>CM023361.1:25380096-25462418 GCA_013282895.1 Eriosoma lanigerum | reverse complement strand
TGGGGTTCTTTTATGTGTTTGTTGCCCTTACAAAATTTCCCGCCCGGGAAATCGGGGCTTGTCCCCCCCCCCCCCCCCCCCCCCGTAATACAACCCTGAATAACGTCACAATATTAATTATTAACATTATTTAAAATCTTGTAATATTCTGCATTTAAATATTTAACAGTCAACGCGAGTAATCACTAATATTTAAATAATTAATGAATCATCGTCAAGAAACACAATTTTGTGTTTACTTCGTTACTTGTATTCAGGAATCAATAAATGTGTCAATTGGGTTTAAAAGAATTGGTAACTGAGACAATTTGCAAATGACTACCAATTTTGAATTTTAAACAATATTTATATTAGTGGCCAAGGTGTAACTATCCAGGATAGAAATATATTTACTTATCAAAAGATATACAAATAAAAATATTACGAAAAGCTGAAAAAATTATATTTTATAATTATTTAGTATCTAGTCTAGATCAGCCATCTGCGGCAGTGGTGAACTTAGTCAATGCGTCTCGAACGTAGTAGGTACGGATAAAAATAAAAATTGCTAGAATTTTAAAAATAGAATCGCGCTGAATTACACAAGTACTTAACAATTATAATTCAAACGATATTAAACAATAAAAATAATGTGATGTACTTTTATAATAATAATAATAATAATAATAATAATAAAAAAATAACTATTAATAATAAACGATAACGGTATATTTTGTGTTTGCAGTTCCAGAGCTTGACAAACCTACCATGCGGTCTGGAATCCAACAACAACTTCGCGACGACGGGACTGAGCATGGACGAGGAAGACGCCAGCGCAGACGACGACGAACACATACGAAATTATCTGTTGGACGACGAATTGTTTGCGTCATTTGACAAACAGTCCGAGGTCGTGGACACGAACGGGATCAACAACAGCGTGCAGAATGGCGGCGGCGCTGCCGAGAAACTACGCATCGATTATCCGAAAAAGTTCCACACCGCCCGCAGCATGTCCCTGTCAATGGAACGGAACGCGTTCTGCGAACTGTGCCGGGTCTCGCGTAGTCCCGTGCCATTCGACTTTGGGTCAAACGCGGGCGGAGAACGGGACGGCGACGACGACAAGGGCGTCCGGCGGTACTTTGGATTCACCCTCAGACAGTACATGGCGCTCGGTTCTCTCGCGCTGGTCGACTTCCTCGGGTTTTGTTCCATGTCGGTCATGGCACCGACCTTTCCGAAAGAGGTGACAAAAAAATATTTATTAGAGCGAAATCAAAAACCAACACCGTACATACCATTCGTACGAAAACCATCACACCAGTTGCGCACACACAGGGAGAGTAGGAGGTAAGGGGTCACGACACCCCTGCTCCCCTCCCGCCACTCCCACGAAATGTTTTCCTTCATTCAATTTGGATTTAAAATCCATCATTTATACATTCGTTCGTGCAACGAAGCCCGCAGTGACGTAAAATTTACAGTGTGCAAATATACTATTAAACTTTTTACCATATTACTGCAAAACTTCCCTTTTTCGGAAATTATTAAAAACTCAACTTCCCCTTCAACCGAAAACGAAATCCTGTGCACGCCACTGCATCACACGTTATATTATTTTGTAATTTTTAACACACAGACAAAACAATTAATAGTATATAATATTATGCGCTGCAAACTTAATGAAGCCTAATATTTGTTTGCATTACTGACTAAAGAATACTCTGTATTACATTATACATGGTGCTTTTCCCCTCCCTATAATCGCGTACCAAATTAATTTTCTATTTGCATCGTTTAAGTGTTATTGTAGAAAATACGATTATGTAAAAATTATAAAAATATCGATCGTTGCATCGTATTTTTTTCTTATATTAATTAGAACTTCCAATGTAATGGACATAATAAGATGGATTGATAGCGTTAATTAAAATATTAAGAGGGATGATATTTCCCCGTATCTTACCCATTACGACGCATTGCTTCTATATGGAAAATAATTTTTATATTTTTATAATAGGTATTTATTTTAATAATAATTGTACACTGATTTATTTAAAAATACTTCTAGAGTCTCAAGTCAAAAGCAGAAAATTTATTTTTGATTAAGCGTTAATTAAAAATATTATATTAATATTATTCTTTTTTAATTTATCTATATATTTTTTTTTTTTTGCTATATAATAATTATTATTTTTATTTTTGTTACGCATATCTTATTATTAAATGCTCACTAACTCCTTGTTGTTAGTTTATACGTACACTGTACTAATATTATTATTAAAGAAATTTTAAAATTGCTACTTAGCATTGGCGGATAAATTTGCATAATAAATTGATTCCATTTTACTTGATTTTTCGGAGATTTAATTTGAATATTAATTCGTGAAAATAAAATAAATAAGCATTTATAATTATTTATATACTCAGTGTGTCCTCAAAATTGAGTCAAAAATTCAATTATTTTAAATAAAATAATTCCTATTTCAAAATACAATATAATTTCTAAAATCAGATATGTGAAATATCTCAAATAGTTTTAAAGAATATTTATTTAAGAATATATTATAATAATTTGAAATATGAGTTATGATTTTTATTTGATATGTATATATACATACATATATATTAGTATTATATAAGTATTTTAATCTAATATAATTATAAATATGTTACAAATTAAAAATTGAATAAACAAAAGAAAATAAGATAAATAATTACCTTAGTCATAATTACAAGAAAAAACGTGTTTGTAATTTTGTATATATAGTACAACATTTCGTTTGTATGGTTCTTATATTGAATACATATTCTTATAAAATATATACGAGTATGTGTAATTATTTTGTGAATTTGGCACGGAAAACTAACTGCAAATGACTATTAGCCATTTAAGGTTAGGTTAGATCGTATTCCATTTCAAGACCCTTGTCAATCATTCACGCTAAGTTTTACGTCATTATCAGGAGACATTAAACTACAGATTTAAGATTATTTAACTTGAAAAATCTCGTAAAATTTATGTAGGTATTAACGTGATAATATGCTATGTAGTCAGACAAGATTTTGCAGGTTTAAGTATATTATAGGCTTAGAGGTATTATTCAATTTTAAATTGTTTTATGTTTATGTTTTGTTAGAATAATAAAGTTTCAAAAAAATATCTTTTAATAAATATGTATGTATATAATTTGGAAGTTACATGATAGAAAGTTTAATATTTAAGGTGGGTTAAATTTCATATTATTTAACAAATATTGTTGTTTATTAATATTATGAAAGCACAATGCGAGTTTAAACGTTTACAGTAAATCGTAATTGTATAATTTGTTGATAAATCATATCAGAATCAGAGACGAACGCAGGTAAAATAATGGAGAGGTTTTTTGTGAAAATTTAAAATCAACTTGTGTCTTTACGAGACATCACAGAAAGAAAAAAATAACCTCCATAACCCACCGAAGCGTCAAACACCGTATCATTACTTTGATATATTGCGATTAAAAATATAACGATTATTTTATTGAACAGCATTAATAACATTTATAATAATTATATTATTTAAATATAATTTATATTTACTAAGTTATGTATTAGTAAAAATAATATTTTATTTTATTTTTAGGCTGAAAAGAAAGATATGACAGTTACAGAAGCGGGTCTTGTTTTCAGTTTCTTTGCTTTGATTATGTTTTTATTGTCGCCGACAATGGGATCGCTAGTAAGTTAAATTTAATAACTAGAGTAAATAACTACAGTTATAATTTATATAAGCAGCACCTAAGTTATTAATTGAGTGTTATTATTTAAAATTTAAAATTTTATAAAATACTTACATAGTTATAATATTGTTTTATTTATTTATTATGGCATTGAAATATATTAAGGCTTAATCGTTAAATTAATAAGTTTATTATAACATTTTTTTTATTATTTTTTAAAATAATTGATAAGTTGGATTAATATAATTTTTATATGCTTGTTTCAGATGCCAATATTTGGTACAAAATGTTTGTTTATATCAGGAGTTTTTATTTCTGGAGTATGCAATGTTCTTTTTGGGTAAGTAAATACTATATGTACGAGTATATTTATATATTGGAATAAATATTATGCTCAATTGCATTATTTTTTTTGCGTTAAAGTTAACAGATTTGTAATTTTTAAAAAGGTTTTTATTGATTTGTTTTTATGTTGAATATATTTATAATATATATTTTTAAAATGACACCCAAAAATATGTGACGGGTGAACATGATGTATACGCTATTTCAACGACTACCATTGATTCTAACCACGACCCAAGTTAGGCCGTACCAAGAAAAAAATTTCGGGGGTTTTGAACAATAAAAATAGTAGACATATTTAAAAAACGTTAATGTTTTATAAATAAAATAAAATAGCACATTTTTAAATCAATATAAATAAATACAATTATTCAATGTTTACAAAATTAATTATGTTACAATAATATAAGAAGATGAAATAGTTTTAAATTATACATTTATTTTTTGCAACGGAAAAACGATTGATTATTTAAATACACGAAATAATGCCAAACCAGTTAACCTAACCTTTCTCAGTTGCATATTGTAAGTAACTTTTTACCCTTTTCAACGTTGAAAATGTCCGATCGGGTATTGCAGTTGACACCGGTAAAGTTATTAGAACTTTTAAAAAAATGAAATGTTTGGAAAAATGTCAGCGTTACAATTAATGACAAAATATCACATTATAGTTTATCAGTTGTAAATTCAATGGACGTAAAATCCGGCAATCATTTTAATCTAATCGATAAAATGTCTACGTAAATGTTATATAGAATAATAAATAAGTACGAATTATAAATACAACCACTATAAAATATTTATCGACTTAAATATTTTGTTATTTCAAGAATAATATAAAAACAATTTCATAGAAGGGGATTAACCCCGCCCCTTATTTACAGCCAATTTGGACCCAAGATTGCCTTTTTAAGAGAGTTATACCTTTAAAGAGGTTTGAATGACAGCCAAAATAATTATACCATTGTTAACAACTTTTTTATTTATATCATATTATTTCAACTAAATTAGGAATATCTAAAAAAACACCCGTCACTTTTTTGAACCTTGATTTAGTTGTCGATCTGAATTCTGAAATATTAATATGTGTGTTAAATATGAATATAATATGTATCTATTAATCAGATTTTATCTAATTATATTAAGTAGGTACCTACATAATTATTTTTATTTGAATGTGCTATTTTAAAGGATTAATTACCTGTTATTAACATACTTATAAGCGATATTACAATTAAAGGAATATATTTGTATTCTATTCATTTTAATAACCTGAAATGAGTTTAATAACTTACACATAAAATTCAATAATTTTTTTTGTAACTTCTGTATAGTAAACTCGGTTTACTACATCTTTAATATTATATTCATTATAAATTATAATAATAGATATGGATAAACAAAACGAATAAATATAATATTATAACATTGTAATTAATTCTAAATGATATTAGGTGGGTAGATATTTCTAATAGTAAAATTATGAGTTTAACTAATTTTCTCCATTGAATTTTAATTTTTAATAATAAAAATGTTTTTTTAAAAACATTTCTTTGCGTATTTGTTAGTTTAATAAAATTTAGAATACTTGAATAATATTTAATACTATACTTAATTTATAAAATAATAATATAATGGCAATAGATTATAATCAAAAAGTTTTGAAACAGTATTTTAAACCTTTAGCTTCATAAAATATACATGTACGAAATTTGGTAGGCAAATGAGATAAATGACGATGGTATAGTCTTGAAAATACAAGCTATTTCTATAAGCGACTATAACATATTTAGCATATTTAAAGAAAAACAAGCTACAAAAAAAAAACGCATAAAGCGTCAATTGCCGTGATCCACTAACCTAACGTCCTTTATCTTCTGACATTTCTATAGTTATAACTTATAATAATGAATAATAAAATGTTTTATTTTTATTTAAAATATATATATTTATTCAAAGAAATAAATGCTATCTGCTGAAACGTCGGTCGTATATGTGGAGAACTTCGAGTTGATCTAGATAGAGGACAACTTCCCCAGTGAATAAATGTATTTAAGAATATTGTGTTTTATAAAAATAAAATAAATAGAACAACAATGTTTATAATTTATAATTTATAATTTATAATTATTAAGTACCTTCAACCTCAATAAAATAATAGTAACACAAATTTAATTCGTTAAATAGAGGATAGTTTGTCAAAAATAATGGGTACAGTGTACTGTGTTACGTTTGTGTACTGTACACAGTAAAATGTTATGTTAAAATTGGTATAGAGCGAAGAGAAATAAAAAGGGGGCGTAAAAAATTGTTTCGTATTATTATGGCTAACAAACCTAGCTACTGATAATTACTATAAGTAGTTTAACATTTTAATTGTTATTTCAGACTTTTACCAATGATAGAAGATAATTTCCAATTTAAATTGCTATGCTTTATAGTACGAGGTTTGGAAGCAATCGGAGCCAGTGCATTTTCTACGTCAAGTTTTGTATACGTTATTCAACTATTTCCTGATAACGTCAGTAGCGTTTTAGTGAGTGCTTAATATCCTCATTTTTTTTTTTTTTTACTTTAATTAATTAATTTTTTTTATATATATTGTTAATAATAATCTTTTTAATTATTATTTATTAGGGTATACTAGAAACCTTCGTCGGTTTGGGGATGAGTGTTGGTCCTGCAATTGGAGGCTTGTTATCTTCAGTATGTAAAATATTATATACATAATATAAATTTATCTAAAATATGTTTTACGTGTCGTGATTAATTAAACTCAGGATTTTGTTCTTATTTTTTATTTATTATTTTAGATAGGAGGTTATGCTATGCCATTTTACGTAGTAGGTTTTTTAATGGTAGCTACAGTACCACTTCACGTTTACCTCATGCCTCCAATCAGTGGTAAGCTACTTAACTGTTGTTAAAGTATAAAATATTTCATCCACTTAAATGTTTGATTATTATGAAAATTAAAAATAGATAATGTGAAAGCATCGCAAGCTGTTGGAAGCCGATCTAAAGGTTTGATTAAGTTGCTTATAATCCCTTCAGCTTTTGTTGTCGGTGCTGTCATTACAGTTACATCAAACTTTTGGGCATCACTCGATCCGACTCTTGAACCGCATTTGCGAGAGGTGAATATAAATTATTATTTTTCTTTTTATATGTAAATAATATTATTAACAGGATAACACAGTAAAAATAATAATATATTCATACTAACTTATGAATACCTATATAACTTATATGTTATGTTAAATATACTGTAACTTGTGCAATTGTTGTTTTGTTCGTCGAGTCGAAGGTTGAACAACACATTTCAGGAATCAACATTTGTAAGACTTGAAAAAATAGTAGTAACTAATAAACTTGTTTGAAATTATATGATACTACTTGCGAGTACATTAATTTATTTATTTTTATAGGTCGCATACACATGCAAAGTCATCAAAATTCCCTAATAAAACGTATTTATTTTTCGCCTCCTACCTGAACTCGCTGAGACAATTGAAACAAAGCTAGCCAAAATACCTAATCCTTAATCTGTTTTAATTTAACTTATTGGGTGGCACTGTTGAAGTGTCTTCCCAACTCTATTTTTCTCACCGTTATTATTTTATAACAATAACTTATTATACCTATTTAGTCTACCTATATAGGTAGGTTATGATTTTCTATTTCTTTTTTTGTAAATAAAAAAAAGTTATATACAATTAATATACTATTTATTCACTATACCTAACTAATATAGTATCTTATGTTGCTTAAATTGTAATTATTATAATGGTAATTTAAAAAATTGATAAATATTAAGTATTGCAATTCTATTTTAAATATTATTAATATTTCATCTATTGTTTTTAATATTATCAAATATATATATATATATATACGTTTCAAAGTTTGCCGAGTTATGTAATTGTATAATTTGTATTAATTTTTCGATTTTTATACTCACAATATGTGATTTGTCATCCAAAAACAATAAGAATATTAAAAATAAAAACCATAATACTTTATTATAAAATTTCACAGATGGGTTTGTCGACTGACGAGGTAGGGCTTGTGTTTCTATTTTGTTCAATATTATATGGAATATCTAGTCCATTTTGGGGATATCTAGCTGACAAATATAATAACCATTGGTCAATGATGGCCGTTGGATTGATCACATCTGCTGTTGGACTATTTATTTTAGCTCCTCTTCCTTGGTTACCAGTGAAAAAAGAGTAAGTTAAACGTATGTAAATACTTATAACGATAAATTTACATAAATAATAATAACTTACATTATACATGTATATTGTTTAAAATATAATACCTAGTTAAAATTTTTCATATACATAAATAGATTATGGTAGAAAACTAATGATGATATAAATTTAATACTTATCGATTATTATGTAACTGATGTTATATTAGACTAATATTATTAGTACTTATATATTATATATTGTATATTTACCTGAAGTAAAATATGTTTATAATTTTTGTAATATTGTGTATTTATGTATATGATAATATATCCATAATAATTTTAATAATATTTTATTATAATTACGATATTTAATTATTAATTTACTACAAATAAAATTCTAGTGTTCTATGGTTGAACTTGGTCGGTCTCGGAATTTTAGGTATTTCCGCATCATTGACGATGATGCCAGCATTCAACTTTATTTTATCGAGTGCAATGTAAGTTAATAACTATAAACTAATACAGTATTTATATATATTTAAATTCTAATATACTATCTAGTTTTAATTGCCTTTTTTAGGGATAACGGTTTTCAAGAGAGCGTCTCTACATTTGGCACTGTCGCCGGATTTTGGTCATCGGCTTATTCACTTGGGTACATATTATTTACACGTATCATTATTTAATATTTATAACATTTATTACATTCTATTAAACTATTTTGTTTTTAATTATATTAGTGATATGACCGGTCCATCATTGGGAGGCGTTCTTTTACAACACTTTGGTTTTTCTGTATGCATGACTACAATGGGTTTGTTGTGTTTGTTAGTGGTAGGTACTAAATAAAAACAAAATTGTCTTACCATTACCGATGATTATTAATTATTGTATAATTTTATTGAATAACTACAGTAAAGAGTAAATCTGTTTTTAATATTAAAATAATAATTAAAATATAAAATATTAAAGTTTGTTCAAAAGGAAATTATTATTTGATTAAAAATATTAATATTATGTAGGATATTATTTCCGTATTAGTCATAGTGGTATACTTAGAAATATATCCAATATCGTATATTCAGGAGAAATGTCAATATAATTACCTTTTCCAATCGAAGAACGTTTGCGTGGGATTACGTGCCTGCGGGGAACCGAGAAGAGCATTAACCTTAATAAATTATAGATGGAAAACTTTATCATTATTCACGAGCATAAGAATATCGAAATCATATTGTATACATATTATAAATAAGAAACAATTAACTTATGTTTTAGTTTTAAATATTATACCGGGAAATATGCTTTAAGACGTAGGTAATTCAGTAAAATTGATATACTTACCCAAATACCTAGTATTAAATATCAATAATATGGTTTTGAATATTATGAAATTATTCCGATAACTACAATAAGTATTGGTTAAGTTTTAAAAGATTAAATTATAAATAAAAAATCAATTTTTCTTTACATAAATCATAATTTAAAAAAATTTTAAGGAACAAAATACACTAAATCATTCAAAATGGTCCAAAATAATACAAATGAAATATTAAAAACATTATTATAACATTTTAATCTTTACTTTTTTAATTTTTCTCTCTCATTTTGCATTTTATCCAGATTTTACAAAATAACTAAATTATTTAATATTTTTACATAGTATAATATGTATTTATTTAAATTCTTATAGTTTTAAACTATAGTTTACTTTTTTTACTTTTAGGGGATAATTACAATTGGGTTTTTTGGTCTTGTAAAGAAAAAAAAAAAACGCCCCCGAACGATGTCAGACAAATGTCCGTTAAACAGCCCAGAATTTGTACATCCAAGATATAATTCAATCAATGACGATCGCAGTGGATCTATGATAATTTCAAATTTTACATTGAAAACCGAAACTACCGAAGTGTAAATTAAATCTGTAAGTAGTACCTCTAAGCTGACTACAAATCTACATTATAATACAATTGTATAATTATCAATAATAAATTCTATTTAATTTATAATTATTTATTATTTATTTGTAATTCCAGGTAAACTGATCTACTTTTATTTAACGATACATTTTGTACCTGTTGATTCCAACAAAACAAGAATTAGTTAAACTAATAGCTACATTTTCAAAAATAACTTTATTATTCCATATAAATAATTAGTTGATAATTGTAAATTAATTTACTACAAATAATTTTACGTTGACTTTTTCAAATATTATTTATTAAAATTAAATTAATATTAATTAATTGTAAATTAAATTAACACATTATATGTGTATTATGTGGGTAAGATTTATTTTTTATAATTAGGTACTACACATGTTTATTCTATTTTTCATTATAATTATTAATGTTATACAAACTATTGACGATATTTTTTGTAAAAATAAATATAAACATAAACAAATTGTGAACATTTTTCAATTTTATTTAAATATGGTTAGAATATAATGTTAAATGTAAATACCATAACCTATCATAAAGTGTGTCTAATACTGTGTATATTATATAACTTCTTCTAAACTTCTAATTAGATGAGGTTGGCCATTATAGTCGTAAACACCTCTATAGATCCCGAATCTCGATTTACAACTCATCCGTCCGTTCACACGGATATCTTCATATCTAATTCCATCTAATTACGTTTTCTTCGATTTTCAACCCCTCTTACCTTTTACATTAATTTGCATTTTCTATAACAACTCTCACTGACCATGATTGATCTCATCATGCTAAGTCCAAACCATCTCTGCCTATTCTCTTTCATTTGTCCAACAATTGTTGTAACTCCTACACTTCCCCTTGTGTATTAATTTCTTATTATATCCCTTCTATTCATTCCATTGTTTCACTTTACCTAATACATACAACATTGCTAGCCTCATTACCTCGCTACCTAGTTCCTTATAATATACTAATATCTATATTTCAAACCTACTTAACCTTCTTGTTACATAAAACATCCGATGTCTCCCTCCACTTCATCTATCCACCTATTATTCTATTTTTCATGTCATCCACAGAACTATCATTATTTTCCACTATTTTACTTTAAAATGAACTTAAAATCATGGCTAAATACGAGTATATAGGCATATCAGGCATATAGGTATATAAATAAAAAATTTCCTTAGAGTTTTGAGTTGTAATAAGTGATTCAAAGATTCAATATACTATATATAGGTACAAGGTGCTATATTAATTTATCATTTCATTTGTATAGTCTTCTATCAATAACACACTATACAACATATTATAATTAGCAATTTTCTTGTAAAAATCTAAGGATTATTATTTTAATCCTTGATTATAATAAAGCCCGGATTTACTGGATAAGTTATCAAGTAATTCTAACAGAATACATATAGGAGAAGTGTTGAAACTAACTGAAAATTAAATATTAATGTTTTACGCCAATTGTATTTAAAAATAAAAATTAGGTGTTTAAAAGATGAAGTTTAAAATATATTTTAGACCGGCAAATATTAAAATTTCATCAGTGATCCGAATTCATCCAATTCGGCTGTGATTATAATAATTATTAAATGTTGTCTGTTCTCTGTTGATATATGTAATAAAATAAAAAAAAAACACTGGCAATTCCGAGAAAATTAGGAATAATAAATCATGTTTCATAACTTTTCAAACGAACAACGTTTCAAAACGAAAATCGGAGAGTTCAAATTTAAATTCTAGGAAATCTCCTCTCCAATAAATACACTACTGCCTATTATATACATTGTACATTGCAATACGTCAAATATATTAAAAAACCGTGTTGCGACATTATGTCGATCCCAGTTTTCGTTGTCACCGTTGTTTTAATATTATGATGGAATAAAGTAAACTATAATATTATATATATATATATATATATTAAGAACACTGAACAGGGTTCAAAAGTTTGCACAATATATGACGTACACCTACACCTATGTATTATTGTGTACGTATATGGACGGTTAACGTGAAAAACCTATACTATGTCTATAGGGATTTGCCAAGTGAAAGAGAAAAATACGACAAGGGGATGAATTTACGAACAGAGCGTCACGTACTGACCGTATTGCGAGCGCATATAACGAGGAATGAATTCGCCGCGAGCGATACATATATAGGATTAAATACTGGAACCACGGGGTGGTGTGTGTATTGTATACGTTTCAACACTCATTATGTTCGCCCCTCTGTACAAAACAGAGTTTTACGGCGTAAAAAATAAATATAACTATATGCTATAGTATAGCTTAAGTTACACGAGTTTGATTATTAGTGCAGGGATTATTATTATAGCATAGTGTATATATATATATATATATAAGCGTGTAATCATTTCCCTCCCTCCCAAACAAATAATTTATGTAATTTATTTTGATCGCTCCAATGTTTCATTATCGGCGTACAAATTACAATGGTTGATATTTTCGTAACACGAATCTCATTTATTTAAAAACTTTTATTTATGTACAAATAAATCGACGGTTCTAATTTTAATAATCATGTGAAATCTCAAATTGAATAACTGTGCATATTATTTATTCAATTTTCTGTATACATTTAGGAGCCATAAACACATAATATTCGCGTGTATATATTTTCGCCATAAAATTATAGAATATTATTTACTATATAAATCAAATAAATCAACGTCATTTGTTTATATTATTTATTTCATAGGTGCGATTTGGGTTTTAAATTTGATTGGGCTAGAATTTCATACTAGAAAAACAAAGCCATCACTTAAGTTATTTACACTTTAACAATTGAAATTATTTGAAAAACTAATAGCTATTGTGGAGGGACTGAGCCTCTTCAGACCTCCCTAAATTACGTCTATGTTTAGCTATTGTATAAAAAAAATTAATATTTTAAATTTTATTATCGGTTCATCGTGCGATTGCCGATTAGAGGAAGCTTATTATTATTATTATTATTATTATTATTAAATATTAGTTCTCTCTAAATAAAATATAGTCTCCTCTAATATTGTATATTTGTTATTTACCTACATTGTAAATATTGAATAATAATAATATTATTATATTTTAAATATGTTTTTAAAATTTAGACTGGAGACCCTCTCCAATTTATACTCTTATATACGTCTATATATATATATATATATATGTATTATTATATTAACAACGTACAATGAACATTTCTGCGGTCAGTATACCAAATCAATCCTTTTGGGTAATCAATAAAAAATGAAAATCGAATAGGTATAATTTTAACCGATAAATATTACCTGGACGCATTTTGTTTTGACACTGTTTGTCGGTGTTTTATTATCGCAGCGAGGTGTTGATGGGGGTGTCGATGAACGTAATAAACCGTTTCCATAGTAATATATTATTATAATGCTCAGCCGATAGGGTTCGACTGTGACAACGACGCGTGACGACGTCTACGGACAATGTTAAATAATAATATATATTATAATACATTGTCGTATCCAAGAGAGGTGGGGGGGTTATTGGGTTGTACCCCCCCCCCCACCCACACCAACGAAATTTGTTACTAAATATTCAAATCATATTATTAATATGTATAAATGTATACAATGATTTAAAATAACTACAAATAACAGCCTGCTGAATTATAATGTGTATTGTTGATTAATATTATTATGGAATAAAATAATTTTCAGATAATGAAATCGCACCTGTCAGTCATCACTATACGTCAAAAATATAACTCTTTAGTTAAAAATTTATATTTTTTATAGATAATTTTTCAGTTCAATTAAACGATAAATTGAACTCGCAAAAACATCAAAACGAAAAAAACGAGAAGGTCTATTCCGGACGTTCTTCTTTCCTCGGAGATATTAGTAGTTTATTATAATTAATATTTGAATGCAATGGTATTGCTGATATTAACTGAGTGAAACTCAGTCAGATATCCAATATATTTTACAGATAATCTATTCCAAAATTTTACCACGTGTATAGACTAGTTATATGAGAATATTAAAAATATAAAAATAAAGTCACTACGTTTAAAACTAGTTAATATATTATTCCAGAATTTTTAAAATCAAATTAACGGAAACCGCAATTTTACTGATTTTCCGTTATTTTTTGGTAGTATTTCTTATTCCTAGGAAAATTTTTTAAGAAATACGTAAATGAGTCAAATAAAGTACCAAGTAGATGCAATTTTAAACCGAAAGCATACACTACTTGTTATAATCGGACCATTATTTCTATCTGAAAAAGTGTTTTCAAACATAAAAAAAATGTAAAAAAAAACCCTTTTGTAAAACCAATTTATTCCTCGCTTTGTTCAGAATCTATATATATTTATAATTTAAAAATTGTGTATTGGTTATATATTGGGTGTATATACTTATTTAAATATTTTAACTTATATAATTAAAAAGTTTTATAACAATGAAAACCACACAAAATTAAAAACAATTTAATTTCTAACATTTTTTTTAACCTCCTTTGAAAAAATATTCTGAATACGCCATCGACATAATATATAATAACGTAGATAAATTAGGATAAATGGTGACTATACTGTAATACTGTATACCTATGCGTTTAAAGTCTTTTTAAAAGTCCCGTGTCATAATTGTCTTATTTAGTTCCGAAACGTCCTATTTGTTTATTCCGAAAGTATTATGTTTACCTAAATATTTAAATTTTTTTTTTTGATATTTCTTGAAAAAATACGTCTCTGAAATTTAAATTAACAAAAAGTATTTGTTGAAAGTTATCGTATTGTATTTATACGTATCTATTATATTTTGTATAACTTAGATGCATGACGTTAGCACATAAATATTGAAGTTTAAAGGTGACAAATCTGAAAAGCTCATGGTCTCGTTTATCGTATAAGGTATAATATTTAATATATACCTACATAATAATATGTTTTATGTTATAAATTAAATGTTTTATTATATTATAATAATGTATCTAATTAATCTAATTATTATTTGTTTTCATAGGAAAGGATATTGAAGGTATAAGTCTAATTTTTTTTAGAAATTACTATTTTTGTTCTATTAACATTTCATGGAAATCAAGGGGAATGTGGAGGATTGTAAGGACGTTTTTGTGCCATTATATTACAAAAAAACAGGTTATTGCATTAATAATTTAATAAAAAGTATGTTAATATAGAGAATCAATAAATTTATTTATAAACAATAAAATAACTGGCCATCTTATATGATCACTTTAATACAATAACCGGTCTTGATATTGAAAAATCGTGTGAGTAAAAATCAATTATTGGCTTGCTCACACGTAAATTTATAAATTTGTGTATACTATTCACGAATTCACGATAGAATTGCACGAGAAAACTCTCTCCCAATGATGTAATTAAAAATATATTATCCTGAGGCGATATACATTTTTTTACATATACCAAATGTTTACTATATTTTCAAGTACAGTATGGAAATAATGTTTTGTAAATAAATATATTAAATTATCAAATTTTGTTATAAAATTGTTAATTGTTATAATAAATTATAAATTATTTGTAAAAAATATATATTAAGTTTAAATAAATATTAAAATATAAATTTATATATTTATAATAGATATAATGTTTATATTATAATTTTTTTGAGTATTAACATAGGTGCTCTACATAAAAGAAAAAAATTTGGAAACGATTGGTTGATTTTCTGACTAAGCTTTAGCGCTTTCAAATTTTTTTTCAAAAATGTTTAATATTACATGCATTTTGTATTTAACGATTTAAAGATTTTATAGAAGCCTACTCGTATACTACTTAATCTATTTACAAAATATTTTGAAAATCGTAAGTCACAATTTTTTTAATAAGCTTCTAAAATTTAAATATTTAGTAGAATTGAATATTATGATATATTTTTTTTATGTCTGAAGACACGTTTTCAGGTAGAAATAATTGTCCAATTACTACAAATAGGATATTCTTTCGATAAAAAATTGCATCTAAATGGTACTTTATGTAGTTCTTTATTGAATTTCTTAAAAAAAAATTTTTGAGAAAAGAAAAATTGCCAAATAATGACGGAAAAACAATAAAATTCAAGGAAATCGTAATTTTAACTAAATTGATTTTAGATTTTTCGTGATAAATAATGCAATTTTGGACGTAGGTACATGAAATTTTTTTGAGTATTCTCATATAGGTAGTTTACACACGTGGTAAACTTTTGGAACGGCTTATCAGTATATTGAGTTTCGCAATCGTATTTTTTAATGCAATATCATTGCATTCAAATCTTAATTATAATAAGCCATTAATTTCTCCGAGGACCGAAGGGACGAAGGAGGAACGTTTGTAATCGACCTTCCTGCTTTTTACGTTGATCTTTAATATTTTATATTAACCTTATAGATACTAGGCCTACTTAGGACACTAGTTTATTGTATAATAATTACCTAACTTGACCTGACTTACCAATTATTATCTATCGCGCGACAGATCCAGATAATTTTGACAGAGGGCGGGGCACATTATTTATATTTTTATGAAATTCTATAGAATATAGAATAGTAGATTTAAATATTTAATACATGAATATAATATTATTTAATATATATATATATATACAATTTATAGTCTGCTTGTCTCCTATACAATAAAACGCTTTTAAAATATTATATAGTAAGTTTTATTTGTATTTATTTAATTTCTAAATGTATAATTATAAAAATATAAAGCTATCCCAAAATTTTTTTATGGTCTATCGACAGGAGGTATGTTCTCCTGTGCCCTCTTTCAAAATCCACCACTGTATATATTTTAATTATAGGTTTCGATAGGTATAGATATATTTAATATTCGTGCTGAAATTTTTTTTTTTAATTTCCACTCGATACGACTGATAATTAGCCACACTTTCTGGTAAAGTTATACGCAAATAAATCCTATTAAATATTAAACAGAACAATTGTATACACGCAATATCATGGGGTGTTGGTACAGCACGCAGATAGACAATATAATGAGTAATGAGTCACTGCTGAAGTGCCAGTGACTTTGTTATAGGAGGGTCGACTTAAGTCCGCGCGCGCGTGTCTGCCTATAAATACTAAACAATAAAAAGAGTATTATGTTGAAAATTCTAAAACCTCTATAGTGTACATCAAGTACATTATAATTATGCCAATCCGTTTGCGTTTTCTCAGAATTAAAGGCCACAATAAATATATAATTTATAAAACGTTGTATTATTATATGCTTTTATAAGTTATATACCTACATAAAATGACGAAAACAGAAAATCACTTAATTTATAAAACGGTAGTGTTATAGGTATTATCATTATTATTATTCATTATTATAGGACACGATGTTCGGAAATGGATCTAAAATAATAATAAACTGCTGCACGACGAATCGCAGTAGTAAATTATTAATTATATTTATTCTAGGTATTTTCACCAGTGAACACGTGGAACGAGGGGTAACTTCAAATCAGCAATTATTCATTTTTATTTTTTCTACATAATATAATTAATAATTAATAATAGGTATAATAATTACCAATCAGTACCAGCTCAGCTTCATTCTTCTGTTATAGAAGCCGCCAGAAAATTTACCAAGGGGACAAGGGAGTGCATATCGATTTCTTTATTTGAATAAATAATATGGATATTTGTCATTTACTAGTTTAAAATTAAGTAAATTAAAATATTTTTTTTTAATTCCAAATATTTTTTCTTTGTGTTTTTCTTTTTTTTTCAAGTCAGGTATGTGTAAATGCGTCTATGAGTCTTCAGCTACGATTTATGATTAATGTCGAACTTCTTGCATGTTTTACATAAGTATAGAATTTCACATATAGCAAAATATATACTTAGTATTTCAGTGAATTTATATTATGAAATCTAAATGAAAAGATGGTACGTCTATGCCTCTTTTGTTTTGTTTTTTTTATCATACCTACGTCATCCAAATGCGATCATTAATATTGATCCCTGATGGCCCGACCCCTATAAGCCTTAACGGTCGAAATAAAGTTGATTAAAAGAAAACAATAACCCAAGATGAAGCAGTATATGTAGGTACTGTTAATTTCAACAACCATTTTATGGCTCTCTAGTAATAGTACCTGCAGTTTGAGAAGCACTATGTTATATAGTTTACGAAAAACGGACCACGGTAACGATATAATGCGGACCACCTATAATAATATAACATATTATTTTGGTTGATGCGTTCAAAATCAATGGCAATCATTTTTGTTTGTAATAATAACGTATTAATGTGTCATGCAGGAAGAAGGACCCTGTAAATAACATTTTTGAATAGTGACCGAATAATGACCGATCGGAAAAAATCTATATAAATTTTGCCTTGTGGGTTCCTATCATTGTTCAATACAATATTTCGGCGAAATAATAAAATGTTTTAAAGAATGACATGTTCACTATAATATGTAACTGTGTGGACATTTTAGTTAATAAAACGGACAAAAGCCAAATATACGATCTCTTTTGCAGAGGGTCGAAACCGGAAATACAATATGGTTTTCGTCAATGGAACTGGACGTCGTTACGGATACCGATTAGAAAATGAACACAAAAGACTTAACATTGGGTCGGTGGCAAAAGGTGCGGGGATGGTACGTATCCATATAAAATTAACGATAGGCGTGCATTTCAAAATCAACTGCCACTTACGCCTATACTACCACACCGATGGAATGCGTTCACTTTAAAGAGAAAAAAAAACTAACGTACACCAAACACTAACGTTTATTTATGTTTATACCCATAAATTGTTGTTCGACGTGAATATTCGTATTGGATAAATAATATAATTTTAAGAATATTATAACAATAATACGTTGCAACGTCACCGCCGCAAGTGTTTAAAAAAGATACGAAAATAAACATTATTATAACTTATAGACTTGTATTTGGTATAAAAATATTGGATTTCTATATAGTTATATTAAGGTATAAGCCATAAGGTGATCAGAATTTCGCATTATAAAAAATATGGGAATGTAGAATGTTGAATATACTTATTATTATATTATTTTAGTTGGTTAGTATATGAAAATATGAAATACCGAATGCGTACGTTCAATTATTTAATCGGTAATAAAATTACAGAAACATTAATATTGATTATTTAGGCGTTCTTCATAATAAGAGAAATCCGGTTGAACTCTTTTCAAGAGGAAGGAAAATGAGGACATTACAGTTTTTAATAAGTTTATATTAATGTTTTTATAAACTCTGGGGGCAATTATTTTCATTTCCACGTCCTGTAGATGTGGTCCATTCGTACAATTAACAAACCGATCGTAGTTGACGCATTACCCAGTCAACTAAAATGGTTGGCGCTGCATATACGTGTTCCGGATATTATTTCGGAAGCTGTGACTTGCAGCGGAAGTATTTTAACCGGCACATTTAACATTGACAAAATATGACAATAACTAGTATTTATATGGAGGGGTTATATAGGATAGATCCCCACTATTGATCTTTTTTCTAGTGATATTTTTCGAAAACTGATACAAAATAAATTATTTTATGTACCTACATAATACAGAATAGCAATATCCCCTCCTTGACAAAATCTTAAATACGCTACTGACAATGACTAATATAAAGCTGTGTTCATATTTACCAAACATTGTTTGCCGAACATTCATTGAATGTCTGTCGAACGTTTGTCAAAAATTTTTATCAAGGTAACGTTTGATCATAATTTATTTATTATATTGTATTTGCCAATGCAATTGTGACCATGTCGCAAATACGGGAAGTCACGTGCTGTATTAGTTCCACAGCGTTCATTATTATTCACTAAAATATTTAAAAAAAATAAAATAATAATAAATGAAGGTGGTGGGAAAGGCAAATTTTTATGCGTAGAAAAGCCAACAGTAGTCAAACCTTTATTTTGGATTTCTATAAAGATGATTTATTTAGTAATTTTGCAAGGATGTCGGTACAGATTTTGAATATTTAATTAATTTAAATTCACTAAAGAAAATACAAATTTTCGTGAAAGTATTTCTACGGCAGTGCGTTTAGCAATAACATTACGATTTTAAATAAAGAACATTGCGTTTATGCATATATTTATATACGATTTAAAATTAATTTAATTACTTTAAAACGTTATTTGTGGGTACATTGGTATATAATTTTATGCATACACATTTTGTTTGGATTAGGTATTGACAAACAAATGTGTTTGAAAACACGTCTACATTAACCATGTGGACGCAGCTCAATACGTAAATATTAGATAATAATATTGTATTAAACTACTTTTAAGGTCGATTCACACTACGACGACGGAACGGAACCCGTCTGGTTATGAGAATAATATTGTTATTTGTTTTTGTATTTTTAAATAATAACATAAGCGTTCATATTAATGCGCGGAATGTTCGCGGGTCGGGGCAACGGTCACGTGACGGATTTGTTTGTGTCTTTTGTGACTATTCTGCGACGGAATCCACCCGAGTTTTTGTAAAATTCTTGTTAGAAATCGCGGAAATGATTATCCAAAACAAAATTATAAATTATATAATCATTAATCATTATAATACCAATTGTATTATTATTTCTGTTAATATTTGTTTTTTTTTTTATATCAATGAGATTACTTCAATGTGAAATTGTAATTTTAGTACAGAACTACTTTATACTAAACATTTAGTATTTATTACCTTTTACTTTCTACATCAATTTACAATTTTGTAAAAACTAAATAGCATATAAAATATAAAAATGGATTATTTTATAACATAGAACATTACCTATGCTAAACTGAAAATCGATAATTAGTACCTAATTAAGATAATTAAATAATATTATAACGATAATATTATCATGTGATTAGTAAGTTAATAAAACAATTGTAACGCTAGCAATTACCCACTCAAAATGTATAAGCCACGAACTCGTAGAAAATTGTCTATACTCAATACAATATTATTTTAGTAACGAATTTTTCTGTTCCCGTTATATTGGGTGTGAAATGAGAAAGCAATATTGCAATAACACCATTGACCTGGACGGAAAAAAATCCGTCGTAGTGTAATGGTAGTGAGGTACCTTTAAAAATATTTAGAATAATTTTAATATAAATACGATACTTTTGTGTTCACTTAGTAGCTTAATATTTACTATAAAATATAATTTTTTTTATAATTATTTTTAGGTCTAAAATACAATATGGTAAATTTAATACAATTCTACAAAAGTACCTTCGTATTTCTATTACTTTTAGGTTTTAAAAGTTAAATGTGGTTAATTGCAGATTAGTATTAATTTATAATTAGTATTTAGTATCTGTTTGTATAATGTAAACAGATACATAGAAACGTTTTACAATATTTGTATAATGTAATAATTTATGATATAATATTATTACAGTAGTAAGTACCTACCAACTATATAGTGTAGCAACAGTATTATTCTATATTTCAATGCACAGTCAATAAAACAATATTTAATAATCATTTTTTTTTTTTAAATTTCGATATGGAATATAAATAATATAATTGCTGATAGTATTATTTTGTACAATATAACGTTATTTATTGCAGTGTACCATGATTAGCGATGGGCGTGATGACTGAGCGGGGTACAAAACGATAATAGTAGATAAACATTAAAACATGTAATAATAGCCATTAATACGTGTATGTTACCAATAACCTATTTTATTATTATATAAAACGTTAACTTTTCACTGTAAACACAAATCGTATTAATTTGTTTTAGTTTGTAAAATTATTTGTTATTGACATTTAATCGACAATTTATATTATTTGACGGTTCAATAATAGAACAATGAACAATTTATTTTCAAGTGTACGTATGTTATTGGTTTATTGCTACATCCGTATACACAACACACTTGAAGTACTTGAATTATCATCATTGTTGGCTTGAAAAAATCAAAGGATAATTCCCCAATGAAAATATAATAATGTATTATAAATGTATAATATTAATAACTGTGATTAATGAGCAGTGGCGATTTTGACAAAATTTCAAGGGGAGAGTAGGCGATATTAAATTATGATCTAAATATATTACATTATAATTGTACAATTACTATAATTTGCATTTTACCAAGTAAGCTGCGAGCATATAGGGAAGGGGAACGTCCCTTTCATATCTTCTACCAGTATTTGATAAAAATTAATAAGTAATCGAGATAGGTATTATTAAGCTACAATGCTACATAATAATATGATATGTTTTCGCGTTTCGCCGTAACATAAAAATAACAAAATAATAATTGACAAAATAATGACAATATCACGGCAACAACACCAGGGTTGCGTACACTACGTCTCTATTTGATAAATATAATAATAAACATTAGACTTTGATCAGTGGACTAAGTGATAATAACTATGTGATCGTATGCATTTCTATGACACAACGATTACAACGAGTAAAGACCATCGACATTATCGTAATAATATTATATTGTGCTGTGCGCACAGAATTATTGTAAACGTGTGCCATGGCGTCAAGTAGAGAAGACATAAAAAAAAATAATAATAAAAATAGTAGGACGCAGGAGTACCGGGAGTATTTTGTATGAGTTGTAGCGTTGCGTTCTTACGAACATCTTATCATGAAAACCTCAAACGCAGTTAATGTTTTGATAACATCGGTATGACGTTTGTTAACCCCGCACGGGACATATTAAATCCAACGGCCGGGTGTCAACCGTGTTTGCGGTATATCGGTATAGTAGGTGACTAGTACCGACGACGGCAATACCGCGCAACACGCACCCCCGCGCGAGAACCGAGAGGGTAAGTTGGCAGAGCCGCATCGTCCCTCTCCGATC
This sequence comes from Eriosoma lanigerum, assembly GCA_013282895.1. Classification (NCBI taxonomy): domain Eukaryota; kingdom Metazoa; phylum Arthropoda; class Insecta; order Hemiptera; family Aphididae; genus Eriosoma; species Eriosoma lanigerum. The sequence goes on along the minus strand of CM023361.1, from coordinate 25,439,364 downwards.
CACCGACCAAGACGGCCACACTGTACAACAGTGCAATTCACCACCGCCCATGTGGTCTGTACTGTAAAACTTCCACTTATCGTGGCACTTGCTTTTCGTTGATTGTACAGTGGTTTTATTCATAATATATATATATATGTGGGTTTTATTATTTCATTTTTTTCCTCTTCCCACAGCGCAGCACAGTACACGCGCGCACACACACACACACACATACACATACGCACATACACATACACACAATCGCACACACACACACACACACACACACACATGCTCTCTCGTACACGCACGAGAATTAACACACACACACAAACACACGACGTTATCTTCCATCGCGTTGGGTATTTTTTTCTCCCGTACATTTCTCGCGATAATAATAATAAATAAAATATAATAATGTGCAATAACGTTTTTATAACAATAACGTGTACTATTCGTCCGTATTTAGATAATATTATATTATAATATAATATTGTTATCGTGACTCGCGCCGTCGTCGGTATAGCAGCAACAGCAGCAGCAGCGCAGCAGCAGTCAGCAGTCAGCAGTTTAGCACAAATCGTCTTGGTCATTTTACTCGACGTCGTCGTCGCCGCCGTTGCTATCATCTCCGCTGCTGCCGCCGCCGCCGCCGTGTCCTCCGATAGTTGTTTAATCGTTTTTCTCATCCGCCGCACAGCGGAACAGACAATCGTACTTTTTTTAATTATTATTGTTATTCATTAATATTGTCTAAACGTTTGCCCATGTCGTAGCCGTGCGTTGTCCGTCGTGTTCGACCAGATAACGCGTGTCCGCAGCGTATTCCATATTTTCGTTTTTGTTGTTGCGCATCTGTAATGAAAACAGTTGTGCGACATTAAGTGTTCATCGTGTTACACTCGTTCGCGTCGTGTTCTCGGCACACACGTCAGTCAGTCGCTAATATGTCGCGTCGTTGACGCGGTCGCATGCATGTACGTCTGTCATCCTTCAGTGTTGTTATCATTGAACTAGTGAATTCAAGCTGCACATCATGACCACCGAAGACGAGGACGTTTCTTATTCGAGTTCAACGATGACCGATTCTGAGCCTGAACCGGAAAAAGATAATAATCCAATCTGCAAATGTGGTGGTGGCGTTTATTTGGGTGTCATTAGATTGGTAAGTCTTAATCTTAATTTCACATTTGTAATTCTACATTTCAGTTCTCTTTCATTGGTATTGCCTCAAATATTTAACTTACAATAGATAGTTGTGATTTGTTAACTCTACTGACCTCTACTGTATTGCATCGATATATTTACACCTACCCAAGCAAGTATAATTTTTATGTATGATGTTATACATTGTATTTTACATTATAATATATCAAGTAATATATTCTGGTTTATTCTAAATTGATTATCAACAATCAGAAAATAGTTTTATATTATGTTCTTTAGCAGGTGTATCATATACGGTTATAGGTACTTAATGTGAATTTTAAATAAAAATTTTTAAAATAGGTAATAGGTACATACCTAATTTAAATAAAATAAAATATTTGTACACTGTATACTGTTTAAAAGGTATTGAGTTACATTTTTAACTTCTAAAATAATTGTGTATGTTAGCATTGATTTTAAAGTACTGATAAACTATGCAATGACATTATCTGGTAATGATTATCCGCTAAAAACTGCAGTAGTTGACTCTTGACTGTCAATAAATAAGACAATTGCAACTTTTAAAATGGCTGATGGTCACATTCAGATATTCTTGTATGGCTTATGTATATTATAAGCAATCAATGATGTTGATAAGTATAGTTATACAAACTGACTTATTTGTTAAATCAAATTAAATTAAAATTATGCATAATTATTACTAGCATATTAAAATATGTATTTACCAATATTATATAGAATGTTATTGATAAGTTTTTAAAATCATAATTTTAATCATGTGTTTAGGGAAGTATCTATTATAGGAAGGTTATGTATTAGAGATTTTATAGTCTGTCACAGCTAATTAATAAATATTATTAATAAATCTGATTTCAACAAGGAAAATAGATATTGATTAATAATGGACTTTTTAAAATAATAATTATTATTATTGTTTATATTGAGCTGCAGTAATTATTATAGCAAGCTTAAGCTACCTAGTAAAAAATGAATGTTTATTTAGGTATATTATACTTGTGTTATTACTTCTAGTTAGATATATATATATATATAGGTACCTGTTATATTTTAAATGTATAGGTTAGGGTACCTATCTTTATGGTAAAATCTAATTCTGCAAATATATACATCTAATAATGTTATTTCAAAAACATTTACCTAATTATAATATTATAAATCACATTACAACTGAATTTTTAAAAATTATATAATAAAATTGTTAATGTGAAATTTTTGTTGTACAGTAGGTATATAATTTTTAATTAAAACCATTTAAATAACTTATAAGACAGCATTAGCAAATCATTAGTGGGTCTACTATTTTTAATTTGTAATTGTGTTTGTTTGGTTTTTGTTTAAATAACTTTTCTAGGAAGTTAACTATTTGTATTTTATTTAAGTAATTTTTTAAAACATATTTTTGGATAGAAGGAATACTTTTATATGGCCCTTCTATTGATCTAAAATTTATTATAAGTTACTATTTATATAGGTATATGCTATCTTTATAATTTCACTTTTTAAGATATTCATTAAAAACACTAATATATAGGTATATTAAAATGTTTTTATAACACATTTACAATTGATACATTTACTCTCTTAAAAAAATGATAACATTTATATTTGTCATCTATAATAACGATTAAAAATTAGTTTATAAGTTATTTTGTTACATAAAATTATAGTGATATTTAATAAAATATAGTATTGCTTTATACATTATTTTGTAGTGTATATTTCTAAATACGTAATTTCGATTAAATATTTTATTTTTATGTTTATAGGTTAAAATGTTTGCAAATCATAAAGAAATTGATTGTATTATCAAACCAAAGAAAGTCCATTTCTCATATATATCACCATCTTATTTTAATATACTAAAAGTGAGTAAATTATAATTTATTTAATTATTAATTAGTTTTTTTTTTTTTACAAATTGTTATTTTTAATTAATTTTATTATTGTTTGTAAATGTAAAATAATAACTACCAATTAAGTACTAATATATCTAATTTAATTTAATTACTAATGTTTTAGATTATCTGTATCAAAAATATATGCTACATTTTAGATATTTTATTTAAATATACCTATCTAATTGAAAAAAAAATTTATATACTTGGTACTATGTACGAAAGGTACCTACCGTTTAACGCATGTAGACTGTCAGAAAATTGACAATGGCTGTTCGCGTAATTATATCTTTTTGGGGCACGGAATGGAAACTAGATAGGATGCAGTGTGGAGATGTGCTAAACCGATCAATTTTTGTCAGAAAACGGCACATGTTATTTACACAATGATAATTGGTCTATCATACTATATTTCAATATTTATAGCCTTAATTATACCCATAGTCATATATAGTATATATATAAATAATTCTATTAGAATATTCATCAGTTATTCATGACCATTGACTAATAAATAATAAATAAAAATAAATATTAAAGTTATGTAAATTTGTATTCCATAATATTATAAATATAATATATTATGTTAACTTAAAAAAATATTAATTAAAATTGGTGGTTGATTTTTTATCAAAATATATTATTTTGTATAGTATTATCAAAAAGCTCTAGTGTTATTTTAGAGGATACAGCTGATGACTGGGTAATTAAAAATCAATTAAACAAAATACATTTCAAATAACATTCCAAATACTTATTTTTATGGATACTATGTTATTCATCTATAAAAATTGTTAAAAACGTCCTACATTTTTTTTTTTTTTTAATATTTAAGATATTTTAAATTGTAAATATCTAAAACTAGTATTTTGAGTTATTGAATAGTGTTGGCATTAATGAAATTCAAAATTTTCTATTTTTGTTAATTTGTTAAACATTATTAAATGTTATATATTACAAATAAAATATAGTGCTAGAATTAGGATACTTAGCACTACATTAATATTTCTATACATAACTTATAATTCAATTTTTAGATTAATAAAGATAATGGTCTTAAGTTTGAATTGGTATATTTGTAAAATATTTCAACCATTAGGCTTAAAAGTCTTAAAAATTATAGACTAAAACTACAATAAATTTATCATAATTAATAAGTTTAAATTTATTTTCAAGTTTAGGCTAAAACTACCAAATATTTTCCAACAAACTTATTTATTCACTTTGGTATTAAAATATATTTATGTGTTGATTTTATTTTTATTAATTTTTATGTAACATAGGAGATTTGTTTTTTAATATCTCTTTCGATTTATTTAGGTAGGTTATATACTTTAATAATATATCAATATCAGTTTAAAATATTTATATTATAGTTAATAAATAATAATTATTAAGAAATATTGACTATGTTAAATAATTTTGTTTGTACTTACTAATTTGGTTTTGTTATTTAATATAGCAAATAATTGAATATATTACATTTTAGATATTCTATTATATTTTTAATAATAAAATATTACCTAGTAAATATTGAACTTATATATAAATATATATATATTTTAATTTTAGGTATTAGAGATATTAATAAGTCAAGTAAACACAGCATATGAAGACAAAGTATTAAATGTATTAAAGCTTTGGGAATCATGTGGTAAAATATTTTCTTCTGATCCTTGTGATGGACCGCATGTGTTCATGCATTATGCTATTGGGTAATATATTATAATATACATATATATTTGTTTTAATATCTAAATACTTGTATATATTATATAATAATTATTAAGTAAAATTTTGAGGTTTTGTTAATAAGAACAAGAGTTCCTTTAGATCCGTTTATCATTAAAAAAACAATTTATAAAATTAATGTCATAAAAAAAAAAATATTGAAGACAATAAAAATAGTTAATTGTAAAATGTATAATATATTATAAATGTATAATTATGTTTATTATATTGTGACATTCTTACAGGTTTTCTTTTATCATTTTTATAAATTTTTAACATTTATTTTCCTAATTAATCTAGATAAAGGAACACACACTTATATAGAAACTACTTTTTTATTTAGTTTATTTGATTTTTAAATATAAACCCATCAACTAAATTTATATATGTATATAGATATCTAAAGTACACAAACTTCATTGCGGTTTTTCATAAAATAGAAAATATTACGTTATAATGTATATAGTTAATATACCGTTAAAACTTTTTATTAGTTAGATTAGTTAAACAATAATATTATAATAATATACTTTTGTATTAATATAATTTATTTATATTAACATGATATTAAATATTTTATAAAAATATATATTACATTAAATGTGTTTATAAAACTAATAAATAATTTTTTTTCTAGCGAATCAGCAATTCTAATTTTGAATCCTAAATGGGCAAACATTCCAAAGAAAATTAAGCATGATTATTGTTCAGCTATTGGAAAAATTTTGCAAATCTTTCAAGCAACGAAATGCCATCTAGATGCAATAAAATATTGTCATTATTTTGTATCTTTTATAAAGGAACCTTGGAGTCATAATTTTTTACCAAAATTATTATTCGGAAACCCATCTCAAGATGAAGGTATTTTTCAAAATGATAGTATTTGTAAAATAAAATAATTGATGTAATAATTTTACATTATTTTAAAATTTTTTAGCTATCAATTATTTCTACTTTGAAAAGAGTAATATATTGATTATGCGCTTAAAGTTACTTTGTGAGAATAATTGTGTAAATGAAATTCTAAAACTATCAGGTTTGATAGTGGATTTGTACAATTTTGAATTTAAAAGGAAAAGCCATTTTAATGAAAACGATTTCCAAGTTATCAGAGATATGTATTATGTATATCTTGAAATGACAAATAATAAAAAAGAACTAATTAGTAGTGTATGTATTTAATAATTACCTTACATTTAATAATTTTATTTTAAAATTGTAATATTTAATTTTAGTTAAAGAAGTTGGATCCATTAAAGGATGGTAAAACCCTAATGGAAAGATATTGTATCATAATTCAGTCTCTTTCAACATCAAAACCTGAAGAACGGGAAAGAAATTATAAAAGCACAGTGATTGTTTGTGAAATGACTGCATGTATTGTGATTGATACTTTTCTTAGATATAATCATAATTTTCTTCCTACTGATTTCACATTTTTAATGGATAAATGGTGTTTAATAATGATGATATTGATGGAGTCTGATTTAAAACCTGATAGAAGCAACTTATTCATAAAAAACATAATCCGTAAATTCATTATATCGGCGTCAACTTCTAATCACCTATATCAATTATATGATGTTCTAAGTAATAATGTAAGTAATTAAGCAAATTAATAATTTATATTTGTATTTAAACTAATAAACATAGGTCAATTTTGTACGTTTCTCCTTTATTCTTTCTGTCCTCGAAGAAATTAGTGATTTATTATAATTATGATTTGAATACAATGATATTGAATTCATCATTATGATTCTGAGCGAAATTCAATAAAATACAAAATATTATATTGATATACTGATATAGTTCCAAAACTTAACCACGTGTAAACTATCTATGAGAATACTTGAGAAAAAATTCAAAATTAAATTAGTTTTGAAAAATATAAAATTAATTCCTCCAAAATTACAGTTTTTGTGAATTTTGTCCCATTTCCATCATTTATTGGTAGTTTTTCTTTTCTCAAAATAGTAAGTTATGAGTTAATACGCAATAAATTGTATTCACATTTTTAATTATCATTAAATAGTAAATAATTACCATGTTAATTTTTATAATTATCAAGAAATTTTCTATTGTTTCATGTACCTATGTAAAGTTATTTCAAATTAAATTAAAGTATGATAATTAAATATTACTTATTATATTTTTATTATATATTTTTATGTCAAATTTGAATTTTATAACAATAACCATATAATATAAATGTAATATAATTAACTATAACTTCAAATATTGTTTTCAATTGTTTGAATTTTTTAAAATCAAATTGAACTTTTTTCCATATTTTAATTTTAATAATCTGCATAAAAGTGTAATATATTGACAGTCACATACCTAAATTTCACAATTTCAAAATTGCTTAACTTAATTTAATTTGCTTCTTTTATGTTTTTTTTTTTATCAATTATTATTAATTTTTAAAATTAGTAATTAATCATTCAAATGTTATTTCTTTTTAGTTTTATAGCATAGAAATCAAAGCCCTAATATAACAATATTTAAAATATTATATTATGTTGTTAAATTTATATATATATTTTTTGTTTACAGTTTGGCGCTAAATTACCTCGAACATTGTATATAGAAATTTATATTAAAGCATTGTCTACTAATATAAATGAAAAAGAAAGATGCAGACACATGAATAATAAAGACGCCATATATAAATCTTTATCAACACTAGTTCAAGGTTATTTGAAGTTAGCAAATTTACTTGAAGATATTGTAAGCGTATGTCGAGAATGTGTTTTAACTGCATATTCTTTAATGCCTTCAGCTGATCTTATGGTCAGAGTAGAATATTTAGCGATCAAAAGTGGTAAACTAATTCCAGAAAATTCCTGTGATCAATTAAAAAATGAACCTGCAACAAATCTTACACCAGTCAGTTCTGTTAAATCTGGTAATAAACACTCTAAAGATTTAAAGAATGAGGAAGAACCAAAATTATTTTTTTCCACTGGTGAAGTAAATTATTTTAAGATACATTCTGATCTAAAGAATTTACCAGAACCTTTATCGCCAACCATGCATGATAATCTAATTGCAGTTCTAAAGTATCCTCGTAATGGAACATTTAACTGGAATTTAGAATGGTCAAGAATCAAAATTTTGTGCCAACAATACTTTGATGATTTAGATGGGGTAATGGCACGAAATACACTGCAGCGTAAAGATTTAAAGTATATTAATATTAATATTGATGAATATAATAAAAATGCCAAAATAAATTTACAAAAATTAATCGACAACAAAGACTATTTTAGCAGTGATAATGCTAGTGAGGACGAACAATCTGTAGTATCAAATATGTCATCAGGAGACATTGTTTCCTATACCAGAACAAAACCAAAACCAAAATCAAAACCACAAAAACGAAGATTTGGCTTACGCAGACGAAAAGTTCGTTCGCGAAAACAAACAAAACGGAAAAATTTAAAATCACAAAAAAGTTTCATGGTAACTGAAAACTCAGATGATGAATTATTGACAAATAATAAAAACCAAAGTTCTAATAATGATGATGAACAAATGAGTGTTGATTCTAATTTAGAAGAAAATTCAAAAAACATAAATTCTAATTCTAATGAAATATCGAAACAACATCAACAAATAAAAAGAGAAAAAAGGATTATCAATAAAAATCAACACAAAGACTTTGACTATACATGGTGTCCTAAAAAAGTTAAATCTAATAATTCTATTATAACTTCTGAAAAAGATGATACTGAACTATTAAATGTGAGTGACAAAGAACAAAATAAATCGAAGAAATATTTAATAGGTAAAATAGATGATGAACTTTCTCATCCCACTAAAGAACATTTAAATATGTTGTCTAAACGACTACCACAACTAAGTTCTTTAGATTTCATAAGGCCAGCGATTACAGATCACATTGTTAATGTAGTACAAATTCAAACTACTTCAAATACTCTAACAAATGTATCACAAACACAAACAGAACATGTTTCAAACCGTCATCCAAATAATGAAATTGAGAAAAAAACCAATGACAATCAAACTAACACTCATTCATTAGATAATTTTGTTTCTGTGTATCAATCAAATTCATTAAATAATAGCGTGAATTCTATTCAAAACTCAGAAATTCATCAAGGGGAATGTAGTTTCACTGGAAGCGTATCTGTAAGTAATCAACGAATAACAACTGATTCAAATGTAAATGTTCATAATATTGGTCTTCAAGAAACGCACGATGTATTGTTGAACCAAAACCAAGTTAATTTAGATCATCCATGTTATGATAATCAATCACAAAATTCTAGAGAGCAATTACAACCTACTAGTGATAATACAGTTCATCTATCATCAAATGTCATAGTTCGAACTTCAGATATTGTTAATCCAAGTCATCTCACTCAAATAACTGGACAACTATCTACAAGTAATGCTACAAAAAAGACTGCTGCTTATTGTATTAAAACTCGTGATCGATTAGATTTATCTTTACCAGCAACTATTTCCTCAATTTCAGCAAATATTAATCGTCCTACATCAGTTACAAACACAAATAAATTTAATTTGGACTCAAAAATATATCAAAATTCTCCAGTACAAACATCAGTTGGCCTACAAGTTAATTTCAACAATCAACAATCTGAAAGTATCCAGAATATGATATCACCAAATAACCAACATTCACAAATATGTACAAACATATCAGAAAGTTCAAGTTCTACTATTATGCCTGTGTTAAATGATCAAATTATAAGTTCTCTAAATAATAAAATTAATACTTCAGTGAATACTTCATTTACGAAAGAAAAAAATGTATTTGATAATTCAAAATCAACTATGTCTATAGTAAATCCAGTTTCAAGTATACAAACTCAAACATGTATTGACTTACGGCCATCAAATGAATTGACTAATCCTAATGCATCTATTATATCTTTAATGATTGATTCAACACAAAGTCAGGTTATAAAAAACAATGCATTTAATTCATTATATACATCTCCACAAAATCAAAGATTGCAACTTACCGATTTGACTCTTACTTCTCAAACAAACCTATCCGATGAGCAAAAGAAAATTGATAATTTAAAATTAATGAGCCAAACATTTACTGCTACATCAGAAGCAATTAAATTTGTTACCAGTAGTACAGAATCACAGCGTCTTATTCAAAGTACAGATAAAAATAGTGTAGCAAATCTTTCTATTTTTCAAAATACTACAGAAAGTTTGACTAATACTAGTCAAGAAAATGATATTAATTCTAAACAATCTAACCGAGGTCGAGGGAATATGAGAACTTATGAAAGTAAAACTAGAGCATTAAAACAAGCTAATATGTCAGATATGTTTGTTTTCGAGAAAGGAACACTCTATGCAGTTCAAGATGATGTCATTCAAGTAGAACCAACTAAAACAATTATATCTCAAAGAAATAATGCTTCAACTAATATAAAGATACAAAATAAGCACATCAAAGATTCTTTAGAAAAGCCAAAGCCTTCGAATGCATCACCAAATGTCACAATTACTGGTTCTATGTTACCAAGATTTCAACAAGTTTTTGGTAAAACAAAATTTCAAAGTACTGCTATTAATGATACTTCATTACTCTGTTCAACTAGTGCTACAAGTAATCATTCTTCTAATCCAGTATCAGTTGTTAATCGGCCAAATATATCACGGATATATTCATCATCAAAAGGCGTACAAACAAATAATGATGTTGACTCAATTATTTCTAATACTATTAACTGTATACCACAAAAAGTTGCGGAAAATAAGCTTCAACATAATGTTAATATCACAAAAGCTAGTAATGTCATTGCAATAGGAAATAACAAAAATAATGTTATAATGACATGTAAAACCATTTCTTCTGTCAAAAATATTACACAGACGTCTGCATCATCAAATAATCAACATCTCGCCAGCAACGTTAACACTAATAATAGTATTAAAAAAGAAATCACTACTGTACCTATTTCAAAAATTCCAACAACATTTACTACTAATTGTAATAACTTATCAGTAGCATCACCAAGTTCAAATTTAATTTATTCAATACCAATACAAAATGATTTAAAAGTTAATAATATAGATAACTCATCACGTGGTATAACACAAATACAACGACAGCTTAAAGTTTCCCCATCAATAATTCAAACTGTGTTACGTAAACATCCAAATTGGCAGCAAAACTGTTTTCGTCAAGGTAAACAAAATACAGAAGTACAGACATCTTCAACAGTTGAAAGATTAATTACAGAAAATGCTTCAAATATTGTTAAAACTACCATCGACTCATCAAACAATAAAATATTAGTAAATACTGGCAAGCCCAATGTTACCGAAACAAATGTTAGCTCATCAATGATGGAACAAGTAAGAGAATTTGAATCTGTTTTGGAAGAAGTTAGAAAAACTTCATTGATGAATGAAATGAGCACAGCTGGCATGTTACCACAAATAAATCATGAAATAATTCAAATCCATTCTCCAACAGAAAATGTTGACTTGCTCAATACAGATAGTAATCAAACAATATTTCCTTTAAATAAAAAATCAAATATAAATAATGAAAGAGATCGTTGTTCATTTTCATTTTTGAATCAAACATTATCAAATGATTTATCAAGTGAAGAAAAAGACTCTATAATCATACCATCAACAATATTGACTGTTCGTAGTGCTACACCTATACCGCCAGTATCATCACCTAATCACGTGTCAGTAAATACAGCTGATGGGGTAACACAGTGTCCTAAGCAAATTGTAAACAAAGCAAAACCAATTATTAAAACGCCAGCAAGTTCTCCATCTACTTCAGCTGTTAAAGTTCCTGTTTTACAGAAACCTTTGCCAAAGTTACAAGAAGATGAACAAACAACTCAAAGAATTTATGCTATACTTGATAAATATGCTGAACAACTTCGTAATTCACCAGAATTAAAGAACAAACCAGCGCCAAGACGTAGAACAAATCCACCAACTAATCCAAGTGTTAATGCTAAACGTAAAAAATCAAATCAATTAAATTTAAAAACATGTTCTCAACAAACATCATGCTCATCATCTGGTATGGAAATGAGCCCAACATCTGACATGCATGCAATTGACAGCGAGGATAGTTCTAATGCTGTTAGTCATTTTTCAAATATAATGAACTCCCCTTCTAGAAATTTAGATGACCATACTACTACAACAACAGTAATTTCAGAAATTCCTTTAGCTGAAAATGCATTTATTAATGTTAATGATGCTATCAGAAAATTAAATGCTGAAGTCGAAAAGAATAAAGCATCTCAATCTACTCAAATTGTTGTAAGTGGAACATCTGGATCTTTTTTATCTATACCCGAAGGTAGTACTGGAAATGTTAGACTTCTTGTTGCGTCCGGAAAAAATCAAAAAATGTATAGGCTACATTGTCCTGTAGCTGGTCCAGGTCCTGTACTCTTTCAACAAATTACAACTAAGGATTCTTGCTCAAATGATATCAAAAAATCTTCTAATTTATTAGGGCAAAACATTAATGAATCTGCTATCTTATCAACTATTACAACAAATGATTTACAAGTTGTTAATACAAGTTTAGGAAATGAAATTTTACTTAATCCTTCACAAAACTTGAAAGTTTTTGAGCACAAGAAAAATAAGCCTGATATTATTTTAGAATCTATGGAAAAAGCTCAAGTACTTGATTGTAATGAAAAACCGTTATCATTTCCTGTTCTAAAAAAAAGTCAAGCGTCTCAAAGTACATTTAGTGTTATACATACTCTCCCATGTAATCAACATATACCAACAACGAATAATAAAATTGAACTATTATCTGAAGCTCAAAAAATTATAAAAGAAAATATTAAAAATCAATATTCTGATAAAGAACAAAATTATTTAAATAAAAATCAAGAACCGATTAATAAATCTACTATTGATCAAGTCATGCTTAAACATGAAAAGTCATCACAGAGTATTCCTTTTCAAGTCATGGAAATCCCAACATTTCATTCTCAAGGAGTAAAACACGAAAAGAATATAAATTTATCCAGTTTACATAACAAAAATAATCAACAAATTATAACAAATGTGGACAATTTAAAAGCTAGTAAAATGTCTATTGACTTATTAAGTGGCAATAAAGTATCTAATGACCCAAATAATAGAATGAAATCTGAAGATAATACAACAGTTAAACAAGAATCATTAAACATTACTACTGAAAATTCTTCCAACAATTTAGATATTCTTATTCCTAAAAACAATGAACAAGATGGAAATAAATCAAATATACTGAGTGATATTGCTGCTGCTTCTGCTGCAGAAATAATATCTACTGCCAACCAAACATCTAATACATCTTGTAAGTAATAAATCAATTATTATTAATTTTAGTCTTTTTTATTATAAACATTATATAGAGAGTTAGTATATTTATACTATACTCTATTCAATATAGGTTTGCCTAAACTCGCGCATGCATATTAAGCCAGCTGCTCTGTGATAGGTTGTAGCGGTCGGTCGGCATGTGTCGTTACTTGTCGCGGTCAGGTGGCTGCTGCCAATTATACTGATGATCATAATAATAACTATTATTATGTTTGAGTGTGATATTCACGATGCGGTTATTTATGAATTAAATTAAACTATCATTTACCACTCACAAATACCTATTGTTATTATTATAATTAATCTAATACAATTCAACTATGTATGTATGTGGTTGTGTGCCGCGTTAAACGACAGCAACACCTCCCTTCGGCAACTAATATAAATTGGCATGCGCGAACTCCAACGTGTTTTCGTTGGTCGAGTGGGTTAACTTGTTGAATTGAGTATAGAAACATTTATTTTTATTTATAAAAATTATTAAAGTTTTAAAGAATAGGATTTATATTTAAGCTATAAAATAATATTTATACTTAATTCTTTAATAATAATACAAATAAATATTTTTAACTATTTAAGTTAAGTTTAAGTAGAATAATATTTTATTTTTTTAAAAAAAATAAATAATGCCTAAAATAGTTGATGTAAAAATAAATAACGAATTGATTAATAATTCCAGTAAAAAATAACAATTTTAGCTCGTCAAAATATCAATATTATACTAATAATATCATTTTAACATATGTCTTGATTACTTTAAACTTTAAAATATTTTAATATTGTATTCTGTGTTCATAGATAAACCAAATAAAGAATCTTCAAAAACTGTAAAAACTGAATGTGAATTAGAAAATGAAAATACTTTAAGTAATACCGTGTACAATTTGCTGGATAACCAGTCTCCCAACACTATGAACACAAAAATAGGAACATTGATACTTCGTTTAAAAAATGACAGATCTGTTAAGAATTGGAATAATTGTTTATCTAAAATAATGCTTCCAGGAACTGAGAAAATGTTAGAAGGCGAGAATCTAACACAATTACAAGAATCATTTTTGCATGCTAAAATAAAAACATTTAAAGATTTAAAAATATTTGTATTTGAACAATGTAAAAAATTTGATGATAATATTGAAACATCTAAAGAATATGATCTGTATGACGACATTGATGGGATGGGTGTTGATAAACCAAGTACAAATGAATTATTTCCTGAAGTCGCTATATTAAATGATTTAGATAAGTCTGTCAGTCCAACACTTGGTTTATTGCAAGCATCTACATCTAAGACAAATGATAATAATTCTTTACAAGTCAAACGTAAATCTGTTTTGTCCCATACAACTTCCACTAATATATCAAGTGGAATTTGTAAAAAAAACAAAACTAAAGTATCTTTCTTAAAACAAGCTTTATATAACGAAATGAATCAAGACTCAAATGATAGTGAGATAAGACCTTTTATAAACGGTAGTAATAAGATCGTTTTGGATACAATTGAACAAATTGATTCAAGTCCAGAATCGCCATCAAATATTGCTACTGTAGATTCAGAAACTTGTATGTCTGAAGACAGTACATCAACAATTAGTAGTGGTACACCACATTATAACTTTCGTAAAAGTAAACGTAAAATTATTGAGGAAGATGGGTTTATTGAATCGCATGTGATAAAACGTATGTACAGAGGACGTGCATGTGAAGATAGTGAAGAAAAAATTGAACCAAATAAAGTCAATAACACAAAAGTACAAACAACTGAACAAAAAGCAAATGTTGAAAGTAATAATAGAAGAATATCAAGTCGCTTAAGAAACAATCATGTAAAGAATAATCAACATACACCAAACAAATCTCCACAACTGGATAATCAACCATATAAAATTACAACAACAACGACACGAACATCTCTTAGAAGAGTTTCTAGAAAAACTACTTAATTAGTTTCAGTTAATTGTGTAAAAATGTTATTTATTGATTGCTACTTAAAGTTACCAACTCCAGCTGGAGGAGTAGATTATCTAGCACAAAAGTCATACATAAGAGTAGTTGTTGTTAATATATTAAGTCTATAAAAATGTATATTAAAATTAATCAAACTTATATAATATATTTTAAAATTGCCATTGTTTTTACCAAGTTTGGTTTTTATTATTTAATTGTTTATCATACAATTGCATCCAATTTTGTTTTTGTAAACCATTATTTTATATTTGATTTGTTATATTTCATTCATTTCATTTTGATGGGACATATTTTTTTCTGTTTAATAATGTGTCCAATGAATAATTTATATTATATAATTAAAAAAAATTCTCTAAATATAAATTCATATTTTATTATCATTATAACAAACATAATATTATTTATCATTATCACTAATTTAATTCAACATAATATAATACATATTATTCATAACATAATTAGGTAAATCTTTTTTGTTACCATCCATAAGTTGTGGTAGTTATAAATTGAATAAAATATTAACTGCATTGTTTTTGTTTTAATACACAGAATTTTTAATGGTTAATAATACTAAAATAGGGTATAAAAAACTTATAAATATCAATAACATTTAGAAGTTTTATTTAGAATTCTGTTTTTAAATATATATATATATATATATATATATATATTTATGATGATTTTAAGTTAGTATTTCATCAGTAATTACGGAATAGACCTTAAATTTTGAATTATTTTATAAATGCTTATACCCTTTTTGATATGTCTTCATTATGCTTTCATAGTGAAATTGCCTAGGTATCTAACTAGTGTTTGTGTTTAATAAGTATAATATATTTTGTAAAATTAAAAATATATGCTATAAATACAAAGCTAATGATAGGTTTTGATTTATTATAAAATTTAATTTTCGTATTTGTTTTTATTATTATTCATTAATTCAACATTACTATTATTATTAGTTATAGCAATATATGGATTTTAATGTAATGTGTAGAATATAAAAAATGCATATATTATGTTTGTACAAACATTGGCGCTTTTTACATAATGTACTTAATTTGATGAATATGGTTTATAATTATAAGAAATGTAACCAAATATTTTTTTGAATGATGTACATAAATTAGTAATTAAAATGTATAACATTGCAAGTTATAATTTAAATGATTGTCTAATATGTATGTCTTGAAAGAATACAATAGTGTACTTGTATAATAGAAAATTGTTTTTGTTTTATATTTTGATTATTTTTTTTTCTAATATCTACCAAAGAAATAATGAATACATGCAAATGTTTATTATTTATAAGTTAATAAATTAAGTAACTAATTGTATAAACATTATTTAAGTATCCAGAAAAATATGAATTGTTCATAAAAAAGACTTGACTTGTTTATAATATAAATTATAATTATTTTAAAAAAATCCCTCGTCTTTCCATATGTATTGTTATTTTATTAATTGAATTTGTATAAAAATTGCGACAAATGTTGAACTATGTAAAACTAAACTATTATTAAATTTAATGTTAATAATTTGTAGTTGAGAAAATACTCAACATTTAATATAATTTCATTTTACACATTTTTTCCAATTAGTAGTATACTTGTATCCGAGTACTTTTATTACATAGAATGATTTATTTTTTATTTTTAACTGTTTATACAATAATATTTTAGTGAGATTTTGTTTAATATTATTTTATTTATGACCCTCATTCAATTATATTATAATGTTTCTTGTTTTATAATGATGGGTATTTATTAAGATAAAACTTATGTTGTTTCTTTTTAAAAAACCCAACTAGAGATTTTTACATATTATAAAAATAAATCTTATTTGCTTTAGTAGATAAGTATTGTGATAGTTTTAAGAATTTATTGACTGCTGTTCATGTTATGTAACACAAGCTGATTTTCATTTAGTTTACTTTGTCTTTTGGTTTCAATACACAGAATTTGATTTTGAAATTTATTTATTTATTTTTTTATTTCAGTGTACAATGCTAATTTGTTTTTTATAATAATTATTCCAATTTAAGTAAGAATATATTTGAGAATGTAAGTTACATTTAATGTATAGTTTCAGAAATGGTAATCTATCCTGTTGAATGTTATCTGTCCACGTGTATGATTTAATATGTTTAGCATATACCAGATTAAATCCATCTTTCTATTAATTTATTGTTGCTTGTTGGTAAAAACAAATTATTATAGTTTGTCACTGTTTATTTAATAATAAACATTTTTATTTATAATTTAATTTTCAATTAATGAAAGCATAAATTCGTAAGAATTAAATCAATTTTGTTATTTTTTAAAAGTGGAATAAAAAAATACCAATAAGTTAGAATTTGATATTTGAATAAAATGTAAAAAACATTTTAGGGACAGTTTATATATATATATATATAAATAATCTAATTTAAAATTTAATTACAATTTGTTTAATAAGTAACATTGATGAATGATTTGAAGTATAATATCATGAAATATGTATTAGATTCTGAGCAGAGCGAGGAATGTATTGTTTCTACAACGATATTTTTTTTTTATGTATGAAAACATTTTTTCAGATAGAAAAAATTGTCCGATTATCACAAGTGAGGTATGCTTTCGGTAGCAAATCGTGTTCTCTTGGTACTTATAAAGCTCATTTTTCAAATTTCTCCAAAGTTTTTCCCTAGAAGAAGAAATACTACCAAAAAGTTGGCAAAATTACGATTTTTGTCATATTTTATATTTTATTTCATGATAACTAATTAAGTTTTGGAACAGATTAGTTGATTATTTGACAAAAAAAAGAGCTATGAGATTTTTGACAAAAAAAATTAATATTACCTACAATTTTGAATATATCGATTTGAAAATTTTACAAAAGCCTAATAATATATTACTTAATCATTTTACAAAATATTTTGAAAATCGTGACTGACAATTTTTTTTCATAGGCTTTATATACATTTTTTTTTCTGATATATGAAAACATTTTTCGGGTAGAAATAATGGTCCGATTACCAAAAATAGGATACCTTTTCTGTACCAAATTTCATCTAGTTAGTACTTTATTTAGCTCATTTTTTTGAATTTCCCAAAAGTTTTTCTTTAAAAGGCGGAAAATTAGTAAAATTATGGTTTCCCTTATTTTAATTTTTTTTTATTAATTGAGTTTTGATCATAGGAATTTAAAAATTGTTTTGAGTATTAATATAGGTAATTTTTACGTTTAGTAAAATTTTGAAAAGGATTGGTTTGTTTTTTGGCTAAATATAGAATTTTGAATTATTTCCTAAAATATTTAATATAACCTGCAATTTTTGATTTAACGGTATGCATTTTTTATAGAAGCCTACTTTATACTATTTTATTTATTTACAATATATTTTGAAAATCGTGACTGACAATTTTTATCATGAAATGATATTTCCTTGAATATTGTCCGTAGGGATTTGAAATTTATTTTGATATTTACATTAATGGTAAATTTTAGAATGGATTATTAGTATAATATATTGCAATATATTGAGATTCGCTCAGAATCGTATTTTCTAATGCAATATTATTGCATTCAAATCTTATTAATCATAATAAACTACTAATTTCTCCGAGGACCGAAGGAACCTTCCCACTTTTTTATATTGAATGATAACTTAATGGACTATCTGCCTTTTACCTTTTACTTTTCAGGCGCGTTACCCTGGCACCCGCACTTTGGAAATTGTAAAAAAAAAATTATCCAGTATTATGTACTTTATTTTGTACATTTTTGTACAACTAAAAATTAATTTCGTACTACTTCCCAAATCCCTCAAAATGTATTTACCGCAGCACCCGAAATCAAAAAATGAATTTTTTGGGTTTTGGATGTAGTACAAAATTAATTTTTAATCGTACAAAAATGTACAAAATAAAATACATAGAACTCGTTTTTTTTTTTTTTATCGTCATATAATTATTTTCATTTGTAAGTGCTAAGGTAATGTGACCACATCAGCGCATCCATAAATAGAATAAATACATGTGATATGGGAATATAATAATAGTATGTTAATATCGTTTGACATTCATACATTAGATATGTGGTATTAACAATGTTCCCAATAAACAATTCCACAACCCCCACACCCGAATAGAGCATTAGAGCGATAATATTCATCTCGCAACCGGCTGCAAACCCGTGTTTATAGACATTAAAGGCTCGGGCCACAAGCTGCTTTCACACGTAGGTAGCGTTTTAAAACCGCTGCCGCTACCGCCGTTTCATTT
Organism: Eriosoma lanigerum; assembly: GCA_013282895.1. Taxonomy (NCBI): domain Eukaryota; kingdom Metazoa; phylum Arthropoda; class Insecta; order Hemiptera; family Aphididae; genus Eriosoma; species Eriosoma lanigerum. Next base: position 25,419,950 of record CM023361.1, on the reverse strand, counting down.
CACACATAAGCGGTCGAAGAGTGTCAAAATGTCATATTTTTCGCACCGATTTCGTGTTGATACGTTTCCCGCGTATAATTCCCACCAATTTATACAAAATGGATAGTTAAGTATTTTAGTTTTAGTTTAGTATTTTATTTCTTATTGATGCATTTAATAGTATGCACCAAATAATGGATACGTTAAATGGCATTGAAGCTACATGTGTCGTTTATGCGTTATATAAAAAGCATAAACTAGAAGTGCTTGGCTAAAAAAAAGTAAAAATAATTAACGACGTAATTGGGTACACCCAATAATTATAAATAGGCTTCCAGGTCAATTTAATTTAAATTTTAGATTCTGAGCGAAGCCAAGAATGTATTGGTTTTACAAAGATGTTTTTTTTATCTATGAAGACACTTTTTCGGGTAGAAATAATGGTCCGATTACCACAAGTAGGGTATGCTTTCGGTTGCAAATCGTGTCTAGTTGGTACTTTATTTAGCTCATTTTTCGAATTTCTCAAAACTTTTTCCTTGGGAGGCGAAAAACTTCAAAAAAAATTGTGGAAAATGGGCAAAATTACGATTTCTGTTATTTAAAAATTTTTAATTTCGTGATGACTAATTGAGTTTTGATCGTAGGGACTTGAACATTTTTTTGAGTGTTAACTTAGGTAAACTTCATTACAAGAAAAAATTTAGAAACAAATGGTTGATTTTTTGACTAAATGTTTGAGTTTTCATCTTAGGGACATTAAATTTTTCTTGAGTATTATCATAGGTAATCAGGGCCGGCGCTAAGCATTTTGCCGCCCTGTACAATTAAAATGATGCCGCCCTTTCAATAAATTGTTGTCTTATAATCAGTACATAGTTATTTATACAAAATGAACAAAATCAATTACAAACTGGGTTATATTGTTGGAGATCAAAGATTAAATTTCGTCTTTCAAAAATTTAAAAAAAAACGTAGGTAAATTTAACTAACTATAAGAAAATTGAATTAAAGCACAATACCTTTATTTAATAGGAATAAGAAAAAATACAAATAATCAATTTGTTTATTTATATTGTTATATTGCTTGTTATAGTTAAACTTAAAACTAATGAATTTTATGAATACAAGTTATCTGGTCAATAGTTCATGAATGTTTTCGTGCTTTTAACTTCGCAAAATCTTCTAATAGTAATCATTTTTCGTAGATAACGTTTAGATTTTAAGCAGTTCTAAATTATTTGTTATTTATATAATAATATATGTTTTTATGAAATAAAATTTAAAAATTTAAAAATTAATCAAAATTAATTATTAGAAATTAAATGTTAAATATTGTTTTATAACTTAAAAATGGTAGATTTTTTTATAATATTTAATATATAAGAAAATCCTATTTTATTATGATAATTAATAATAATATAATACTATATTGATTTTGTTTTTATATTTTTCTTGGTAATCTATTAAATTATAAATTAGTATTTTTTTTTTTTTTTAATTTAATTTTAATAAGTACAAAAAATTATATAAAATAAATTGTTTTACTATTTGACTTACGAATAATAGATTAAGTACAATAAGTATTAGAATTAAATTAATTTTACTAGGTATTTAGTATTTTCCTATGCATTTAATTAAATGCCTGATATATGATTACATGCCTACGACATATTATTTAGCATAATAATATATATTATGTAGTATGGGTATAAATATACAAATGAAGGTACTTACCACTTCAAGAATAAAGATTCCAAATAGGTATACACTTTACTTCAAAACTTCAAAACGCAAGCAAACCGTGAGTGTGTACCGTAGTGACCCGTGAGTTTTGTAAGTACGAATGATGTCAGAAAATAGTACAGAGCAGGGGGTCTTATTTTGTTTTTACTTACCTATACAGCGTGTTACAAGATTTTGTTGTTAAATTATGAATAGTATATATATATATATATATATAGGTATGTACATAAAGTATTTTTAAATATAATTTAAATTACTCTCACTCTGTATTAATTTTTGTTCTTTAATATTCAACAGGTCATTCGTTCGTGATATAATGTATAGGTAAAGTTTAAATAAAAATTATAATGAAAATTTATTTTTTCAATTTTAAAATTAGCGAAAAATCGAGTTGAATTAATATGCTACGATCATTATTTCTTGGTATTGTAATAATGGCTAATTGCTAAGTACACATTAATAATATTCGTATATACGATACATACACCTACAAATTATTATGTTGTCTTTGTCTATCCGACAGGAAACATATATTAATACTTGCTTTGCGGGGGACAACTTTATTCAATCAGTATTTATGGTAGAACATTTATTTAAATATTATAAAGAATACACATTATTATACATGGCACGTGTCGTCTTGCTTATCTGATTTCTGGAATCCAAAAATATTATAAAATAATAAATAAAGTTTGTTTACTTTAAAAATTCCGACCGAAAAATTTAAAATAGTATAATATATAATATATATTTATTTATAAACGATGCCGCCCCTAAAATTCCAAAAAAATTTGCCGCCCTGTGCGGTTGCACGGGTCGCACGTGCCTTCCGCCGGTCCCGTAAGTAATATACATATGTGGTACAATTTTGGAACGGATCAGTTGATTATTTAGCCAAGTACAAAACTTTGAACTTTTTTCCAAAAATGTTTAATATTTCTGGCAATTTTTGGTTTATCGCTTTGAAAATTTTGTCGAAGTATAATCATATACTACTTAATCTTTTTACAAAATATTTTGAAAATCGTGACTGACAATTTTTTTTTATAGGCTTTTAAATAAAAACTCTCGAAAATCGGAAAAATAACGGTTTCTGTTATTTAAAATTTTTTAATTTCGTGATTAATAATGGAGTTTTGATCGTAGGGACTTTAGAAAAAATTTAGAAACAAATGACAGATTGGAAAAATTATAATTTTCATCGCGTGCGTTACTGCCGCTCTCGTGTGGTCGACATAATTAAAATGCATGTGTTTTGTATTGATAACGGTGTGCGTTGTTGACGCACCAACGCAGAAAGTTGCGGTGAAAATCCGACGCATACGGCAACAACGCATCGTGTGGCCTGTTCCATTTAAAACTTTAAACGTTCTTTAAACTTTAAACTTTAACGTTCTGTACAAAAACCCAACCCAAAACGATCAGAATTCAAGGAAAAAAACTTGTTAAACGACATTGCTATATTAAGAAAAAATGGGAAGGTTGATTGTGGACGTTCCTCCTTCGTCCCTTCGGTATCAAAGAAACTAGCGGTTTATTAGACTTAAGATTTGAATGCAATAATATTGCATTTGAAAATACGATTCTGAGCGACCTCAATATATTATAATATACTATACTAATAATCTATTCCAAAATTTTACCACGTGTGTAAATTACGAATGTTGATATTTAAAATAAATTTCAAGTACCTACGATCTAAACTTAATTAGTTATCAAGAAATAAAATAATAAAATCATAATTTTGCCGATTTTCAAGAACTAATACTTTAAAAGCTTATAAAAAAAAAAAAAATGTCAGTTATGATTATCAAAATATATTGTAAAACGATTAAGTGGTATATATATTGACTTCGATAAATTTTCAAACCAATTAACCAAAAACCGTAGGAAATTAAACATTTTTGGAAAAAAAAGTCAAAACTCTATACTTAGTTAGAAAATTAACCATTCGTTTCTAAATTTTTTCTAGTAATAAAGTCCTCTTAGGTAGATATTCAAAAAAAATTCTCAAGTCCCTACGATCAAAACTCAATTAGTTATCACGAAATAAAAAAATTTAAAGTAACAGAAATCGTTATTATATCGATTTTCCGCCATTTTTTAATAGTTTTTCTTTCCCAAAAAAAAGATTTTGAGAAATTCGAAAAATAAGCTAAATAAAGTACCAATTAGAAAAAAAAGTACAACAATTTGCTACCGAAAACGTATTCTACTTTTGGTAATCGGACCATCATTTCTACCCGAAAAAGTGTCTTCATACATAAAAAAAAATATCATAATATTCATTTCTACTAAAATTATTCAAATTTTAGAAGCTTATAAAATAAAGTTGCAACTTATGATTTTAAAAATATTTTCTAAAAAGATTAAGTAGTATATAATTAGACTTCGATAAAATTTTTAAAGCCATAAATCAAAAATTTCCGTAAATATTAAACATTTTTGGAAAAAAGTTCAAAGCTCTATACTTGGCCAAAAAAACTAACAATCCGTTCCAAAACTTTACCACACTTGTATATAATCTATGTGAGTACTCAAAAAAATGTCTAAGTCCCTACAATCAAAACTCAATTAGTTATCACGAAATAAAAAAATTTTAAATAACAGAAACCGTAATTTTGCCGATTTTCCGCCATTTTATGGTAGTTTTTCCTCTTCCAAGGAAAAACTATTGAGAAATTCGAAAAATGAGCTAAATAAAGTACCAACTAGACACGATTTGCTACCGAAAGCATACCCTACTTGTGGTAATCGGACCATTATTTCTATTCAAAAAAGTATCTTCATATATATATATAAAAAAAAAAAAACATCTTTGTAAAACCAATACATTCTTCGCTTCGCTCAGAATCTAAAATTGCATTGCAAGTTTGTGATAATACCTACAAATAATAATTTAATCACTAATAATAAAAATATATATAGATTTAATAAGTACATACTACATACTAATATATACTATTATTTTAAATATACACTAAAATAAATATATGTTGAGTAAAAAAAGTTAAAAAATATTATTTCTATTATTTTTCATTTCTGTTGAGGGTTCGACTACACGAAAATATAAACACACAAATATACACAAGCCACAACTACCTATTATAATATAATAGTTATTAATAATAATTCCTAGTAGGTAAAATAAATAAACAAGATAGAAATAATAATAACATTTATTACTATAAATTTTATAACTTGATTTAAAATTAACAGTTTATGTCATTGTAAATATTTGTAATGAATTACAGCAGCACCCGAAATTAAAAAACGAATTTTGAGGGTTTTGGGAAGTAGTACAAAATTAATTTTTAGCTGTACAAAAATGTACAATATAAAGTATATAATACTAGATAATTTTTTTTTACAATTTCCAAAGTGCGGTTGCCAGGGTAACGCATCTTTATTTTTCTTATATTTTAATCTGTAGACCGAATTTAAATTTTAGTTATACTAGATATTTATAATTTTAAAATTTCAAAAAATTACTTATAAAATACTAATTATATCTAATTTTTTACCAAAAGGATCTAGGCTTCGTGGGGTTTTATAAATTATTTTGTAAAGCGTCGAATTTTTTTTTATAATATAGGTAGTAATTATATAGGTATAGGTAGTAATTATAAAGTTAATTTGAGCAAAGTTGATTTTAAATTATAATATAAATAATACATTTTCCACTCTTCATCAAAGTATTTGGTTTGTTAATTATTTGAAATAGATACTTACATTTTATTAAATATATTAAATTATATTGGGAATTTTTTAATGAGAAAATATGGATTACATATAATATTTTTAATATGTATTAAAAAATGGTCATGGACTCGTAGTGATTTATCCCCAATAACTCCCCTATGTAAACATGCCACTGCATTAAGTGTTAAGTAAGTAGTCTATTGGAATTTTCAGAGCACTTAATTATCAAAACAAACTTTATTAGTAAGTTGATAATAATTTATTAACAAAATCCAAAGATTAGAATAATTTTTGGGGAATGTTCATTTAACGTTAATTCAAATCATTTATTACATAAGTATATTATAGGTAATTTACAGTTTGTACAATTTCGAATTTGTAACGTTGACAGATAATAGATTATAGGTAGTATCACTCGGAAACAATTGCCAAACTGATAATCCAATCCAAAATTTTTTTACGTGTGTAAATTACGAATGTAAATAATAAATTTCAAGTTCCTACGATCTAAACTTAATTAGTAATCACTATTCTAGAAATAAAATAATGAAACCTTATCTTTGCCAATTTTCAAGAACTTTTACTTTAAAAGCTTATGAAAAAAACTGGTCCGTCACGATTATCAAAATATTTTTTTGCAAGATTAAGTTGTATATGTCTAAACTTCAATAAAATTTTCAAACCAATAAACCAAAAATTGCAGGAAATATTAAATATTTTTGGAAAAAAAGTAAAACTCTATACTTAGTCAGAAAATCAACCATTTGTTTCTAAATGTTTTCTTGTAATGAAGTTCACCTAAGTAAATACTCAAAAAATTTTTCAAGACACTATGATTAAAACTCAATTAGTTATCACGAAATTAAAAATTAAACAATTTCAGAAACTGTTATTTTACCCATTTTCCGCCATTTTTTAGTAGTTTTTCTTCTTCCAAAGAAAAACTTTTGAGAAATTCGAAAAATGAGTTAAATAAAGTACCAACTAGTTGCAATATTTTACCCGAAAAAGTGGCATACATAAAAAAAAATATAATATTAATTTATACTAAAATTATTCAAATTTTAGAAGCTCATAAACTAAAGTTGCAACTTACGATTTTCAAAATATTTTGTAAAAAGATTAAGTAGTATATGATTAAACTTCGATAAAATTTTCAAATCGAAAACTGAAGGAAATATTAAATATTTCTGGAAAAAATTTCAAATCTCTATACTTAATCAGAAAATTAATAAATCGTTTCGAAATTGTTTTCTCCAATGAAGAACACTTATGTGAATACTCAAAAGAAATTTCAAGTTCATACAATCAAAATCTAATTAGTTAAAACGTAAAAAAAAAAAATTAAAATAACAAAAACCGTAATTTTGCCGATTTTCGGTTGTTTAGCTTTAAAAGCTTATAAAAAAAATTGTCAGACACGATTTTCAAAATATTTTGTAAAAATATTAAGTATTATATAATTAAACTTCGATAAAATTTTCAAACCGATAAACCGAAAATTGAAGGAAATATTAAATATTTCTGAAAAAAATTTCAAAGCTCTATACTTGGCCAAAAATTATGGCCATGTTATTTTGTGAAATTTGTGTAACAAAAGAAGGTAATGGACTAACAAAAAATAAATAGTTGGAATTTCAAAATTAATGGGTGTTCTTTATATAATATACAATAACTATTGTATATAAATTATAATATATGTAATGTAATCTTATTATAGAGCGGAAATATTATTTTTTAAAAAATATTAAAATCTAATTCTGTATTAAAGATTACCAAACCTTATCAGTAGCAAGAAAGACAGTATTCTAAAAAAACAGAAAATAATCCAGATACCTGTCTGTAGTGGTAGAATTTATAAAAAATAGAATACACGAAAAGCATGAGAATATTACAATGTAAAGTTTAAATTTTCTAGAGCTTTTATTTTAAAATAATTTCATCAGATCCCGAGCGGACAAAATGGTCGTGTATTTGGCCACAGCGAATATATTATATCTAAGTTAAAAGTGAACTTTTATGGTTTATCGCAGTAAAGTTATATTTAAATTTTTAAGTTTTACGTATCTATATTATGTCATGTGCACCAACTCAACTTAATTCGTGTATAAGTACTGTATAATACAAATAAAATTAAATATTGTTCTTATTAAAATTTGATCAAATTAGTCCTCTAACAATTTTAGTTTCCTTTCTCTGTATACTGAACCTAAGAAATGATTAGTTTCACATACTATTTTTCCTATCTAACGACTAGCATCTCTGAACCTCGATTACTCTTATTATACAATACTAAAATAAATAGTAGTGAGTAATAACCATGCAGACTGGTAGCAGTCTTGTAAAGTATTCGAATAAAAGTATTTGAATATTAGTATTTAAATACATTTTAAAAGTATTTTATACGAAAAATAAATACTTGTATTAAAATAGGCACCGATAAAAATTTTTTCTTTGCATTACAATTTTATACGTTTTAAAATTAAGCTACTATGAAAAATTCTTCATTTTTACACACTTCCTTGCCATTTTTTAGCAATGTACATTGTAATGAACATCAGTACTGAAGGTATGAAAATAACAAGTATTTTTCATGTAAAGTAACTATTAGTTATATTCAATTGGGTAAACTTAGTAGATATTTTTTATTTTTTTTAACACTAGTTAACATATTTAATATAAACGAAAGAGTATTTTTATTCAAATACTTTAAAACTTTGAAAGTATTTTAAAAGTATTTAGAATATAAATTTATTCCAATTTAAATATTGGTATTAAAATACTATTTCAAAATTATTTTTTACAAGACTGCATTGTAGGTACAAACCACTAGATATCATAAGGACTATAGCGCGGCGCAGCCGTGGTGTTGCGGATTGATCAATCTTAATGATTAATGAACTCCATTAATATCTATAAAATCCACACAATATTACGCACGTACATAATATAAAATATATAATTTATTATAATACAAAATTAGTACAATTGAAATTTTTTTTATAAAAATATAGCATTATTAATATATATATATAAAAAAAAAATTATTTTTGTAATTTGCGAAGTGTATGCTGTGCATACACAGCATACGCACACGCTACGCATAGACTGGTTTGCAACGCGCGACAAACCACCACGACCGAACTTTGGGTCGCGGTGACCGACGACACTACTATTGCTCCGGGAGCAGTACTGCGCTATAAGCCGTCGCGACATTCACAGCGATCGTTGTGATTTTTCAGCATAATGGCGTCTACTTTGGTTTTTTCTGCGTCCGAAGACGAAATTCTTATTCAAGAGGTACAAAAGAATACGGTTCTTTTCAATATTGGAGATAACAATTATAAATATATAATAGTAAAAGATAATATTTGGAAAGACATATCTTTGAAACTGTCCCGATGTTTAAATATTCCATGTATCGGTTTTATATTTTTTGACAATAAAGTAGCACCTATTATTTGGTCTTATTCTTCTTCTAATAAAAGTGTTGAAGAATGTTATTATTATTATTATTATTATTAAAAAATATAACTATTCATTGTGAAATTAAATGAAAAAAAACGAGAGTACTCGGATAAGTTTGAAAACAAACTAAAAACGTAAGTTAAATACGAACGCTGATTGAAAAGCAGTTGGTCGCATCTTGGAAACCATTCTGTAAGAAATCGTCGCGACGATTTGTCGCCGTGACAGGTCGCGCCTCGAAAACCGTACCTTAAAGATTACGAGATAAAAAAAGAACGCAGAAGAATACAACGTTATCATAGCTATGGATTTACTGTTTTATTTTTTAATTTTGTGATAACGATATTATTTCGATAGATAAGATTGTTGATTTTCGACCACAAGTTTTGTTCTTTATCAATGGTGTAATGTGCGTAAAGAGGGTGTACAAGTGATTAGGGAATAAACTAAAGAAACTAAACAGTGTGTTTATCAACGTTTTACAGACATTTATTGTTCGTGCGTGCAGTTCATCCAGATTCCGAAACCCGCGTTCTGTTCATTGTGCTCATTGCAGATGTTACGTTGTTTTATGCCGAACATGTAGATGGATAATATCATTTTAGTATTTTAGTAGAAACGTGTCGGAAATATTTTCTAATAGCACTTTCAAATTTGTTTCGATATTCGTACACAGACGTTCGACTTTTGTGCAATCTTGGTTTTATTTTGTGACAGCTAACTCGTAGGCACGCTAGAGGCCAGTGTTAGTATATCGTTCCTGTCTCGTAGAATGTCGGCCATTTAATTTGATAATATTGACGTTTTCTGATCAGACTCCGTATAAATATGAATTCGTCCGAGATCTCAGATTTCCCGTTTCTGGACATAGAGAATATGACACCAGAAAATTGGCGTGCATTGATTTACAAGAGAATTGTGGGACAGAAAAATGTAAGTCCACAAAACGAAGTATTTTATAACAAAGTATTTTCACCGAGTATTATTTTTAATCTATTTTCTTACAGAATTTCATTAACAATTTTAAAACAAAAGTTATCAACGACATTAATGAATGTATGAAAAATGTTTTGCCCGATACAACATTCCAGAGAATGCAAACTGATATAATAAAACAAATTAATGAGTAAGTTCAATTTTTTTTTTAAAATTATTTATAGTAAAATATGACAAAAAAAAGAAAAGAAAAGAATATGCTTTTTAATATTGCTTATTTGTTGTACATTTTTTATTTAATACAAGGTACCTTATAACAGTTAAACACTAACCTTAGTAATGTGTTCATGACACATTTCCCCCAAAATTTAGAATGGCACTCCATCATGCTTTTCCACCAACTTTAAGAGGGTTCCATATTTCACCAATTTACATAATGTATAACCATAGTACCTTGAACATATTAATAGTAATAATATTTAACTTGTCGTTGCCTGAATGGGGTAAATAATGATCCTAGTTATATTTCACATAATTAAGTAAATATATATATAGATTTATTTGTATTACATTAGCCTCAAGTAACATAATAATAAATATATTAGAATTGGTTTCGATTTGATTTTGTATGTTTTTCAATGTATTTTAAAGTGACTGACATCAGTGTTTGTACATTAATTTTTTCTCTTGTAATATTGATTTTATTCTTTAAAATTTCCGTTTATAAATAATAAAATAAACAAAAAAATTGTAAATAGGAAAAAATTACCCTAGTGAGTAAAGGAGTCAACAAAAGTAGTGTGAGTATAATAATGTAGATAACATATTATTATTAGAAATGTTCCAATTGGAAGTGAAATTATACAAAGTCATCAAGTGCCATATATAATTATAATGAGGGGGGGAATTCAATAATAAATTGAATTGAAAATGTTTAATATATATAATTATTGGTAAATATAAACAAATATTTACTATAAATATACTATTTATTAAATTAGAGCTATATAATATGAGTATTATTACTTTATTTTGTGCATCTGTTAGTATAAAATTAAAATAGGAATTTTTAGGTTTTGGTGTAAACAGATGCTAGCAGAAACATTGCTATTTTTTTGGGTTAAACAAGTAATTCACTATTTTGAAATAATATATATTAAAATATATAGTTATTATTAAAATGAAAATAATAGTACTTGTATTATAATTTTATGTTTTAATGTAGTGGCAACTCTAGTTAAACATAAACATAAACTTTTAAATAGTCATAGCATATCAGGTATCAATGAAAAGTGATTTATTTTATCAAAATTGTTTTGTTGTTATTGATAGGTACCTGATGTATTATAGGAATAGCAACATGTTTATCAAAATTTTATTACAAAATAAAGGTGGCTATTATTTTTTATAGCTACCTTACCAGTTCTTTTCATTAGAAAAATATGAACCATCATGTAATGTGTTATTTAATAAGCCATGAGTAATTTAATTTTATTCTTTATTTATTTAAAATAATGTTACAATGGGACTGTTAGCTAATCCATCTATATTTGTTCTAATGATAATATTATAAGCATTTAATATTTTTTGTATTAGGTATTTCAACTAAATTGTTTTTAGAATCAAGATTATTTATATTTGTCATTTATCGTTTAATAAATTTATGATGGAATTTAAAAACAAAAAAGTATTTAAACAAAAAATTTCATATTTCTGTTTTAATACATTTAATGTTATTATTAATACTCTGGAAATTATTATTGGTTATTATGATTTTGTTTAGAATATTTATTTGATATTTTTACTACATTTTATTAATTAAATTTATATTTGTTATTATTTACTATATTTTTAAAACATAATACTTATTATAGTACTTTTTAGTACTTTAAAGTCTAAGCTCTGACCATAATATTTAATACCTACTTTTTTATTGTTTACCTATTATAAGATACCTAATAAGTTGTAATGTTAAATTGACTCGATAAGTAAATTTTAATTCAATCACATTAATATTACTGAAATCAACTTTTTTTCTATTTTATATAATAATTTTGAATACTATTTCTCTTCTAGATAATAAGTACCTGTACCAATAGACAATACTATTTGAGTACTTATGAAGATTTTAATTACTAATAGAAAGACAAATTAATAATGTTTCATTAAATTTTAATTAAAGATTAAAAAGAATAGTATGAAATTGTAATAATAATGTATTCCAGCTTAACATAACATTATAAAGGTCTATTAAAAATTTGTTTTAATTTACACCATATATTTTAGGTGGCTATTATTTTAATACTTAAAAATGTTGTGCAGTTTGTATATATTTTTTATAAAATTCTATGATCAACTAAGATACTTACTAAATATTTGTATCCCTATTAATTATTTGTATATAGATACCTATTTTAAAACTATGTTCCCAGTTTAAGCTATTTTAAAATTGCATACATATTATAATGTTTTTTAAATTTATTTTTCTAAATTATAGTTTTTAATTAAATTGAATTTTAGTTATTCGATCAATCATAATTTATTTGGTCTGTCGGAACTTATAAATACAATTTAGGTAATATTTGATATTATTAATTAACTATAAATAATAATATTGATTGTTATATGTAACTTTTATGCATGGTAATGCATTTAATATTATATATTATAAATTGCAGTTATCAATAAATATGTATTGAATTAATAATCTAGTTAAATTTAATATTAATGAGTATACATATATATATATATTTACAGAAATACATTTGAATTTGAATACCAATCATTTATTGATGGCATTGTTAGTGCTACTTTTGAATATGTTTGCCAGTTTATCATTAAAAATTCTATGGATAATATTAAAAGAACTCAAAATGCTCTAAAACTGTTTTCAGTTTCAACAAATAATAGTAAGTATACATTATTTTTTTAATATTCTATAAACCATTTAAACCGCTCATCTTTATTAGGTATGTCTGAAATTTAAAAGTTATCGATTAGGTTTATTTAAAACAAATTATTATATCTAGGTTATTTTATTTAAATACAAAATTCATTTTTTCTGACCAAAATTGTACTTTTAGATTTAAAAAAGCACACATCATTGTAAAACGAATAAATTCTTTGTTTCTTATTATCAATATTATTAAATGTTATTGTGTATTACTCGTTACAAAAATATAAATTAATGAACTTATATTCTTCAAACATTATTTTAGGCATATATTCTTAATATCTTTCTTATAAATGGTAAGTACAGATCATAACATATAAATAAAAAGTTAGTATTTTTATCATTACTTTATTAATAATACATATTTATTAGTATATTTTATTTGAATTTCTTAGTAAATATTAGAAATAATTTTTTTTTTTTTGAAAGATATTAGAATTAAATGTGAAAATATAATTTAAAGTTTTACCTATCATTAATTTACTATTAAAAATAAGTTATAGTTAAAAATAAATTTTATATTTAAATAAAAAATAAAATTTTACAATTTTTTAAAATAACATTTGATATAAAAACTGTTTAATGTGTTTGATCATAGGAAAAGTGTAGGATAATAAAATCTGGTAGAAATTTAAAAAAGTTTAAATTCAATTGAGTTTAATTATATTATATAGCACATCTTTCTTATATTTATTTTATTTATTTACATTTTAGTCTTCCGAATAATAATAGAGGAGGGCTACATTGTTAAAAATAATATTACTAATTTGTTTCAGATGATATGAGGCCATATTTTAACGATAGTGTCAAGTTACAAGAATCGAAATTGGATCAAATTCAATCTTTAGATGAATCAAATAATAACAGATTAACTGTTACTGATAAAATAACTGATTTATTCATTAGCAGTTCTCAAAGTGGTGATGTAAGTTCATTAATAAGAATGGATAATGAAAATATGGTTTCAACAACTTCCCTTTGTGACTATGGTAGTTCATTAAAACACTTATCTTTGCCATCTAAATTACCATTAAACCAATCTAATGAAATCAACATAACAAATAATGCTCCTATTACTAATAATTTGATAAATATTGAAGAAGATGATGATTTTCAAACAACACAAGCCATTATGTCTTTAGCGATGAATGTGAATCAACAAGATATACAATTTGGATATTCTGATGGGTTTGAAGATGGAAACATCACCAATAGTAGTTATGTGAGTACCAGTAACGAAACATGCAGTTCTTTTATAATAAAGAATGCTGATCATGGTAAATTAGAAGAAGATTATACAAATCATGGTTTAAAAATTTTGGAAAGCTTAGTTAACATTGAACATAGTAAATTAGAGGATCAGAAAACTTTGGTACAAGATGAATTGAAACAATCTAATATTAAATCAAAAGAGAAAGAACAGGGTAAATTGTCTAATAAAATGGATTTAAGAAACAAGAAAAATCCAAAATCTAAACAAAAATTAAAGAAAAGCGATGAAGAAGATTGGCTTCCAAGCAAAGAACAAAAGAGTTATTACAGAAATAAAAAGAAATTGAATGAAAAAAAGAGAAAACACAAAAATAAAAATATTAATGTTGAAAATCAAAAAAAATTAAACAAGTCATCTTGTTGCCACTTGAATAAATTAGTTGAAACTCAAGATAATCAAAGTATCTCATTATTAATGAAAGACTCTTTGTATTCAAGATCTACCAAAAAGTCCAATACAATAACAATACCTAAAATAGATACTAACAATTCTGGAGTAATTTCATTGGCATCTAAAAATAAAAAAGGTAATTCAACTAATAAACTGAAAACTCGCACGGGTAATGTTGAAAACATGTTAGTTATTCAGACAGAAAATTACAATACAATCCCTAATACTAGTATTATTGATGTTGACTCTGCATTTTCAAATACATATCTTGTGTCTAGGTCTACTAATAGTCACGATGAAAAACATGTTCATAATCTTAAAGTCAAAACATCCCATTTTTGTTTACCAAAGAACTCTGTAGATTATCAAAAATTATATGATAATGATCGTAAAAGGTTATTTAATCCAGATATTATTATAAGCTCAAAACCTATGAAAGATTCAACAAATAACACATGTGTAATAAAAGAAAATAATCTAGAACAGAAAGCAGATACAGTGTCTAAATCCAAAAAACACAATTCAAGAAATAATAAGTCTTCAAAAGAACAAAATAACAGTAAATGTAAGATTAATAATGATAATAATTCATTGAAAAGGAAACATGATACGAAATTGTTATCAAAAATTTCTTCTAAATTCTTTAATCAAAATTCAACATCCAGTAATGCAATAATTGTAAAACATAATAGATCTAAAAAACTAAAAGTCGGTGAGTCTGATGTTAAAATCAAGACTAAAGTTAATATTAATAAAACTAAAGAGTCAAATAATACTAAATTTCTAAGGAATAAAAACTTCAATAATGTAAAGATCAATAGAAGTGAAGTTTTGGAAAATGATAAGATGAATTGTATGAATACGTTGAAAAACGAATGGTTGAATGATGATATTGATGATATGTCTGAATTCATAAAAGCGCAATATAAATTTTATAATATTAAACCTTGTTATATTGTTATTGATCCAAATATGAGGTATTAAGTTTTTATTACTCAACTTGAGAAATGATTTTTTAGAGTAGATTTATGTAGTTGATGTAATAAATAAGTTATTTAATTGATAATTTGATTGCATGATTAAAATATTTTTAACATTTTTAAATTATATAAAATGTTATAAGACAATAAATTTAAACTTTTTTATTTGTAAACAATACTTAATTTTAACATTTACAGTACAAAAAAATAATATTAATTTCAAAATAAATAACTTAACAATAATGTAAATAAAAAAAGTAAATTAAAATAGTTTTAATTAATATTAATATTATTATTTGAAGTATTATTGTTCTGTTAAAACTGAATTACTGACTAAATACCATTGGTAAAATATAACAGAATGTAAATTTTGCGAAGTTATAAAATATTAATGTCTTTTCATTGAGTTCATTTTTATAAATGATACATGATGATAAATATTAAAAATTAATTAAAATATATTTTACTTGCTTTATTTAGTCAGTTATATTTTGTCAGGATACCATTAAAATTGTAAGTTGCCAAGACTTTCTAAAAAAAAAAAATATATATTACATATATAATTTAAATTTCATACATTATGTTAACATTATATTATGTGTATGTTAACTATTATTTAAGTTTGTATACATTTGTTTTTAATAATACAGTATATTTATATACTGTATATGTATATTTTTAAAAAGAATTGATGATTAATAATTGATTTAATGCTCATTATGCATTATGTAAACTGTATTATTTATAATTTTTTTTATAAACTGACTGATTTTTAATAATAATATATAATATAATTATAATTATTCTTGTAAAATAACATATTTTTAAAATCACCAATTAATACATTTATATTATTATTGTACAATTTTAATATTATACATTATTTTATTGAAGTACTGATTACTTGATATTAATCAGGGGTTGGGATAAAAGTAGGATGGGTTCAATCATTTTTGGATCACCCACAGATGGCTTTGGAATTCTATTTTAAAAGAATATTATAATTATTTTGAATAATTATTGCAATTGTTATTAATTACTTAATATAATATCTTACAATAAATGTTATTATTTAAATATTAATTTATGATGTTGTTTATTATATTGTAATATTATATTTCATGTTTAACTATTTGTAATATAATAATATTTAATTTCTAAAATCTTAAAAAATCAAAGTCATAAAACATATCTATGTAATGGATATTATATTATTATACTTTATTTTCATAATTGTATGTTTTTAAGAAAATTACAAATTGTATATAAACTATTGTACAATTAGTAAAATTGTAAAATGATGGCTAATTAGATAGCAAAAATTGTATTTTTAATTTAACCCGGTAAAATTGACCCAAAATGTCAACGGTTGTCAAGTCGTTTTATTAATAATAAAACTATTATAATTTTCACATATTTTTAAGTAGCAATGTACAGATTTTATTTAGAGAATTTCAATAAATATTGATAACTGTAATGCCATTTCTAGTACATATTATAGTTATTTGGTGTTTCCGAATTTATCAAATTATTGATTTACATTGAATCGTATTTGCGGGTTTCTCACAAAAACCAAATTGTGTGCGTGATTTATTTAAAAATTAATTGTTAATCGAGATTTCGATAATTAATAATTTTCATTAAAAATTTATCAGGAATGTTCTCAAACAAACACACTTATACTTATTTATAATACAGGTTTACATATCAAACATGCTCATTTTATTTGAAATTTAATTTGAGCTACGCACATAGACGTAACTTGGATTTTTTGGTAGAAGTGCTTTAGCCTAATATACATATTATTTTTAATAATCACTCATAAAAACTAAAAATAACAAAATATTTTAGGGAGGGCTGAACATGGTTTAGATAGGACTAAGCCGTCCCATGTCCCCCTAGTAACGTCCATGGCTATGCATTTTGATGTAACCATCAGTTTGTAAATTTATGTGTTATTATAATTAAGATTTAAATGTAATGATACTCGAAAAAAGGATTACATATATAATAATATATAATATATAATAAATAGGATTACATTCAAATATTTAATATTCAGATAATATTACTTTTTTTGTAACAATTGTCTTTGTTTATCAAATAATGTACTTACAACAGAAAAATTAGTCATAAAATAATTAAATTAAAGTTTGTTAATAATGTAGATTACGCTTATTTTGCCGTTTTTTAACGAGTTCAGCAGTTTTCCTTATCCCAAGGAAAAACTTTTGAGAAAATGAGCTAAATAAAGTACCTACCAACTATATGAAATGTTCTATTGAAACCATAACCAATTTGTCATTGTGATAATTGGAGCACATCTACTACTTAAGTAAGTGCTTCAGGATTTTGAAAATTAATCAAACATCAATGTAAAATCTTAAAATTTAAAAGCGTGTAAAAAAAAAAATGACCTTTTAATTTTTAAAATGTTTTAAATAATGCATATTCTGGTGTAGTAGACAGTAGTATACTAACTAGTTAGTATGACATAAAATACATAAACAATTTTTAGCTTAGTTCATTCAAAATTCTAATTTTCAATGTTCATTAAATCGGATCGTTATTACTATGTACACAAAAAAAAGTGTAAAAACGTAGCACGACATTCGGTATTTTCTCTTTATGGAATGTGTACAAATCATACTAATTTCATATATACACGAGTAATACGAATAATATATAATAAGTAGATTTGGTAACGAAAATTGTACAATAATCAGCGTCGCGGAAAAAAATAAAATTTATTTAGCCCAAAATTATATTTACGAGTAGGTATGTTAAAATAAAATTGTGTCTAGTTTAAAAACATGTTTATATTAAAAAAAGCACACGCGTATTAATTAATAAATCTCCGATAATCCGGAAAATTTTTTTAGCAAAGCAAAAAATGTCTATACTACCATGCCTCAATACTCAATAGTCAAAAATATTATACAGGTAGGTACTTATATATTGTGTATGTGACAAAAATAATTGCATTTAATTATGTTATGTAATAATATAAATGAATATAAACCATAACAATAATATAAATACAAATATTATAATGTATTAATAATTATTGTAAACCTAATCTAATCTTAGATTTGATCTGATTTTTAAAACTTTATGTAAAATAAATAAAGTCCAGATTTCCACAGACCAGCATCACTTAACTGTTGGTCGTATATTTACGTTGGAACGTCAATGTTACCGTTACTGTTATAATTAACTCTATATTATTTGAACAATTCATATTTATTTTAGTGGACTGTATTAAACATTTTTTCACGTATCGATAAACACAGAGTTGCTCGCTTGACTACCTGAATGCAACTAACTCGGAAGAAATCCCATTATCTCCGTTATCGATTGACAATGTGCCGAAAACAAAAATATATAAATAATATACTTAAATGATCGAAACGGAACAAATTCAAAATTGCAATTTTTATTAATTATTATTTAGAAAAAAATACATTTTCGGAAAATTCTCAATGTTTTATATTGATATAAAATAATTAATCCGTATCAAAATTTTTCTACGTATGTAAATAATAATAATACCTATTTAAATACCTAATAAAAAGTCCAAATCTCTATGTTTTATGTTTTGTTAGTTTTCAAAATTAATCAAAATTAGTGTCGTCAAAAATATATAGTTTCAAATTATCCGTATTTTTAGTAGTTTTAGATTCTGAGCGGAACGAGGAATGTATTATTTCTACAAAGATGTTTTTTTTTTTTTTTACTTTTTTCGGGGTAGAAATAATTGTCCGTACTACAAGTACGGTAGCAAATCGTATCATATTGATACTTTATTAAGCTCATTTTTCGAATTTCTCAAAAGTTTTTCCCTAGGATAAGAAAAACTACCAAAATGTGGCGAAGAAATATTACGATTTCCGAATTTTTTTATTTTTTATTTTATGATAACTAATTGAGTTTTAATGAGTTTTAAGGGACTAGAAAATTTTTTTAAGTATTAACATAGATATTTGAAATTTTATAGAAATCAAATCATATATTATTTAATTTTTTTAAAAAAATATTTTGAAAATCAAGACTGACAATTTTTTTTCATGAGCTTTTAATTCTAAACTACCGAAAATCGGCAAAATTATGGTTTCATAATTTAAAATTTTTTTATTTCATGATGAGTAATTAGGTTTCGATCATAGGCATTTGAAATTTGATTTTAGTATTTACATAGGTGTTCTAAATTAGAGAAAAACAATTTGAAAACGATTGGCTTAATTTCTGATTAAGAGCTTTGAAATGTTTTCCATAAATGTTTAATACAATACTACATGCACTTTTGGGTCGAACAGTTTGGAAATTTTATAGAAGTCTAATCAATTACTACTTAAACTATTTGCTAAATATTTTTAAAACTGACAATTATTTTTTATAAGTTTTTAAAATTTGAATATTTAGTAGAATTCAATAGTATATTTTTTTTATGCCTGAAAACATAAATAGGATAGAAATAATGGTCCGATTACCACGAATAAGATATTTTTTCTGTAGCGAATTACTTCTAGTTGGTACTTAATTTAGTTTTTATTTCGAATTTCTCAAAAGTTTTTCTTTGGGAGAAGAAAAACTACCAAAAAATGGCAAAAAGTTGGCAAAATTACGATTTCCGTAATTTTTATTTTTTATTTCGTGATAACTAATTGAGTTTTAATCGTAGGGTTTTGAAAATTTTTTTGAGTACTAACATAGGTAATATACAAGTGTGGTAAAATTTTAGAAAGGATGGTTGATTTTTCGACTAAACAGAATAGACTAAATAGAGCTTTGAAATGTTTAAAATTACTTGTAATTTTGGGTTTGTCGATTTGAAAATTTTATAAAAGCCTATTCATATACTATACTATTTAACCTATTTAAAAATTATTTTGAAAATCGTAATGTACATTTTTTTTTTAAGCTTTTAAAGTAAAAACTGCCAAAAAATAGTAGAAAATCGTCAAAATTACGGTTACCGTTAAATTTTTTTTATTTCGTGATGACTAAATTGATTCATATTTGATGAAATAAACAAATAAACAAATAAATTTTTTTTTGTAAAAAAATGAATGCACCTGCTACTGAATTAAAGTTTCATTCAAAGCCAAATTAAATAATTAAATTTTCTACTAAATTCTATGTTGTTACTATTATTGTACCTGTAAATTACTCATTATTAATAATAATAGTTAATATTTTTTCTATAGAAATAAGGATGTAATAATGATTCAGTTTACACTTTAAAATGAATTTCTTAGATGTTGAAAGAAAGTCTAACATTCATTTTTTTTTCGATTTATAAAAATAGACCTAATATACTTGGCGTATATTAATAACTAATAACTATTTATATATAATTTATTATATTTAAAATTTAAGGATTTGCCATTGTTATAGAAAGAATCAATGATTTTTGATATGTATTGTGGTAGTTGGACTGAATGGAGTATGGATTTTAAAAAGCTGCTTCTTTTAATAAAACTATTAATTATTGTTATTATTAGATAAATACAACTTTTTCTCATAGGTAGTTTACACAGGTTGTAAACTTATGAAACGACCTATTCGTATATTATATTGGGTTTCGCTTTCTAATGCAATATCATTGCATTCAAATCTTAATTATAATAAACTACTAATTTCTCCAAGAACCGAAGGGACGAAGGAGAAACATTTAAAATAGACCTTAACACTTTTTTGATAATTATTCTTATGTCGAAGAAAAAGATTTGATCAATGTGCTAATAAAGTACCAACTAGATGCAATTTTCTACCGAAAGCATATCTGATTTGTGGTAACCGACTATTATTTCTGTTCGAAAACTTTTCTTTATACATAAAAAAAAAAACACGTCATTATAAAACCAATAGCTATATACATTATTCGCTATGCTCATAATTTAAAAAATAATTTACTGTGTAAGTATATGAATATGAGACCACTTTCGATTTATTGGGATCGTTATGAATAATCGTAATAAAAATATTAGTAGTTAAATAATTGTTAAAAATAATATGATTCTTTGAATTAATAATATGACTGGTGTTAATATATACAGTTATTTGGGAATTAAAGTTGTAATAAGATAAAATAAATGTGTAATAATTATTATCTATTTATCACATCGACGAACACTCGCCGTTATTTAAATATATATTTATAATATTATTTAAATATAATTTATAAAGAGGAATTCCAATTATTTAAAGATAATTTATTATGGTAAAAAATGCATTAGTTTTCATTTTACTTTATAGTAATTTTTAAAAAGTACATTGGAATATGGTTTACTGCGTAAAATATCTAATATAATAAGTTCTATAGTCTACCAAGGGACAATGATGATAAATAGAAATTTGCTATTTTTCTTGTGGACAATGATATAATATTATGAGAGTTTTAATGAAAACATTCCATCTAATGGCAAATTGCAGTTTAATTTAAATTTGAATATTATAATATATTATAATTTAATATCCGGAGATTTTGAGTTAACGATAAAATGTTATAATATTATGTATACAATGTTAGCGATCCATACATTATAAAGATGTAACTGTAACACATGATGAAGTATTGGATGAAATGGTTAAAATACTGAGAAAGTATCAAAATTTACATATTAATATAATTAATGCTCATACATACATAATTATAAAATAAATAATTGACAATTCATTATATTTTTCTTCAGTTATTATTAAAGTGCAAATATATAAAAGACGGCGCATTGTATATGCAATATTGGTACAAGACTGTATGCGTAATTCAATATTGTATATCGTTTAATATTAATATCATACAATCAACATACTTTTAAAACATTATTAAAATACCTACTGACTTATTATGATTTATTATTGTGTGTAATGCACAGGTTAGGTTAACCTAACCTAAGAACACAAAAAATATGCTTGAATGCATTTAAAATTCAAAATAATGAAAATATAAAATATACTAAATTTAATTATTACTAACTATTAAACAAAAAAATATTTAAAACATAAAATAAGTAAAACTAAATTTTCTACATAAAAAAACATTATTATTATAGTATATTGTATATTGGAAAATAGTACTTTATTATCAGATAAACATTGTTAATATATTATATCATATACTATGAATTATATCAGTTTCAATAATTATAATTATTTCTTATATATAAAATATAAAATATCCTCTTACATAATATGTTTTAATGTATAGATTACCGATAGTATTATAAATAAACTTCTTAATTTTTTTTGGGACCATCATTGAATAATATTTTGACTTCATGGTTATAGATATACAAGTTTTTTAAAAAAGTAATTAATGAATAACTAATTAATCGTTTAAATATTATATTATTAATTAAATATTGAGAATTATTTACTAAACAAACGAAAGTTTTCAGATTAATTATATTTTACACAAAATTTTAAATATTATTTTGTGGGTTTTGCGATGTCTTATTGGTACGCATACAAAAATTTATCAATTTATAATCATTTATAATATAATATGTAATTTAATCATATTTTCGATGATTTGATTCAACAATATAAAAATTAATTTGATTTAAAAACACTTTTATATACATGTAAAACTAAAATTAATTATGTACGAAATTATTAACAATAAGGTAAATTAGTTTAAGATTTCTTGTGTGTGAACACAATTATAATGAAGAATCTACAAAGAGAACAAAGTAAACAGATATCTTATTTATGCATATGACATATTGGCTTATATATATATATGGTAACATAATCATAAAAAAAAGATTAATTTCTATGAAAAAAAAATAAAAAAATAAAAAAATAAATAGATAAATAAAGTAAGTAAGAAAAAAAAAAACTATTATAAAATTAGAAATTAAATAATTAATTATAATCGCAGAGCAATTTCCCAAGCCATTTCGCTGTGGTCGGTCCATATTTGTGCAGTTTTTTCAGCCATTTTTTGAACCTTGTGATAGCCTATCACTGATAGGCACGCCTCTACAATGTACGTGATATTCTGTACCTCATCGCATTTTCACAGTGGTGAGTCGGCTATGCCCATTTGTGAAGTAGGTAGTTGCACCTTCCCTGCCCCGTTTTAATGCGATTAAGTGTTGTCCATTGGGCCCTTTTTCAGACTTTTAAAAACACAAAATATCATAATATTAAATTCTACTAAATATTTAAACATTACAAGCTTAGAAAAAATTACGATTTTCAAAATATTATGTTAAAAGATTAAGTAATTTATGATTAGGCTTCTAAACAATTTTCAAACCATTAACCCAAAATTGCAGGTAATATTAAACATTTTTGGAAAAAAGGTCAAAGCTCTAAATTTAATCAGGACATCAACCAATCCGTTCCAATATTTTTCCACGCATGTATATTATCTATGTCGATACTCAAAAAAGTTTTAGGTTTCCTACGATCAATACTCAATTCGTTTTCGTTATCATGAATTAAAAAAATTCAAAATAAGATAAATCGTAATTTTGTTGATTTTCCTCCATTTTTTGGTAGTTTTTCCTCTCTAAAGGAAAGACTTTTGAGAAACTGGAAAAATGAGCTAAATAAAGTACCAACTAGATGCAATTTGGTACGGAAAAGGTACCCTATTTGTGGTAATCGGATCATTATCTCTACCTGAAAAAGTGTTTTCATACATAAAAAAAAATCATGGTAAAATTAATATATTCCTCGCTTCGCTCAGAATCTAAAACGGACACAATCATCTTTTCATATATGAATCTAATAAATATAAAAAGTAAGATAAGGTACATACACTCAAAAAAAAAAAGTTTATTACAATAAATCGGCTCATAACCTGTTTATACAATAAATACCTATTATAACCATACAAATTTCAATTTTGAGTGGTATATTATAAATGTTTAAATTACATATAAAATAAATTAATATGAAATCGATAGTATATCCGGTTTTGAAAAAATATAAAATATTATTATCTCTGTTAAAATATTACAACACTAAGCAATTAAAAATGAATTTTGAAGTATTTTTAAATTGAGAATAAACTAATATATGCGTATATAAATAGGGATCTAGCTATTGTTATAATTATTTTGTTTTTCTTAAAAAAAATAACTTATTATCATAGCCGTATCTACTTATAATTCCAGTATTAAAAACATATAAATGAATTGCCACGTGGTCGAACTTTATCGCACGTACTTGATAAACATACACAAATTATTTTTAATTTATCGCTTTCACTAAAGCCGCTGATACGTGTTTTTTTTTTTTTTTTTTTTTTTTGTAAAACGCTCTTAAGAGAATCACCTAAGCAAATAAATACTTATAAATTTGTGTATAAATAGCTGTGTCGAGACGGAATACCATATTATTGTCCAGTAATCAATTTCAACGATCGACCATATTTTTCGATGAGCTGCAACAGGCCACAGCAATGAGTGAGTTCTATGGATTTAAATAAACTTTTATGCATGTAATTATACGATAGAAATAAAACTGTGTTATTTATAAGTTATGAATATATATTATTTTATTATACATCACATAAATATATACTTTTTTTTAAAGAAAAATCAATTGTTCTTATATTAAAATACATTGACTGTGTTGATATATTTATATTTACAGAAATTTATAATCGTTAGTTTCGGAAATAGTTTTAAAAAAATTGTAAAATCTGTCCAAAGTTAGTTACTAGTTTTACGGTAAAATCTAATGATAATTATAAAATATGAGACACTTGGGACAACCGTGGTTGAAAATAAGAATTATATCCGATCCGTAGTTTGTTTTATTTATTATTTATTGGAAAATTAATGAATACTTTAGTCGCAGAAAATTGTCTCTTTCAAAAATGTTTACTAGATAACTATTTGATTTATTTTCAGATTTTCAGATTTGCGGTAGTATTCTGAATAGTTTTTATAGTATTAAATAGATGGTTTTAGTTCATTTTAATAGTTGTAAAATGTATTTTATTTCAAGAGAAATATATTCTATTAATAATTGAACAGTATTTAAAATTATTTGCATTCAATGTGCAATAAATAAATGAAATAAAAACTCTGTTTAAAATACAATAAGAAACGTTTAATAAATAAATGTTATGAACAAAGAACTGAATGAGACATGACAATTGATTCGAAATCAATTGTAATTTAAAAATGATTTAATTACAACATTAACTAACAATTAAATTAACGTAGTTTGCTTTTTTTTTAAAAAATATAACAATATTGACGTTTTTTTAGCTTGCATTTTATTATTATGATTATAAATCATGTTAGAACAGAAATGTTCTATTTATTTCTATTATTATATATGTCTGCATGATACGCGAACAAAATTCGATAATTTAATAGAAACCAATTTTATAACAAACTAGATGTTAATAATAATTATGTTAATTAATAATAAAATTATTATGTTTAACTTTTGGTTTCAGGAGTCTTTAATTTAGTGTTGTTAGTGTTTTTCGCCGTTAGTTCATTTAGCGACGATATGTTGAAGATTCAAAACCTGGACGATGAATTAGACAACGTAAATTTGTTACCCGAAGGGAAGAAATGGGTAGTTTTGGTAGCAGGTTCGCGTGGCTGGTCTAACTACAGACATCAGGTATCAAGAAATCATTCAAATTACTTTACTTAAAATATTTTCATATCTCGTATCTACATGGATTTCTAACTTAAACATAATGGGCCAAAAGTTAAAAGATTATTAACAGTATATTATTTTGTTTTTAAATTTTTTCAAAAATATCTGATTAACAATAATACAAAAGTTTCCCTAATTTTCGATGTTATCGTATTTTTTACCAGGGTGATTTATTTAACGTGGGATATTTGTTTTACTTGTGTAAGGTCAAACTGTTTATTTTAATACGTATATTTTATATTTTATGATTTTTTTTTTTACTTTAGAAAAATCCTAAATCATATTCGATTAGCATAATAGTTATAACTCTAAAATTTGTAAATGAAAGCAAAACTATTGTACAGTAATATAGTTCATGCTTAATATTATTTCTATATATATTTTTTTTTTTTTTGAAACAAACAATCTGTATCTTTAATGGCACAATAAGTTTATGTGATTAAGATATACATAAATTAATTCATATCGTTTACGACTAAAATAATTTAATACGTGATAGGCTTGAAATGAGAAGTCATCAACTAATGACACTCACTAATTTGTCTTTTATTTTATTTTATTTTTATATTTATTATTATTATTATTTTTTTTTTTTGAACAAAGGTGTTTTTTTTTGGATTAACTGATGGGAGGGAGGTGGACGAGTAAGTCGCGACACCATTTACGTTTAAGACGTCTAGGTGGGTTACCAGGAATAGAAGGGACTGCGAGATCGCGTATTAACGGGGTTCAGTTGTAGGTATGTCGACTGTGAAATTGTTGATAGTGGGCTATTGCTTCTTTATGTACTTGATTTTTGATTTTTAGATCGGAGTGGATAGTATGATTTAAAACGTAAGGAGGGACATTTAAAAGTTTTCTGAGAGCTATTTTTTGAAAGTTTAGAATTTTATTTAAGTTTGATTTTTTTGCGTTACCCCACAACTGAATGCCGTATGTTCAAATTGGTTTGATTAATAATTTGTATATGAGCAGTTTTGTGTTGAGAATAGTGTATTTTTTATTGTTAATAAATGTTTTAAGTAGGCGTTAACGAAAGTTAAGGATTAGACGTTTAGATTTAATATGCTGGGCCTATGTTAATCTGCGATCTAGAGTTAACACAGGATATTTTACTATTTGAGAGATTGGAATAGCGATATCATAAATGGAGACTAATTGGTAGGGTGTGTGCTTAAGGCAGTGGCATGCGGGAGATAGCTTTGAATGATGTCTAGGCAACAAGTTTATAAGGTGTGGGTTTTCACGTTAGGTGGTCAAACATAAAATTTTAATACTAATTTTTTTTTGAAAATAAAATAATATATGATAAATATAAAATAAAATAAATAAAATTTAAAATAAGTTATTATTTAGTAAATTATGTAAAATGGCTTTTGAATTGTGAAATAGAAAAATTGTTGAAATAATTTAATTCATAAATTGTTTGAAATATAATAATATAAATTTATAACCACCTACTCCAACCAAACCCTTGGTACACCACTGTATAGGACGTGGGTGGTAGGTATACTGATTATTATTTGGCTTCATATAATTTTGAAGTTGTGCACGTCACTGGCCTAAAGGTAAATGTACAATGTATGAATTTTGATCGATTTATTTTCAGCCTTCATTTTGTGTACCATTCTTCCATGAGGGAGAGATGGTTTTGATGATGTAGGGAAGCAATAACCAGGTCATTATTAATTGAGATTATTGCTTTATCGTCAGCATAGTCAGCGACTAATGTGTTCGGGGATGTAGGTTGATCCGAGGCATAGATGTTACATAGCAAAGGCGAAAGAATACCTTTTTGAGGATATATTTATTTAATAGATAAACATTTAAAAAATTTAATGACTAATTCATATGTAAGTCAAATTTAAATAATAATATTTATGAGTATTTTATGAAGGAAAATCAATACCTAATTAGCGTAATTTATTAATATTTCTTTATATAATTAAAATGTATTGTCATACCATTTAATATATAAATTTTGTTATTCTAATTTACAGGCTGATATTTGTCATGCATATCAAATTATGAGAAGAAACGGAATTCCGGAAGAAAATATCATAACGATGATGGTGGATGACATAGCATATAATTATAGGTAAATATAGTATAATAGTAAAATAACTTATAATATGTTTTTGAAGAGTCTATTATGAGTTTATGAGTTACATAATTTTCATCAAATCATTTTTATTTTACTATATTCATTAAAATTATTTAATATATCAGACAATTGGCAAAAATTAAAGCACTACTCAATTACTATTATACAAAATTGTAAAATATTTACACACTTGTACAATTTTTAAAACGTGATTGCATGTAGTATTATTGCATGTATATTATTTAGTTGTCACGTAACATCTAAACATTTGTGTAGTTTTGTGTATGGTATTATTGTATAAATTATGTATGTATAATTATGTTAATATGTTTGTCGTTTGGATGTTTGATATATTAGTAATATTATATTAAATTAAAAAGTACATTCAATTTAACGATTCTCGTATAACATATTGTTACCTTAATAGCAACACCACGTATCTAATTTTTCAGAACTTTTCAGAAAAACGAAAAAAAAATATTATTTAAGATTTTTGAGATTTAGCTTAATTTTATTATTTCTACATTATACCTACTTATTATGTTTTTAAATATATTTTATACGCATTTTTTCAAATACAGATCTCTCTTTTTTTTTCATTGCACATACGTGTTGTTAACTACATTTTTTTTCAGATAAGTGTAAAACTTTTTAATAATTATACCATAACACAAATACACATAATTTAAGTATTTATTATTGTCTAATAATAATAAATTGTGACAATATCATTATCATAATATGATTTAACATTATTTAACATTATATTTTTTCAACTTCAATTTAAATGAACATTACCTAGGTATCAATAATTGAATAGTTGTAATTAATATTATTAAAAATTTGTATTATCCAATTTCATAACATGTTTAAACATAATGAAAACTGCAGTACTATAATCAAATTCTTTATTGAATTTTCTTTTAATTAATTATCAGTTCTTGTAAAATTTACAACTAATAAAAATTTTATAACTTAATATCTTTTGAGTAAAAATAAAATAAAAACAAAAAAACAAAACATTTATAAAATAATTTAATATCTTATCACTTTAAAATAATACAAAGATTCATGTAAACAAAATATTGTTATGTATAAAAATATTTGAATATAATTATAAAAACTTTCTAAACAGTCTTAAAATTAAAAATAATATAATACCTAAACAAAATAGTTAACATAATATTAAGGTAAATTATCATTTCTCAGCCTTTAAATAGTCTATCAATTAATCAGTCAATATTTATAATCACACAAGATTTTTTTTAATAAATTAATAATTCATAATATGAACAGTCTTATAATTAGGTAATATTTAAATTTTATTGTTTTTAGATTTAAATAATTTAGAATAATTTAAATTATCATAAAATTAATGTATATCTACTGGTAAAATTTTTATTTAACTATCACCTAAAAACGGGTTTTTTAAAAAAATATTTTACTTTTTTTTTATTTTTAATTAAAATATTATTAAGAATTTTGTTTATTTTATAATACTTCACTTCAGTAATAATTTAGTGTTTATTTAAGTCAGAATAGTCAGATACGTAGATAATATTGGGACCGTCAAAATATATGTAGGTAAAAATCGTATAGGTTAGGCATTCATGAATTTGGTACAGACTTCATTTTAAACTTTATACAATAATATTGACAAAGTTGAAGGACTTTATTTTTGGAATAAGTTAATAAATATTATCTATGACAAATATTTATTTTTAGCTCTTGATGTTGTTTCATTTAAACTGTGTCAAAGATCTAAGGTGTGTTTTGGTATGAAATAATAATTTAGATACGTAATAATATTATCAGTGAAATATTTTTTCCCCAGTTAATAGATTAATATTCTATAGAATAATATTGATTACTTATATAACTTACAATAAAAAAAAAAGTGTCTAAGCTATATAATGCTCAATTAAAAAGACATAATATTATACATCCAATCCATAAAGATAAAATCGTATTAAATAACATAAAAACAATGATTGTACAAAATAAAGTTATGAACATTCTATAACAAGAAATATTTAAAAGATAATATTCTTTTCGATTTAGTACAAGGATCATTAACTGTTTCACTATTTTGCAATTAAAATATAAAATTATATTAAAATATATTAAGAATTATGTTAACATGTAGTCATATACTTCTACACAAATAGGATAATTACTGAACATCGAAAGACTGAAACACACATCAGTAAAAAAATACAGAGTGAGTGATTGTTCTCCAGTGTATAAACGTGAAATTGTGTTGTATAAATTATAGTTTTAATTACATTTTATACAAGTTAAATTAATTTAACTGAATAAACTTTAAAAAAAAAAAGAAATGGAATTAAAAAAATTATTTTATTTTATATTAACTTATAATTTAGTTAATGGTTTATTAAAAAAAAAAAAAAAAAAAATTAAATAATAACTTGTTAATTTAAGAGCATCGATTTTAATATAGGTATACAGAATTATCAGAATTTTGTGTTACAAAAATAATAAAAATAATAAAGACAACATTGAAAACATGTGTAGTTCATTTATATAATACAATTTTGATCACTCTGTATATATATATATATATATATATATACATTTTTTTTCAGTGTTATTATAATATAATAAAAATTAATATGTGTTTTTTTTTTGCACAAAAGGAATCCATCACCTGGAAAGATAATTAACCGGCCAAATGGAACGGACGTATATGAAGGAGTTGTAATTGATTACAAAGGAACAGTAAGATAATTTATTTTAACATATCAACTAGTTAATAATAGTTTTAATAATTTAAACTTATTATAATTTAATAATAAAATATAAATTATACAGTAAAACAATTTTATTAAAAATATTAAAATAAACTTTTTTAAAATCATTTTATAGTAGTTTATTATAATAATAGATAATTAATTATTACTAACATTTCACGTGCTTAATCAATGTGTTCTTAAATTTTTATTACTAATAACTGGAGTAACAAAATAATTTGTTATTTGGTTGGTATAAAGATAAATCGGTTATGTTAGTATGTTTTTTGCGACAAGAGTTGTAATTATTATTAAAATCAATGTGTAATTTTAAGTATAAAAAATAGTTTTATATATTATTTTTTACTTTCGGTTCCTATTGAACCTCACCGCCAACTACTGAATACGAACGAATATTAGAAAAATATAATAAGTCATTGACTTCTAGTTTCAATATTTATTTAACTAATAATGTTAATATAATATGTGATATATGGTTTTTACTTTAATCCCATATAGAATGTGACCAAATCAAATTTTTTAAACATCATTACTGGAAATAAATTAGCTATGCAGTCTATTGGAAGTGGTAAAGTTGTTGAAGGGTATGTATAGTATAAAAAAAAAAAAAAATTAATAACTTCTTGTTATAAAAAACTATATCTGTATTATCCATATTGAATGTAATAGATATATGCTTACAAAGATTTTATAACATAACCTTTAATCGTATCTAAAACAATAATAATGATTATTTAACCAATTAAAAATAACTTTAATTATTTATCACATCGATGGAGTTATTAATTTTATTTATTATTTATTACATAATGGATGTCCTATGAGAAGTTTATTCTCATTAATAACATTTTTATCTATTTTATATTTAAATTCTGAGCGAAGCGAGGAATGTATTTGTTTTACAAAGATATTTTTTTTATGTAACATTTTGGGTAAAAATAATGCTTCGATTATTATAAATATGGTATGCTTTCCGTAGCAAATTGCGTCCAAAAATTGTTTTGAATATTTACAAAAAAAAAAAAAAATTCACAAAATATATTTACAATGTTTACACGTTTAAATGTGCTTAAGTTTTGGAACGGATTGGTTAATTTTCTGAAATTAGTTAAATTTTTTATAAACTTTTAAAGTTATAATATTTAGTAGAATTGAAAATTACGATTTTCGTTATTTAAAGTTTTTATTTAGTGATAATTGAATTTGGTCATAGGGACTTGAAAGTTTTTTTGAGTATTCATATAGGTAGTTACATACGTGTAAACTTTTGGAACGACTTATCACTATTATATTGAGTTTCTCTCAGTACCGTATATTCTAATGCAATATCATTGTAATCAAATCTTAATTATAATAAACCACTAATTTTTCCAAGGTCCGAAGAAACAAAGGAGGAACGTTCAGAATCGACTTTCCTGCTTTTTTATAATTATTTTTATTTTTGTATAATGGACACATTATGTCATGATCAAATTTATTTTATTTAAAAACATGTTATGGTTTACTTAAATTAAAAATTGAAAAAGTTAGTACCCAAGTATGTATTTGTTTAAAAACAGAAAAAAGAAATTTATTTTGTAAACTTGATTGTTTTAAATATTATAATAATTAAACGTGTAGTTTCTGTTAAGTATTCATATAGTTGTGGCCATTTATAAGTTTTAGACAAGGGTATAGTAAATAGTAGTGTACCTCATACTGATACATAAGCTGTAATTAAAAAATATGTTTAAAAATACAAAAAATGTAACTTTTATACACAATACACAAGTAATATTTTTAAATATTTAGTAGTTAAAACTTTAAAAGTGATTGAAAGAAGGAGACAAACTCAGTGATAGAATGGTAGTAATATATACATACGACTAGTACATATTCAATGTTATTGTCATTGGTTTTTAATATTAAGTTAACCCTCATATACAAAATATAGTTATGATTAATATTATTAATTTCACTGTAAAAATATTTAGTAAAGAAAACATTGCTCATAATATTACTATTGTTTAAAATTTTTGCCGTCTATAAAATGTGATTCATACAAATATTTGATTGACTAATTTACGATTATTATTTTATCACAAAAATGGTTATACAAAGAGGACCGGCTGATAGTATTTTTATTAACTTTGTCGATCACGGTGCAACTGGAATATTTTCTTTTCCACACGAGTATTTGTACGCCGATCAATTGAATGACGCACTCAACACTATGCACGAAAATTCAAAATATAGAAAGGTGATATTTATTCCTATATATTTAGATCAATAATATTATTATATATTTATAAAATAAATCGAATAATTTTTAAAATTTATTTTAAAAGATGTTATTGTATATTGAGGCGTGTAATGCGGGTTCTATGTTTGATGGGATACTTAAGGATAATACAGGAAGTAAGTTTCAATTAAAAAATACTGTTATTTTTAATAATTAATAATAATGCGATAAAAGCTATTTTAATGTACATTTAATATAAAATAAATGTATAGCTATTTTGATGTAGGTATTAAAAAAATAGTTTAAATAGGTATCGTATTTTCTTCTATCGCATTAACTTTTTAACATTAACATTTACACAGTTAGTTGGTAACCTAACCTCTAAATTGTATAATTAATAATTTATTATTGTATTCACTATAAACTATAATATATTATCTGTAATTAAACAAAATATTTTATTTTGAGTAAATCTAAATCTATTTCCTAATCTAGTTCTGGCAATCACTGCATCGGCTCCTAGAGAATATTCGTACGGATGCTATTGTTTATCTCAATCTGGACGACACAGAACATGCCTGGGAGATCTGTTTAGTGTCACTTGGATGGAATACTTAGACGCGGTATGTTTTATTAAATTATTTCTTATTTGAAAATTAATTGAAATTTTGTTCATTGACATAAATTTGATAAATTTCCTAGTGTTAAAAATTTAATAATTGCCGTTTTAACATTTTACTATTATTATTATTATTATTATTTAGCTTTTGTACGTTTATTTTTAAAAGTTTACGAAAGTGCTATATTGTGCATCAAATGTTTTTTCCTAAATTAATAAAATATTAAAGCTATATTTTTTATATTTTTACGATTGATTTTTACTAGTTTAATTAATAATAATTCTACAAATTTATAACGTTTTATGTTTTGTTTTACGTTAATTATTTTTATATAATATGGCATTTTCAATCATAATACTATTAAATTATTTTTAATCTTATTCAGGTCTGCGCGATATTTTACATTTAATAAAATGAACAAATTATGAGATTATAATGATAATTGAGTAAATTTGTATCAATTATTGTGCATTATTTAAAATAGTTAACTAGTTCAAGTAGAAAATATTTCATCATGTGTAAAAGTTCTTTTAAAAGTTTTTTTCCGATCTTTATTTTTATAGAAAATCAACGACATTTCGGCGATTAAGAAAACCATTTTTAGCCACTTCAAAGAAATCAGAACCAATGTAACCGACAGTAACGTTATGGCTTATGGTGATTACAACATTGGCAATGAAAAACTCTCTTCGTTTATCAGTTATCGGCAACCCGTGTCACCATTTCATCGAACGTCGAAATCGATCATATCAAAAGTACATACATTTTTAAATTTAATTCACGATGGATCATTAATACTATAACGAATACAAATAGATCAAATAGATATTAACATTTTCATCATTTTCGTTTCGTCGATATAAAATAGATAACCACGTCGGATCGAGATGCATATCGAAACTCGTTACAATATCAAATGACTGATAACAAGATGACAGATTTGCAAAAAATTGAATTGATAAAGGAATTGCACCGCAATAATGAAGTAATGTATAAAATTTAAATATTGCAAAAAATAACTGCTTACACTACAATAGTTGCGCTAAATAAATTAGATACACGGTTTATTGCTCTTGTAATAAAACTTTCATTTACATTGATTTTTCTTTTAGATTCGAGCTTATTAATGTGGTAAAAGTAAAAACTGGTAAAAGAGGCACTAGATAATTTTGAGAGTTCATGAGCTTTGTGGATGGGGGTGAAAGCTCAAATACACCACTTTCATGACTACTATTTATAATTAATCTAATTTATAACAATGTTATGTATAAAATATGTTATAAGTATAATATTATGTTTTAGATGAGAGTATCTATCGATAGAGTATTCCAAAACATTTATACGAGGGTCGTAAAGGCGAAACCGGATATCAAGGTCCAAATCGGTGAACTCCACCAACCCAAAAATTTAAATCTCACGTTGGATATATTTCCGTGTTATAGAAGTATTCTAGACAAAATCACTGAAAGTTGTTTTTCATTGCCACGAGTACGTACTTCAATAAAATTATTACTTAAAAAAAAAAAAAAATTATCTCGCTATATTTCACATAATTATTTGTCTGTCTACATCGAGAATGTGTAATTTTTATGGAATTAATCGGTATTTTTGTAATTACGATTCTATCATTTTAAATAGTTGTTATAAAATTATTATTTATTAAAACATCAACATATTGATACGAATTTTGTCATATTATTAGTACCTTTTTATTCTACTTCGCTTAACACTCCCAACTAGATGGTGTCGGCCACATAAGTCCTACATCTCCACAGATCTTAATCGCCTATCTCTTTTCCATTAAAACTAGCTTTATATAATTATTATTATGTTAATATCTTCATATCACTCTCTATGCCATCTATTTATCTCCTAATAACCATAAAAAACCATTGTTTTGCACTAAACCCATAAGTATAAATTTGAAATTAAAATATATTACGATTTCGTGATGCATATTTAGAATTGATAGTTATAGCATTAAAGGTAAATATTTTGTTATGACAATTATGTGTCTTTAATTGAATCTGAATGTTTTTTGATTACAGAATCCTTACACGATGAATCGTTTGACATTTTTCGCTAACCTATGTATCATCGACAATACCATTAATGAGGCGGTCAAAATCTTGATTGAAAAATCGTGTTCACTTGTTCCAAAAAATATTGATAACGTGTTTTAAAACCATATTATATCTATATAATAAGTGTGCTCACAAGCTTTAACTTATACCTGGGTAGAGATACCTACCAATTTTTTTACTTATATACTTTAATAGCTAGGTTAGGTTAGGTTAGCTAGGTAGCATCACAGATATTATTTTAAATCCTTTTAACACGCTTTTTTTGGCTTGGATAATATATTTATTGTTTAGTCATTGTAGTACTGTTGTATATTTATTTTTTAAAAAACGATTTATAAATTATCTTTTATTCTATATTTTAGTTTTGACTTTAAATTGATATTTAAATAGGGAAATACCTATTTTTACACAAATTATACAATTTAAATTGTAGCACACAGTAAGCCAGTAGGAATGTTAGTTATGTAAGATTAATTTGTTTTAAGTTAATCCTAGAATATTTACAAAATCAAGAATTGCCATAAATTATAGACTACTGACTATCCATACAGCATATATATATATAAGTATATTTATTGAATTTATTGAACATTAATAAATATTGGAAAAAAAAATATTAATTTTTAATAAATATTTAATTTTTGCTAACAATTTATTTGTATAATAAATTGAATAAGTAGTTACCAATTATTGTTAAACACTTAGAATTATGAGATATATATTTAAAACTTAATATTTAATAAATATTAAATAGTTATTGAATGCATAATTTTAAACTTTAATCAATAATATTCCTAATTTGTATTGCAACAATAGTTTTATTGAAATTTTTTCAACCGGATACGTAATTCGAACCCAATACAATGTTGCTTTACCTGCTTATCCTACTAACTAACCGAAAAATAATTTCTTACAATTTTGGCTATATTGTTAAATATAGATTATGTATCAATAAGGCTAGGTTATTTTAGGCATTAATATTATAATAAACATAAACGATTGCCAATAAATATAAATAATTATAATTAATTAAAATAGGGAGTAATAGAAACCACGCACGTGACTCGGATGCAATTCGGATCCGTCACTAAAAAAGTGTCGACGCATTT
Source organism: Eriosoma lanigerum (assembly GCA_013282895.1). Taxonomy (NCBI): domain Eukaryota; kingdom Metazoa; phylum Arthropoda; class Insecta; order Hemiptera; family Aphididae; genus Eriosoma; species Eriosoma lanigerum. Next base: position 25,382,973 of record CM023361.1, on the reverse strand, counting down.
ATTTTTATTTTATTCGGATGCGCCAGAAATTAGTATAGTCACTTAACTGTTAAATTTTTTTAACACTCTGTAACTTTTTTGCCAGTTGATATTTTACAAAATAACATTCCAACCAAAATTTGCTTTTTCTTTTCTTAATTAGGTTGCAATTCATATATTTCTTGATGGATAGAAAAAGACAGCATGATTGAAAAATATGTTGGTATATCGTCTAAGAATTTTAACAGACTGGCCCACTTATGATTTTTTTAATCTTGTAACACAACCTGTACAAATATAACGGTCAATTTTTGATTATATAGTTACAATAAATTTGTCAAAGACTATAATGTTTATAATATATTACATATACCTATTAACATATTACTTCAAATTTTTATTTATTAATGTTATAGATAATACATATTATTTATTTTCAAATACCGTATATAGGTAGTGCTGAAGAGCAAATTGAAATTTTGAATATTAATCGGTATGTATATATTTAGCATATTATTTTCAAAGCCAGGGGTTCAATCACAAAATAATTTAAACAGACATCCAGCTATAATCATAATTTCACAATTTATAAAAGCGGAAAGGTTGATTACAAACGTTCCTCCTTCGTCATTTCAGCTCTTGGAGAAATGAGTAGTTTATTATAATGAAGATTTGAATGCAATAATATTTCATTCGAAAATACGATTCTGAACGAAACTCAAAAAATTAATAAAAAAAATTAACGAACAGTTAAAAAACTTTTTCTCATATATAAAATACATATTTTAATACTCAAAATTATTAAAAATCCCTATGTTCAAAAGTGCTTTAGTTATCCAATAATATTAAAAATCAAATTCACTGCAACCGTAATTTATCAATTTTTCGTCATTTTGTGGTAATATTTCAGGTTTTTCAAGGAAAAACTTTTGAAAAATGAGCAAAATAAAATTCCAAGTAAATGCAATTTAATATACTATTCTTGTGATAATCGTACCATTATTTCTATCTGAATAAGTTTTTTCAGACATAAAAATAACCCTGGTACATTTTTCGCTTTGCTCAGATTAAAAAAAAATATATTATATAAAAATATTTATTCCGTGTTGGAAATATTTAATTGAATCAATAAGACTCATCATCTGTACTGATTAGACTGATTTTATTAGTTTATGAATTAGAAGTATTCTACATTAAAATAAGGTCTTAGGCTATAAAATATATTTTCTGAGAGGGCGTTAAATGCGACCTTTACTATTATTAATTTTGTAATAAAGAACAAAAATCGTTGTATAGAATTTTTTAGTAATCAAAATCAATTCGTAAGGTATTTAATAATCTTATTTATTAAAATAATATTATAACTTTAAAAGAAATTGTACTGTTTTAAAAATTAATTTTTTGATAAAATACGCTCTAAAGTGAACATGTAGTTTATGTTATCATTTATAATGACTATTTCTTATTATTACTTAACTAATAATTATAAATTATTATAAATTAATCGCCTAAAAATACAAATTTTCAAATTAATTAATTATTAACAAACGATAAATAATACGAATTTAGGAACTTAAATAGAATCAGATTTAATTATTTTGACGTTCATTATTGTTGTATTTTGGTATACTTACTTTTTTTTTTAACAAATGTTTAATTTTCTTGATAATTGAAACAGTTATTGCTTATTTTCACCAGGTAAAAAATAATAATTTTCACTGCATATTTCTAGATAGTTTTTTTTTAACATGTCACTTTGGTTGATTATTGTACCCGTACTGTTACTGTCTAGTTGACATTTTGATGTATCTATTACCAAAAACTTTTACCGTCGTTAGTTTTTAATAATTGCAGGTTGGTTTCTGATGACAAGTGTAACAAAAAAAAAAGTACCTATATATGTACTATACTGTGTTAGAAATAATTATTTAAAAATTTAGGTAATCAAATGTATAATATAATTATCATATAATCAAATTATTTATCCTATAGGTACTCATAATTCAATTGACATTTTGCCAATGTTTCAAATTATAAAAAAAACTGTAAATTTAATAGGTACTTAATTATTATATTTTATATTTTGTCACTATAATAAAAATTTAAATATTTGGTAGGTATATTTATACCTTTTATAAAAAAAAATGTTTAACCACAAAAATATGCTGGAGATTACGTTACTTTTTAAATAGATCATACGTACAAATTTCAAGTTTCTACAAAAACATATAATATGAATTAAAAATCGTTAAAATGACGAAATTTTTAAATGTTTATTTGTGCGCGCGTGTTTGTGTGTGTGATGAATTTAACTGCTTTTCACCGTATTTGAGACAATTTTTGGGTTTATTTACCAATTGAGAAAATTTTTTAATAAATATAATTTCAAGGTGTTATATAGGTATTTTCATAATTTATTCACATCGCTATTGAAACATTTCTTATAGATATACCTATATATATAGTTTTTTTGGTATAGAATTAATAAATTCCTATTAAAACATCGAAAAAATGATTTTCAGTTCACTGAAAATCTATAGTCGAATTATGTCAATGCACCAAAAAGTTTGTTATAGTCATACTTTGTGTACATTGTACTATACAGTTTGTACATACTTACAGATTACATACCTATTTATGAATGTACAACTATTTTGTTTAAGAACTATGTTTTGAAGAAGTTACTAAGAGTTAATATAATAATTTACAGTACCTAATTGAATTTATTATGATAAGATTAGATCTAACTAAACATTAATAATGTGTTTTGAATAATTCGTATATTTGAACACTGTTATATATTTACATCAATTAATATGTTGTGTACTACTGAAAATGATACACAGCAGTAGCACCCACAGAATTTTTGTAAGCCAGTGCAGTCAATAATAATACACC
>CM023361.1:25169490-25380086 GCA_013282895.1 Eriosoma lanigerum | reverse complement strand
ATTACTCGAGTTATAACTAGCTAATTGCCACCGACATTCGACATTTAGACAATGTTCCTTTGTTATAAGCAGTTTTTTACAGTTTTAACGTTAGGGTAAATTGCCCTAGATACTTTATAGTTTAAAGAAGATAATGTAATTTATTCAATAGAATAGAAAAACGAAAACCGTAGGAAAATATATATTAATATGCAATGCCAAAATAATTATTCTTTGTATAGAATCAATCTGTTATTTTCATTTTTAAAAAGTATACAATACTTTTTTTCATTAAATTCGTTTGATTTTTTTTTTTAATTTTACATTTGACAATGCACAAAATAATATGAACTAATCGTTGGTAATTAACTTTAAATTTTATGTGTTAATAATTATACCTGCTCAAGTGTTTGGAGTGTTTCGAAATCTATCAGAATATTATAATTTAAGTATTATATGCCTATTTCAACCATACCTAGTGTGATTACGTTCTGATCCGATTCGATGCAGTTTCCGTTCCAATTCAATCTAGAATATCATTTGAAATTAAGGGATCAATTTTTTCTGTCCCAATCTAGTGCAGTGCAGTTATTCTTGGGCAGTCACCAAATTTGAATTAACTCGACAAAGAATCGTGTACGTACCAACAGATGAATAAACTATTATTAATAAAGATCTATAGATATCTACTAATGATATATTAGGTATTTTTCTTTCGATGATCAATTTCCATAAAAAAAAAAATTGTTTTTTTCATATTTATATACATACATATTTATAAATAAGTAACAAAATTCTTATGTTTATATAATTAAATAATAATGTGTATTTTACCATTAATTTTTAAACAAAACAATAAATTAAGTAACATTATTATGTCATTGATGTAGAAGTGTGCATTCGTTAGCATATCATATGTATATCGTTAGAAGTTTGCTTTCGTTAGTATATCGTTAGCTAGTTAATAATATACTGGAAAATAGACGTTGACTGCTAAACAAATATACAGCTATAAATGATCAACGGAACATATATTTGTATTTTATCATTGACTTTCTACTAATTGTATAAAAATAAATTCTAATAAAAGAAGGTCGACTTTTAAATTGTCTGCAATAAATCAGTCATGGTAATATTTTGTTTAAGATTTAGAAAAATGGTAAATTTCCAAGTAGAAAAATTTAGCATACTAGTCACTATACTAAAGTGATACAACTGAGGGAGACAAAAATATGAGTTTAACATGATCTAAACTATTTTTTTAAATGCAATATAGGATATAAACCCAACAAATTTTTTAAACGTTATCCCAGGAAATAAAAAGGGTATGGCATCAATTGGATCTGGCAAAGTCGTTTAAGGGTACGTACTTATATTTCATAGATTTATAATTTATATAGAGTTATTACTTAATATTAGTATGTGATAATTACCTAAGTTATTATTTATGAATTATAAAATTTAATAAACCTATATTTTACTTTTTAATGATTGTTTAGTAAACTCAGATGGTTTTATAATAATTATTAATCGCTAGGTAATATATATCTATATACCTATATATATACCTAATAGAAAATAACGACTATGTTTCTAGAATAATAACAATTGTAGTTGTTATTCAACAGAAAACACACCATATTAGTAGTCAAATGAATGTTAGATACCCTCGAGTAAAACACTTCTCTTAGTCAATTTGAAAAGTTTAGAAATTTACAATAACAAATTGCTTACACATTTTGACCAGACCACAAAAGAACAAAAGTACTCAATACTTATATCTAAAAAAAAGTTCCAATAAGGAAATTTCTTAGTCGTAAATATTTATTTCTACATCTTGATATACTAATTTAAATATTAAATAATAAATACCCGATAATCCGCAAAGTAACGGTTTCATTATTTAAAATTTTTTTATTTCATGATAACTAATTAGGTTTTGGACATAGGGACTTGAAATTTTGTTGATTATTCACATAAATGATCTTCATTGGAGAAAAAAATTTCGAAACGATTGATTGATTTTCTGACTAAGTATAGAGATTTGAAAATTTTATCGAAGTCTAATCATATATTACTTAATGTTTTTACTAAATATTTTGAAAAACGTAAGTTGCAATTTTATTTTATAAGCTACTAAAATTTGAATAATTTTAGTAGAAATGAATATTATGATATTTTTTTTTATGTATGAAGACACTTTTATGGATAGAAATGATGGTCCGATTACCACAAGTAGAATACGTTTTCGGTAGCAAATTGCGTCTAGTTGGTACTTAATTTAGCTCATTTTTTAAATTTCTCAAAATCTTTTCCTTAAAAGAAGAAAAACTACTAAAAAATGGCGGAAATTTGGCATGGTAACGGTTTCTGTTACTTTAAATTTTTTATTTCGTGATAACTAATTGACTTTTGATCATAGGGAGTGGAAAAATTTTTTGAGTATCTACCTAGGTGGACTTTATTACTAGAAAAAATTTAGAAACGAATTGTTAATTTTCTGATTAAGTATAGAGTTTTGGCTTTTTTTCCCAAAAATGTTTAATATTTCCTACAGTTTTTGGTTTATTGGTTTGAAAATTTATCGAAGTCAAGACATATACTACTGAATCGTTTTACAATATATTTTGATAATCGTGACTGACAATTTTTTTTTTAATAAGCTTTTAAAGTTTAGTTCTTGAAAATCGGCAAAATTATGATTTTATTATTTTATTTCTTGATAACTAATTAAGTTTAGACCGTAGGAACTTGAAATTTATTTTAAATATCAACATTCGTAATTTACACACGTGATAACATTTTGGAATAGATTATTAGTATAGTATATTATAATATATTGTGGTCGCTCAGAATCGTATTCTAAAGCAATTTCATTGCATTCAAATCTTAAGTATAATAAACCACTAATTTCTCCGAGGATCGAAGGAACGAAAGAGGAACGTCCACAATCGACCTTCCTACTTTTTAGTTATATATTTAATATGTATTTTATTTATTTTAACACAAAAATTTTTTTATTTTTATTATTTATAATAAAAATTATTATTATTATTTTATTTGTTAATGTATAAAGAGTTTATTTTTATATGGAATCATTTTGTAAATAATTTTTTTATTGAAACACTGCAGTACATTTACATTTAAGAAATTTAAAAATTAATAATATTAATTTTATAGATTTTAGTTATATGTATATAAAATAATAATAATATATTGAAAAATATTAATAATAAAAATAATTGTTAAGATTCATTTGCTAATTTTATGTTTTGAAATTTTTAAAAATATTTAGTAGTTACCTGCCTACATTAATATTTTATCATAATAACTTAATTTTTAATTTTTACCTATGAAACAAATTGATACTGATATTGAAATAGTTGTAATACTTAATGAAATATTATAATATAATATTTTCACTACTATTTCAAACTAAATTTAAATACAATAAATAAATATATTTAATATTTTTATATTCTTGACAAATATAACTATAAATAAATAACTAATATTAATACATATATGTAATAAATAAACATTGAAAAAATACCTATAAAATATTGCATAGATTTAAATTTATGTCATTTTACTATCGTTCAAAAATACATAAAAACACTTATTTTTAAGTTTACTTTTACAAACTTATTTTATAATTTTATGCTATAGATAATATATTTATATATATTTAAAATTTTTAATTTAACGCATATTTTTGTCATACACATAATAATATTATAAAAATTATTTAATTAATTAAATTATTATTGATTTGTTCAGAAATTATTACTTTATCCAAAAATAGCTTCGAAAAGATTAATAATGTCAACGATTAATTTTCAGAAGACACGTAATGTTGTTCTTATTCGCCTAGACGAATTTAAACATTTAAATATTGAGAATATTTTTTAGTTTTAAAATTATAATAAAACTTATATTGAATTACTGTGTATAACATAATTTGTAAATCTTTATCAAGTCAGTAGTTTATGATGTACCAGGTGGTATGAGGTGCTATGAGGTGTAGATACAATGTTATGGACACATGACACAGGAATGCTTGTATGGTGCAATTTTGTATTTATTAGGCGTTACTCTAGATTAGAAAACTAAATGAGTAAATTAGTAAACGCTTAAATGAGCTTTATCAAAGACTTATAATGTTAATTTTGAGTTAGAATTTTGTGTAGTGTACTAAGTATATAACATGTAAGCGATTATTTATGCTAAATTATTGTAAACTATAATTATAAATAAAATAATTAAAAAAAACAATTATAAGTGTATGCCAATAATTTAAAACATCATTATAAATGGAAACCTGAATCTCATTTAGGTAATGGAAATACATTAGAGCTAAAATTATTAAGTAATATTGAAGTATAGATAATATGAAATATCTATTCCATCTTATCATTCGTATTTTGTATATCGATTAAGTTAAATATTATAATATTCTAACCATTATATTTATTACAACTACTTAAATATTTTATGAGTTAAAATGCAAATCAAATTAATGGGTTAGGTAAACACAATATAATGATAAGTTTAATTGTAATTGAAATATCCGTCTAATTATCTTCTTATTGGTAGTGTGTTCTTACCAAAAGTATGATAAATGTTTTATAAGTAGATAACAACTATAATAACTAATACATAATTATGATTTTCAATAGAATAAAAGATAATATTATAAACTAAATAGGTCGCAAAACATATTATAAAATATAATATTACATAAATAAATAATAATTGTTTATTATTATAATTTATAGACAATTCATGCAATTCGAGCTGACCAAAAGAAAACAGGGAAGTTGATTCCGGACGTTCATCCTTCGTCTCTTCGACGGTTAGGTTGGGTTATTAAGAAAAATAGGGTATGCTTTCAGTGAAGAATTTTATCTTTTTGGTACTTTAGTATTATATAATTTTTCTAATGAAACAGGAAAAATCAACAATAACATCAAAATCGCAAAAACTACATTTTTGAAAAACTTGAATTTAATTATATCTATTGTATTAATTAATTTTTTTCTTTTACATTATTTAATAAAAATAAATATTATCAGTTTAGTATGTATCTGACAATTTTTTTCAGAATCATCTTTTCGAATGGAATACCATTACATTCCAATTTTATATAAAGAGATAACACAATAACATCCAATCAATCAATTCTTCGAGGACTGAAAGGACGAACGCCAAAATTCAACTGCCCGGTTTTAGATTCTGAACGAAGAGAGGAATGTATTGGTTTGATAACTTTTTTTTATGCCTAATGACACTTTTTCAGTTATATTTGGTTCTTACGATTCTGATTATATATATATCATTTTACAAAAAAGTATATTTGTTTCATCATTGATAGTAGTGTTGGTAGTAGACAGTGGTGTATCTACTACCATGGTGGAAGTGGGCGATTTTAAACTTATGCCATTCATTCCATTTTCTTTAAAAATATTCAACATTAATAATATAAAATACCATAAATTTTATAGTATTATTATAAATTGTAGGTACCTATTTTTAAAATCTATAAATTTATAATTAATTATTTATTTGTAAAATTATACAATAGGTTAAGTACCTACTAGATAGGTTGATGAATCGTTAATAATCTAATAATTTACTACACAAAAGACGAATGTCAACTTAGTTAACATTTTTAAATAGAGCTTTTAAAATAGATAATTAAAATAAAAAATTAAAATAGAATTTTTTAAGTAATTGATACCAATCAATAGAAATCGTGTACAATATACAATTATTTATTTGTTTGTATTTTAGAATAAATTTATAGAAATTTATTAAAAAATATGAAAAATTAAATATAGGTATCAAAACTTTATTATTTGATAATAATTTAAGAATCCTATCAAAAAAAGAAAATATTTCTTTCTATCAATTTGCAGATAAAAACATTAAATTTATATTTTTCCTAACTCATTGCAAGTCTGTTATTTGATAATATCGAATGATATTAAATGACATTCAGATGAGATGGTTTAAATTATTAGATACATATTGTGACTACCTATTCTATAATTTAAATGATATAAATAATCACATTTATATATTATTTGAAATAATTTAATAAATAATAATTGAAAAAAAATTATTTAGAGCAACAAGCATTTATCTTGAAAGGTTTAAAATTATTAGATATCTATATATAAAAAAAAATTGGATCGTTTTACAGACTCTTTAAAATTTACATTAGATACGTTAATTATTTATATCTAAATACATGAATATCCAACATTGAAATAAAAAAAATGTCACCGTCTAAATGAAAACTAGACAACTTGTATATGTCAACGTGTTGAGTGGACGAGTTACAGGTAGACCTACAGGTAACCTACTTATAAATATACCATTTACTGACTTAAAACGCTTAGATACCTAAAATACCTATAAGGCTAATGTATGGTATGTACTTACATGATATATTCTAACCGTATCTTTAAAAACATTTATTATTATTATTATTAACAATTATTTTAATTATTAGTTTATTTAAGTAGGTAATTCTAATAAAAAGTTAAAAGTTAATCGCCTCAAACTTCTGTCTTATTAACTCAAACACTTACCAAAATTTGTAATGAACTATAACTGAACGTTAAATCATTTATTACCATATACACCCAATTTAATAAGTGAATTGAGAAACGAATGATTAAAATAATAATAACAACTATTTAATCAACAATATTATTATTTAGAATTTTTTATAAACTATGTGTAGTTTTTTATTAATTATATTTATTAACAATGGTATGATTATAATTTATTTGTATTATACCGAAATATTTTATTTATTTATACCAGAAAATATGTTTTTTTTAAAAAATTTTAAACCCTACTTTTTTAAATATATTTGTACTAACATATTTTTTAACTAAGTTTTAGTTTTTTTTTGTTTATATTAACTTTAACCTTTATGTGACTGGAAAAAAAACACCTTATAATGACGGCATAGATATCCGGGTACCTACAATATTATTATCTTATTAAAACTAAATACTTTTGGGTTAGATTAACTTAACTAATTCAATTTTATTGTTTTCATTAACATTTGTTTGTCATTTTAAAAATTCGTCACTCATAAAATAAAATTGAACAAAAAGTCTGATCATATTTATTATAATTGTGATATTTATAATAAATGTGAGTTTATTTAATATACTAAAGTTTAGACATTAGGTACATAAATTATTTTTAACTTACTATACATATATACAAAAATTTGAATAATATAATATTGAGTAGAGAGGTATCATTGAAAATTCGAATGAAAATATACATATTCTTATATAGTATATAATTATAATATCTAAATACAAAATAAAGGTAATAATAATATAATTTTGATTCGTAAATAAAAAAAAGTGGGAAGGTCCATTTTGGATGTTCTCCTTTCGTCCCTTCAAACGAAAAACTTTTGAAAAATTGGAAAAATAAGCTAAATAAAATACCAACTAGATGAAAATCTTTACCGAAACTATACTCTCATTCGTGGTAATTGGACCATTATTTCTACCCAAAAAAATGTCTTCATATATCATATACATAAAAAAAAAAAAACCATAATTGTAAAACCAATACATTATTCGTTTGGCTCAATATCTAAAATATAGTTAAACTTAAAAGAATAACATTTTGATGTTTGATTAAAATATGAATATTTAATAATTTAATATTGTTATGGAATAGAATTATTTCTAAATAAACTTAATCTGTTCATTTGAATAATTAAGTGCCTAATAATATATACAAAATACCAAGTACCTATACTACTATTATACCTTTGTCCTCTAAACACTATTAATGTAAATATATTTAAAAAGTAATACTGTACATGTACGAATTCAGGTAATTAATTTTATATTATTTATTTAAGTTACAATTAGATATGTATGTAAATGATTTTGAAGTAGGTATAGGTAATATTTTATTTATAGCTTATGATTGTATATCTAAGAATATAGATAAAATCAAGTTATTTGTTTTCTTCATAATTGTGTGCATCGACGAAATGGATTATTTCAAATAATTATTTATCACATTATATTAAATGTAAATATATATATAGGTAATATGGGTATATGTAAATTATTATGTGAAATAATTATTGTTGCATAACTTTGCATTTTTGTTAAATTCCTTAAAGCAGTAACTATCCATATTTGGTATTTTGGTAATATTAGCTTATGCAATTATTTAATACATGTCTTAATATATTTAAAAAATGTTAAAATATGCATAATAATTAAAAAGATCCAAAATGAGCAAAAATATAAATCTACATATCATAGAGAGGTTTAAAATAAATATACAGCATTAAATTTATTTTTCCCTTAGCGTCTTCAACTCTAAATCCGACACTGTAAGTAAGTACTGCACTACTATACCGTACTGGCATAAATACACAATTAATATAGTTTGGTGTTTGCATTGTTTTTACAATAGATACTTTAAAAGTAGTTTTTCATCCATAAAACAAGAATAAGAAATGTTGGATATGCGAAACAAAATATCTGGTTATTCCTTATTTATTTAAAAAAAAAAAGTATATCATAATATTAAGTATTATGAGCAACGGCGTATTTATTAAGGAGGTGTAGAATTGTAGGAATTTTTCATCTCCCCAGAAATGTTCATTTTAGACTAAAAAATGTATAACTACATCAAGTTAATATTGTAATTGGTCAATTTTTGTGAAAATGATGTCCTTTACAATCTAAAGTCAAAATTTGTATGGATTTTTATTTTGTTAAAATTTTTTTTTTAAATAGAATATGCAATTTGAATGTCAGAAATGTCAACCATTTACTTAACTCAGTATGCATAAGAAAAACTTTATAGAGCATATAAATGCATATTTTATGGATAACGATATAGGTATATAATTTTAATTATTTTTACATGATTAGGTAACAATGTTGAAAGTATACATTTGTAGAAAATAATTTTTTCTTTTAATACTTCGATGTTTTTTAAATAGGAAAATATAAAACCGTAATACAAATAATGATCGACGCGCGGTCGTTTTTTTTTTAATAATGAGAAATTTGAGTGGTTAATATTTTAAAACTTTTGAATTGTAGAAAAATTTTTACAAGTATATAACAATTTGGTAGGCATTTTATTTCCTACAAATGTTTAAAATTCATGAAAATTTATACACTTTTTGATATTTAAATCGAGCCATTACCCATTTGTTTTTATATAATACGAGTGTAACTTTAGTGTGGTAGAAGTTTTTACTATCAATTTTTTCTAATAATTACACATACAAAATCACTATTTTTTAACTTGTAGCTTGTATAATATAATTTTACAATTTATAAATAATATCTGAAATTTGTAACATAAAAATGTATTAATATAAAACTATTGCTTATGAGTAGGTATTTATTATATTTATAAAAAATAAATTAATAATAATACCTATTGTCATATTCATATATGGTATCTTACAGAAATATAAACACTTCAACAGGCTAAACACAAAACACATGTCAGATTATATACAATTTTACTTATTTATATGGAAAATGTCAATGACCGGCATATGTGTTGTTTAATGAGTTATCAAAAATACGAATTTAGCAAAAATAATTAAATCGGTTACACATTATGTTTCTGGTTTGTTCGTCCATTCGTATAACAATACGCATAACAATATCATAAATATTAAAATATACGAAACATTGCATAATATTATTATCGTTTTTATTATATTATTTTATATTTTTATTCATGTAATTGATAAATGTTTATGATGTCAGAAGGTTTAATTGTATTGTTTTTGTTTTACATTAATAAATGTACAGTTTTATTAATGCCAATGGTAATCGATAATATACAAATATTCAATCAATTCTTTATTTTAAAAAAGTATTAGACATTTTGATTTTTTTATGCTTTTGGTTTTACAATATATGTACCTACCTACTACTTAAAATCTACTATACTATAGTAACATAATTGTATTCATATTGGAATATGTTTATTAGATCGATTCGTTTCTTAAAATCTGATGATTTTCATCAATTTTTACAATTGATTATTAGGGTTAGGATATTTAAGCTCTAAAACCTGACGAAATATATATAGAATATAAAAAAAACACATTTAAAATTATATAAATTTTAATTATTTTATGAAGTTAAGTTTAGTTTAAGATAAATATGAGTGTTCGAAGCAATGATTTATATCAGTATTATTCAGATTATTTTATTTAAGTACCTAATAGCTTACTACCTAACCTACCACTACCTAATAGTAATATGAAATTCCCAAAAATTAATAGGATATCAATTATTTTTATATAAGTGGTAGGTTCAGAGGCATTTCTACGGCGGTGAGGGGGGATATGGGAGTCATATCCCCCCATGGTAGGTAAAATAAATCTTTTTTGTAATATAAATTTATTATTTTATGTCTATATTAATTATATAATTTATAATTATACACAACATTATATTGATTGAAAAAAAGTAATATTTCTTCATTGTTAATGCAGTGATGAACATGCCACTTTCATTTAAGTTTAAAACAAGTTTAATACGAGTATAAAACCATATTATGTGTATTTTTTAATTTTAATAATAGATAACGTAAGGTGAAAAATATTAAATTACCTACGCAACTTTGTAGGTTACTTTAATAACCTTTAAGTGATATATTAGAAATGTTTTACTAATAAATAATATATTGTATGAAGTACTATGTACCTACGTACTACACACACATTTAATATCCCCCTCCGTGTTATTACTAAAATAATTCAAATTCTCACGTTCAAAATTGCATTAGTTATTATAAAATGTGGTGAAAATCTAGTACGTCAATAAAAGTTTTCCGTAAATTTTGCAGTTCCTTTGAGAAATTCGAAAAATAAAGTACCAACTAAATGGAATTCTCTACCGAAACCCGAAAGCATAGACTCTACTTGTAGTAATCGCAATATTATTTTTGCTCGGAAAAGTGCTTACACAAAAAAAAAAAAAACAAACACAAACCTTTGTAAAATTAAAAATAGGTATATTCCTCGCTTCCAATAGATTCGCAGAATCTAAAAACAAAATTGCTTATAATATTTCGTTACTCTCATAGTTTCATTGTTAATTTTACAATATTTGTAAGCGATAGCACAATGATAAGAAATAAACAAGAAAAATATTTCAATTGTTTTTTGTTTGGGAACCACTAGTTGGATCGTCACGGCCGCGCGATACATTATATATCGGTTATTGCGCCGTACTGCCACAGGCCGTGGTGTTGGTCACGAACAATAATGATAAGCTACAACACAATAACATCAGATATTTTGGTTTGGTGGGGGGCTCGACGAGGCTGACGCGATTGTTGGCGCGTCCCGGGAATATTATACCACCGTCATGGACACACGGACAAAACAACAACAACAATAACAAAAATTCCGACAACAACGTTATCACGCGCGATCGTATATTCCGTGTTCGCGTTATCATATTCGTATTTTGACCGCCATTCGAGACGTCGAACAACCACTACGGTGACTATACGGTTCGCGCTCGACGGGTCCGACGCTGACAAGTTTTCTCTCTCGTACGCGGACGCGCAGTACTGTAACGGTGCGATTGTTGAACGGTCCGACCGGTGTACGTTACCTACGGGAAGAAACGTCCGCGGCAGCGTAGTCGCACAGTCGCCGCCCTTGGTAGTCGGAACGCGGTCCCGTCGCAACGGTCGACGCAATGACGTTTGTCGTTTAGCCCCGTCGGTCGGAACATTGGTCCGCGTCAGTTTGTACCGTTTTCTTCGTAATTTTAAATCGTTTGTACGGTCGAACAAAATCCGTCCGCTTCCTTAACGACACAACATGGACGAGGTACGAACAATAAATTCATAACATTTATCTTTAAAACGTAACGAAATAATGGTTAATATTTTGATTTTCTATATTCTGTTATTATCGTAACAGTTTTCCTACGAATTTGTGTAGCAGCCCTCCGAGATTTCCTCGGTAACGTTAGGTAAGGATGACCATTCCATATTCATACTGTTCACGTATGAATCTTACGATATTAGTTTGGTGCCCAATACCAAACGTTCATTATTATTGTCGTCGCGGTTTTGGTTTTTCGTTGTTCAAACAACGTTCTGGCAATTGCTTACAGCGAGTAATACATCTGTTTTAATATAACGACTATACAGTTTAGTCATTGTAGCTACAGTTCAATCGACTTGATAAAAACAAATTGATATATTCTAATAGCGATACAATAAGGAACAGACTATAATGGATGCTTGTGTTGTTCGGTTACAATATTTGTTAAACTCAGACTTTTAGATCATCCTAAATATTTCATCATGTTTTTCTACTGTTTATTTCTGGAAACTAGTTTTTAGTAGACTTTATTTTTGAATTATGTGTACTATAAGTTCTACTATAGTTTAGAAAAAAATATGTATAATATCTATAACTATATCTACCTATTCTGTCTATTTACACATTAGATATTAACCATAAATTATAATATGCACATAAAATTGTAAACATTTTAAATGTTTTATTTTATAGGTTGCTATAAAATCTGAAGAATCTCAACCAACAAGTAATTGTTTAACAATTTATTTTTAGTAATGAGTACCTACTGAACAATAAATATATAATTTGTATTATACTTTTTTAGTTGATGATATCGATAAAATTAATAATGGTGAATTACCTGCTGACGAGAAAGTTAAAGATAAAGATTATGAACAAGTAGATGAAGTTGATGATGAAACTACAATGGAAGAAGAAGAAGCACTTCCAGAATTAGAAGACCCATTAAGAGAAATTCGATTTTTAGAAGAAGTAATATAAACAATTAATATACATATAATATTATAATTCTTATAGTGTAATATTTTTGGGTATTTATTATTATATATATATTTATATTTAGGAAAGTAGCATGCCTATTCACGAACTCATGATTATGTATGGATATTCCAATAAGACATCTGCAGAAGAAACGAGTACCAAAAAGAAAAAAAAGAAGAAAAAGAAGAGTTTGTCAAAGAAAAGTAAAAAAGATAAGAAAAGGAAGGTATATATTTCATTAATAAATATAAATAATAATTTTAAATATTAATATTATTATTTTGTATCAGATAAAACATTCAACTTCATCCGATGGCACTGTTTCAGGTATGACCAGAATATTATAAACAAATGAAATATTTTAATGTACAATACAGTGGCACATTTAGACATTTCCCGACCTGGGGAAAAATTGTATAATCCTATCTCTTGTAAGCTGAATGTATAATAATATATTATAAAATATTTACGATTAGCCTGAGCAATCGCTCCACTCACAAACCCTTCCCCCCATCCATTAAATGTGCCACTTTAATTTTAAATTAAACTATAAAATATTGCAATCGAAAGAAATAATTTTTTAAGATGACCTTACACTAACATTTATTATCTTTATCTATCGCCCAAAGGGGCATTTTAATAGTTTCCTACATATTACGAGTATAGCTGCATACAATTTACTATCTTTATATATCAAACTAATAGTATAATATCCATACGGAGAACATAAATTATAGTGTTTAGAGTAAATTTGTAACTTAAATGTTTATTATCAAATTACAAGAGAAAAATATTGAAATATTGACTTTAATTTTGTATAATATTTACTGTAAAATAAGTAACTAGTTATTGACTTTGATTTATTAAATAGCTTTTACTTTTCCTTTAGCATATAATTTAGCGTACAATATCTCAAAAATATTTCAGTCTTTAATTTTGATAAGCTCTACATTTAACTTAGACACAAACATTTATGTTCTATCTATTTAGTTATCTACATCTTAGACTAACAGAGACAGCCTACCGTGCATTAACATCCTTTTAACCAAAAATAATTCAATAAATATTATTTATATTTTATAATACTCATTAAAATATTAGATAGCAAATACCAGTATGACATTATGTTAGATGAACTAAATATTAAAATAAAACTGAATAATATTGATTATAATGTTTTCTTGAACATTGTACTATTTTGTAATATTATTGTCCTTTTAATTTTAAAAATGTTAATATTATTAAATTTATTTTTGTTAGAAAAAAGAGACAAGAAATCTGAGGAGCGAAAATTGGTCAATAATTCTGTAGAAGAGAACATAAATGGAGTTAATGAGAAAACTTCAAAAGTAAATATTATTAGTTTACATGTAATATAGTTTTATTAACCACATCAATATATATTTAATTTATTTCAACCATTCTAATATTTTTTAATTAGTTGCTATATTAGTTTTATAACTATTAAGATTATAATATACTATTAAAATTTTAACTTAACCTATTAGCAGGTGCGTCTCGTATTCTGTATGACAACATGTATTTACGATTTATTTATTAATATTACAGTTACTAATTAAATACAACTATTATATTGAAACATATTAATTTTATTTACATCTTTATTAAGATTTTTTACATAATACATAATTATATATAATTACTAATTAAATAAAAGAAAAAAAATTATAATTAGTTTACCTTTTATTAATCACAGAATATTTATTGTAGTTTAATCAGATAAAATATCGTTTTTGAATTTTTGGCAAATTACTTCTTGTTTACAAAAATGCTTCTTAGTTGTAACGTGTATAGAATTTACATTTACAATATATCATTATAGTAGATAATTTTTTTTCTAATATACATAAAATGCGTACTGGATACGTGTTGTACTCTTTAAGACTGAGCATTCTTAACTGAATTAATAAAATTAACTTCTATAACTATTTGTAGATAAAGAAAAATATTAATATCTAGTACTATATTATAGGAAAACCCCCAGTATTAATTGATTCATCTGATTAAAAGATAGGGCAAGAAAACTATAATTGTCTTATAAAATGCGCATACACGCCTGCTAAATGGTTAACCTAATATTCCAAATAAATATTTTTTCCTTATTGAATTTGTATATTTTTTACTATTTAATCAAAATTCATATTTATAGTTTTGGAAATTGAAAGGAAATTGTATTAAAGCAATTTTAAATTTTATCCATGTTACACTGTGTGTTTATGTAAAAGTAAATGACCTTATGGTGTGTGTGAAGGTGGGGGCTGTAAATAAAAGCACGCACATGCTACTATTACTGTATATGCAGTAGTACACTTGTCATTTAATCAAATTAATCATGACCAATTTATGAACATAAATCAGCTATACGCCACAACACAAATTTAGATACATTCTATGTTTTGATTGTAAAAATAAAAATTTGTTTAAATTAATAGAAAGTTTATTTTGCATTGGTCGAAGCACTTTATCAATTTAATTTAATTATTTATAAACATTTGGCATTTTTAATATGTAAAATATGCTCAGGCTGAAACTAAGTAAATTTGATACTAAATTTAAATATCATTACCTTTTTTAAAGCCAAAAAATAAGGGGTACCAAAATTTTTGTTAGGCTTTTAAATCTAAATTAATTGTAATATACTTTCTTAAGAATAATATTTTCCTTTATTAACCTTAAAATTAGAGAAAAATACAACAAATTGTTGCATATTTTTAAAAAATGAATTTATATAATAACAAATTTCAGAAATCATGAAACTAAGATCATATAAATAATTTATAGTTTACATTTTATGTCATGCAATGAGATTAGTATTGAAAGGAAAATGTCATATTTAAATAACTATGAATTATTTATATAAAAAAATTTACTATTGATATATACTATATAATACATACTAAATACATTTTGTTCTCCATAATTAATTATTTTATGTTTAGGAAAATGCAGAAAGTGATAAGGATGTTGAAAATTGTGATGAAACACCTAAGCTCTTAGATTTGTATATGGCTGAAATTGGTGAGTTACTTCAGAAACATTTTTATATAAATTTATTTTACTAAAAGAAAATTTATATTACTAATTAATTAATACCTATTATTTTTATGTTTTAAATACTAGATATAATTATATATTATCAAATCAAGGGAAAGTCTATGTTTTGAATGATGGTCCAATTTATTAATATTGTAATTCTGTATACTTGTTGATTTATTAATGGAGGTATTGATTAAGTTAAATTTTCAACACACAATTCCTTATAAACTGAGGGATTTATCAAATAAAATTGATACTTTTGAGTTATTTTAATTTATAGATTAATTGGAAGATGTTAAATATTGAATAATTTTGTTTAATAAATTTAAAACATTTCATTCTTATAACTTTTTTTTATTTTTACCGACTAATTATTTATTTAGGAATATTTATTTCTATCAATACTTAATATACAGAATTATGATTATGTTGATTTCCTGATTTAATAATTTTTTCGTAACATTCTTAAGTTCAATTTAATATTGTATAAAGACACACTTAAGTTCTTGTACTTAAAATAACTTGTTTATGTCAGTGATGATTAAGTATTATGTCTGTTAAATTAACAACTATATTTTAATTAATTAGTGATGCATCAAATTTTAATAGTTGAAGAAATTGACAAACTAGATTCTGTAATAATATAAAAAAAAAAATGTGTAGCTATGTGTTCTACAATTTAATTTGTATCATAGTTTCATAATATAGCTCGCGGAAGGCAGAATACTTGACCATCAGCTTATTTCACTTCAACTTTTTATATATTAAAATAAATAAAAAATATTAAAATATGATCTTTGTTTAATTCTGTGAAAGAACTTTATACATATATATAAGAATAAAGTTTTTATAAATTGTATTACATTATTAAATAGGAATATAATAGTCAAAATAATTCTGTAACTATAAAAAAATATAAATATTGAACAAATATTTGTTTAATTTTAGAAGTACAAAGTGAAGAAGAGGATGAAGACTATAGACCTCATTGGGAACTTCATTGGAAGGTAACATTTTACTGATAATTTTTTTTAAATAAAATTTAATAATTGTATTCTTATCAATTATTTAGAGTGTAAATGTTGGAATAAATTTCCAAGCTTTAATAACAGATGGATTATCAGCCTATGGTGATGTATTACCTTATGAAAATAATGATGAATTGTTATGGGATCCAAATGTACTGGGCGAAGATTTGATTGAAGACTATTTGATGAAAATCCATCAAGTTACAAAGGCGTTAAAACCAAAATCTAAGATTGTTGGTGTTCGTGATAATGAAAAAGTAATGTAAAAAAAATTATAATATTATTTTATGGTATAACAAATTGTACTTTTTTATGTATAAGAAGTAAAAACTTTACATCTATCATATAACATTTATTTTTTTATTTCATTTAGAAACATAATAATTATTAGTTAGGTATATAAATTAGATATAATAAATATATAGTAAAATTCATAGACAGATTTGTTAGTAAGGTTAGGTAGGTACACTTCAATAAAATGATTTTTATTAAATTAAACATTAAAGTAATCTTGTTTATGGTCAGTTATTATTATTTTATTGTCCTTACTAAGTAGTACTAGATACTACAGGTTTTACTTTTCCATCCAATCCAAGTTGTTAAACTTAATTGGTCCTATACTTTTATAGTAATATTCTTGAATTATTTAACTATTTAATTGATTACTAATTTTTAAGTATTTAACCTATTTCATCATATAATTCTTCTTAGATTCATATATGGCTATTGTGAAGTTACTGTTGTAAAGTTTACTTAAATTTACATTTAAAATCTATTTTGTGTTTATGAAACCAGTACGCATAATGTAATATATATATATCTATAATGTTATATAATAGATATAAAATTTTAATAAAATAATTATTTTATCATAAAATATAGTTTCAAATAGAGACAAAAATAAATAAGAATAATATAAGATACAGAGATTATTATTTTTTTATGTCACTTAACTATATTTTAAAAGTATTTACTAATATTCAGTTTATAATTAGCTACAAAAAATAAAAAGGCTGACATCCCGTATTTTTTTCTTTTATTAAGTGTCAAAAGCTAGATAAGATAATTAATTTAATATTTATGAATCTTACCTAACCGTACCTTTAATTATATAAATTTTATACTGTAATCCAATATATATATATATATATATTATATTATAATAGACAACTATTAAGTAATAACTATGAAGGTTTTGATACAAATGTCATAATACTCATAAATACTCAATATTATTATTAATTTGATAAACTTGATTCAAGTCGAAATATATGAATAAAACTCAATAACTCTTAATACTCATTTTTTTTTAAAGTTAATTTTTAAATAAAAAAAATATTTATCAATTTTGAACTATGCAATAAACTCTGATGTCTGCGTTTATGTTGATCTTCTTTTGACTTCTGTTTAAATCATTTTTATTATAAACATAACTATTATATCTATTGTAATGTATTCTCCATATAATAGTTCTGATTAAAATTATAAGTGTTGCTATTTGATGAAACATACATAAATAATATCATACTAATTCATTGTACTTAATAGATATAAATAGAATAATAAATATATTTATTATTTTGTTTCTAGCACCCTCCTCCCTCATTTTATTTCTAGATCAGATCCTGGTTTAATTAATATTATAAGGTTAGGTTAGGTTAATTTTTTTTAAAATGTTTTTAATATAAAGTATATTTCTATTAATTCTTCTATTGCAGGCTCTGTACTTGTTAGTTCAATGTGGTCATGATGTAGCTGAAGCTATTAGACGAATGTCATTAAATGTAATACCATTAGAAAAATCATTAAGTGTATGGTCTGAAGATGAAACATTGAAATTTGAAATGGGATTATTAGTAAATGGAAAAAATTTTCATGCCATACAAAAAGAGGTAATATATTTAATTTTATACTTTCAAATAATTATAATGTATCAAGATAATATTAATTAATTTTGTGCACATATTGTACTTCTTTATCTATATTTGATAATTTTACCTATTACACATACCATTAAGTATAAAACTTATAAATGTTTAGGTTAAAACTAGATCAGTAGCTGAACTGGTTCATTTTTACTATTTCTGGAAAAAAAGTGAAAGATATGATCAATTTGAAAGAAAACAAGTTTCAATGCGTCCTGAAATAAAGTAAGATAAAAATATTTATGTTTTATGAAAACTAATAATTTTCTTTATACTGTAGCAATTATTATGGTAAATTAAAAGTTTTTTATATTGAATATTAAAACTCTAATATAAGGTTCTTTAAGAAAAATGTAAATACTTTTAATGAACAAAAATTTAGTTTGTTATTTTGTTATAAACAATTATTCATCTAATTATATTTAAAAACTAATATAACATTTATTTTAAACATAAAACTTTGAGAAAATGTTCAAATTTATATTATATAAAAAAGTTTATAGTGATTTAATGGTTAAATAACTCATACTTAAATTTTAGAAAATGGCAACATTGGGAATCTGAAGAAGATCAAGACAGTGATTTTGATAACATTTTTCATGAAAATACTCCAGAAGATAGTGAGGATAGTTTAAATGCTGCTGAAAATAAGGCGCAAATGAAGTGTTTAATATATGCTGATCGCAAAAGACAAGTACGAAAAAAGACCACAAATAATACTTGTAGTCACACTAACACTAGTACTAATACTAACTAACTATCTTAGTGCACCCCTGCAGGTACACTTATAAATAAAAAAATATTAATTTATAGCGACTATTTTGCTTCCCTTTTCCAGATTGAAAAATAATAATAAAACGTCCAAAAATTGTATTATACCGTCAAATTTAATACAATGTAATATTTCTTCATTATTACATAGTGATCAACACTCAAAAACTGTCTAAGAATAGTATCTGTGTCTGCAAGTTATGCATATTATCCTATTCAAGTTACATTTGGAAATAGATTCTTCAATAATAGTTACTTTCAAATATCATACTAAATCAAGTTCTGTTCATCAGTATATTTTAATATCAACAATGGTAATCCAGGTTTGCATAAAATACAAAATTGATTTTAAAATATAATTTAATAAATATTAAAATAGAACTAGAAATAATTATTGGAATATAAGTTAGAATTTGAATAATAGGTAAATATAAGATAAGATAAGAAAAAAAGTAAAATATTGAAAATTTGAACATTTGTTTTCATCCCATATGCTGAAGAGAATGTTGTTTAAAATCTAAAAGACTGAATTTAAATGATTTAATTATAAATATTTAAAGTATTTTGGTAGAAAATTATATAAGTTCAGCTTAATTTATTAAGTTACCTATTACCTATGTTAAGCACACAATATAAAGCAAGATTAATGATTGATAATATTTAAGAACAATAAATTATAAATTCATTATTTAAACTGTTTTAATACAATTAAAAAAATAAAAGTTCCTTGAAATAGAATCTAGTTGATGTTAATAAAAATAATGTTTATAATTATTATTAACAAATTTCTTTCTAGTTGCTTATAATTTCTTGGATTTTGTATTTTCCTTCAATAATATTTAACTGGATTATAATATACTTATAAAAACAATATTCTCTTTCTATTATTTATTTGAAAATAAAGTAAAATATTAACAATACATATATTATTAACCCTTAAGTGCATGTTACTAAGCACTTTATATCCCTGTTTATACAGAATTTTATCCTCCATCGAGGATAGTGATTTTAAATACTGTTTTAAATAGTTTTTTATTCAAAAGGTTTCTTAATATATTGTTTTGAACAAATTAATTTTATGAATTGATAAAAGCTTTCATGGATTAAACTAATATTATTGCTTATTGCAGAAATATCTATATATTTTTTTTAGTACTGACATTTCAAAACAGTTGCAGGTTCCATCTTTGGAACCTTCCATTCTTCTATGTAATGCTTGTCTATTTACCGTAACTACACTCACGTTAAATTAAACAAAAACATTGATACTTTTACAAAAAACAATAATGCAAATTAATTTTCTTAATATATTCTGTTGTTAGCGTTACTATCAAATGTGCATAAACTTAAGGGTGAAAATCATTATACCTAAAAAATATTTATTTAATATGATGTAGTGTAGGTGAATATCAATTATTTTACTATATTAGATTATGAATAATAGGCATTATTTTGATTAATAGTACATTAAATAATTACCACTATTATATTCCTAGTATCAATATTATTGACATTATAGGAAACATACATTCCTTTGATCTAATCACTATTAAATTAAATATTTGATATATTTATGTTTATATAATTTTTAAATTAATTAATAATGGAATTTTGTAATATTTTAACTTGTTTTTAAAATTATATTTTACCATTACTGGGTATAATATTATTCAATATATTATGTTTATTTTATATTATAATTTATAGTTTAATATTATGTTTTAAAAAACGAAAAGTAATTTAAAATGATCTGAACATAAACAAACTAAATGCATATTTTAATTAGTATAACAATGTCGTCATAATAATTACATTTAATATTAACTTTTATTTAAGTAGTTGCCTACTTAACTTAATTAAGATTTAAGTGGTTTATTTATATTTGAAAAATATTAAAAATTATTGTGTAAAATTACATTCAATATCGTGGAATAATATTTTCATATTACATTGTAGGTTTTTATTATTTTAAAAATATTACTGGACCGTGTCCTACTAGAAGGGAATAAGTCCATTTAAATTATTATTATTTGTAAATTTATGTAGATTTTAATAATTCACATCAATTAGCATGAAAAAACTAAAATTAATAATAATATCATTTATTAGTTTATAAAACTTATATAAATAAGTAAGTCAGCAATTATTAAGTACAACAAGGAATAAATCAACACAAATTTACAATAAAAAAAAATCATAAACATGGATTTATTCTCTTTAACCGGGCACCACCCAATTACTGTTAATACTGTTATATTGCTATTTTGTTATTAATTACTGAAATGCTTATTGTTAACAAATTGATACAGATTAATTTTCAGAAACTTTAGTGAAAAATCCTTCCATTGATCTTCAAAATTATATATTATATTATATATTCATAGGTTCTTAAAATTAGGGCTGTTTAATTACATATTTTTATTTTATATCTATTTAATAACCTATGCTATGCTTTTTAAAAATTAAATTAATATTAAAGAATCAAACCATTTTAAATATTTGAAAATATATCTTATTATTTGATAATATTAAATTGTCTTTAAAAAATTTTAAAATTCGATCAAAGTTTTTTAAGAATTATTATTATCAACCTACAAACCGCATAACATTCTTAACTTAAAAATTTTAATTTGTTGTGGTAAAATAATAGTGTTATAAATAAACTCACTGTTATAATTTTATTTTATAATTTGGTACAAAACAATTGTGATTTTATTAGAATTGATGATTAATAAAACCAAAAGATCAAAATCTACCATAGGTGAATGTATTATTTTTTGTACATTTATTATTTAAATTAACTTAATTGATCAGCCCTTAACTATTTTAAACTGTGAATTCAGAATGATGTTAAATACATATTATTGATGTTTCTCTAATATAATTTGTATAAAGCTCAGCACATTAAATTTGAATTTGTATTTTATTGTCTTTGTTATACAAATATATTTAAATATTTTTTTTAAAATTAAATTCATTTAAACATGTTAAATATTACCATTACCATTTGAAAAGTATATTATATTATATTATTTAAACTTAAGTCGCATGAATTAGAATTAACTATTGATATATTACACTACAATAATAATTATTTTCATTTATATATTTCATCATCAATTATATAATTTATTAATTTATTATGTATTTATAATCAATAAAAAGTTTGAGCTTAACAAATATTTGTCTTTTGTAACACTGACAGACCCAAAACTGGATATGATGTTTATATTACTTTTATTATAAAAATAGATCATATTATTATATTAATATAATAATTAAAACAATATGATATGATAAAAATTAATTTAAATTACTGTTTATTTTTCGTTTAAATAATTATTTACTTTAAATTATCTTTAGTTAAAAAAGTTGTTAATTACAAAAATGTATTCAGTAATATAACATAAGTAATTATCCAATTAAAAGGAAAAAAATTATCAACAAAGTTGGTTTTATTTGCAAACATCATAATCTTTAAAAAGTATTTTAGTAAAACTTAAAATGCTGTTCTATACATAAATCATGTACTTAATTTTAAAAAAAAAATCAATATTTCTGTTTTTAATAGATGTTTAATAATTAATTATAATTCGTGTTGATATTTTTTTTTATTTATACGAATAAAGTTTATATCTTAAAATAAATGTAAATAATGTAATATTATATATTTCTATGTTTTAAAATTAATTACTTTATTTGACACTTACATGTGTGATACATATATATTTAATTTTTCAAATGTTCTATATTTACAATTTACTGACAATCTTGGTTGAGAAGTCAGGCCAATTAAATAGTTTAGTATTGAAAATAATAATTTATAATCAAAAGCCTTGTTGTTTGTATAACTTAAATTTTATTAATATGATTATTATTTTTTAATTTTAAACATTAATTAAATATGAATATCTTATTATATGAATTAAATGATAAATTAGTACCTGCTGAATTAATGTTCCTGTTTTTTTCTATGTTCTGATTATTATTTATATTACATATTACTAATTTAATGTCAATTTATGTTAATGTATAACATATAATTTGTATCCGATATATTATTATTATGTACCTATATTGTAAAATACTAAGCAATTAACCATATATTGTATAAATAAGTATTTAGGTACTATTTTATTATGTATATTTTGGTTATGAGTATTGTATTTCTTCAATAATATATTAAGATTTAAATAAAAATACTTCATAGTTTTATCATATTTCTATTTTTCATTTTATTGTGTAGATGATATGTTGTTCAATATGCAATTGTTATCAAATTCGATAATAATACTTTAATGAATGAACATCATCATAATGTTGTGTTGCACAAAATATTTTCTAGTTAGACCATATTTTTTTATTATGATTAGATAGATGGACATCTCAATATTTTTCAAATCAGTATCAATATTAAAAAAAAAAAAAAAACAAGATTGTTTATGTAATGTTTTATTTCTTAGATATCAAAAGTATTGATAAAAAATTTTTTAAAAAAAACACTTCAAACCCCTTCTTGATCAATAATATTGAATCGATTAAGTTGTATAAATATTTTGTGCATTATTCATGTTTCCTCTAAACCTCTCAATATTATTTCCCAATATTCAGTTTAAAAGTAATGTCATATTGATAATATATGTGTGAGAACATGCTATGAAACATAACAAATGTTGTTATTTGTCAAATATCCAAAATAACAATATTCTGTATCGTGCAGTCAATATCCAACCTTGTTTGATTTCTTTAATATATATTCTACGCCATCAATATAATATTGTACATTATTATTGATCATGTAGGATTTGCTTTATATATGGAATTTAAAAAAAAATATTCCATACAATAAATTATTTTAATATACACAATTTAAATTATCTTGCATATATTTAGACATATGGATCATATCAGATAAAAGAACATTTTTATAGTCAATTTGTCGAAATATATGAGGTTTGTTAATTGTATTAATAGTAAATACATTTAATTTATATAAATATAATTTAAGATATTGGTAACAGTAGGTATCTAGCTTTTATAAAGTTATTTAAAAATTATATACTCGTATTAATTAAAATTTAAAAGTAATAAATATTTGTACATGTTTAGGGTTTAGCTATAATTTCAGAATAATGGTGCAATAATTTTTTTTAATGTTCAAAATAATGTATCAGTTTCTTGATGACAAATGACATATATTTCGTTCCTTATATTATTACTATCTATAGACGCTAAAATAATAAGTATTAATTCTAATAATTATAAAACGTTCCATCTTCTTTTCTAGAATACCCATGATTTGTTTGCGAAATATGACTTCCAACTAATCCAAGTTTAATACTATTGATATCTTTTCGTTCACCAATAAGTCCGCCCATTTTTAGTGGATGATTTCTAAATAGTTTTTCCGCCTTATGATCCAAACGAAAATTGTTCATTTGTTTCCTTTAAATGTAATTTCCATTAAAAAAAATTAGAATTGATTTATTAGTATTAAACGGCAAATTCTATGATTATATGATTTTATGGTTATAAGAAACCAAATTAAAAAAAATTAATATTTAGTGCACACAACATGCGTCCTATTTATTTTGCAAACTATTAGAATCTTAAATTACCAAATATATATATATACATTATAAATTAATTAATTATTGGATTTCTATTTAGGTCCTTGAATGTATCGACGTTGTTTATTATCATGTTTGTGATTCATAAATTTAATGACCTACCAATCTTTATTATTTACCTAAAAATGTATTTAGACATGTTGCACATAAGCAACAATTGGTGTGAAGTAGAGATAAGGAGTAATATTTATTGCCCATATGACAATACATAATGCACCTATAACTATACATAAGTATAAAGATACGTAACTCGAGTTTATTTTTATGTCAAAATATTTAAAATTTAAAAAATAAACAGATATCGTATTCTTGTTAAAACAGTTTTAAAAAAAGGTTTTTTTGATGGCCCGGGGTTCTTTGACCTCTTAACCATCCCCTAAATCTGGCATTGGTAATTGATTTGGTTAAAATCGGTTGCCAAATTTCGGCAACTGGCCTTGCGATTATCAAATGTTAGACATGATAGATTATAGACGGACAAATTTCACGGGCATAGGTATAAACGTATAATCCATATAATATTCTCACTTCAAACACAAAATAAATGTCTTCTTTTGCATACACACTTCGTTTGTCCGCGGGAAAGTATGTCCCGAATGACTGTAGACCGACAACAGGGCCATGTCAAGACCGTCGGTGACCACATCCACCTGAGGTACCCATTGCACAGAACGGTGTTCGCTGGCCACCGTGTGTTTTCTGTGCAATTCCAACTTTTCCGCAGGTTTATTTACCTGTAACAATAAAATTATGCAAATAATTACGACTCCGGCTGTGCAAATTGGCATATTGCCATAATTTTAATATTGCACCTAACAGCAATCCGCAGATGTATGCCGCCAAAGGACTATATAGTTATAAAATATTACCATTACCTTTGTTTGTTCCTCGAAACTCGCACCGTAGGTAATATTACGCTGAATGATAAATGATAAATAATTCTACAAAAGTAAAATATACTGTACTATAAAAAGTACAAATATCTCGTATACCTATTACCTACACAAAGATCGAGAGAATAACTTCGCCGCCGATAACTGAAAACTGACCGTGTATACCTGTGTTATATCTCGAGGTTCTCGTCGTTGGAGCGGTCTACATTATAGAACATTTAACTGTCACAAATATTTAAGTAGTACCTGATTTAGGCGCATACTCAATAATAAAACGATTTTTATGAATTTTATTTTGGATTTTGATTGAATAGAAGAATTTATTAGTTGTACAATGATTTTTTTTTTTATATCTATAGACCCTATTTTAGTTAGAAAAATGATCCGATTACAACAAAAAAGCTATACTTTCGATGGAGAATTGCATCTAGTTGGTACTTTATTAACCTCATTTTCCGAATTTCTCAATAGTTTTTCCTTGGGATAAGAAAAACTACCAAAAAAAGTTGAAAAACTGAGAAATTCACGAAAACCGTGATTTTGAACAATTTGATTTTAAATATCTTATGATAACTAACGCAGTTTTGAATGTAGTGACTAGAATTTTTTTTACTATTCGCATTGGTAATTTGCATGCGTGGAAAAATTTTGTAACGAATTTATTGATATTCGGTCTAAATATAGAGCTTCGAATTTTATCCAAAAATGCATTTTTCCATTTGTATGTACATTTTTTCTCAAAAATATTTTATTGTTGAATATCTTAGATTTAATGAAGAAAAAAGAATTATAATATAATAATAATAATACAACGAATTACGAATGTTGCTGGAGTGTACTCGTATTACATAGAAACGACGTCTGACGGCGTCATTGCATTCAACATACATTATACAGTAAGAAACAAATAAATGCACATTCAGTACTCGATGCTGTAGCACAATTTTAATAATACCACCTACCATATACACTATATACAAGACGGTATTAAATTATAATTTAATATTTCAACGTAATAATATTTACAATTTTGTTTAAAAGTTAAATTTTATAGAAGACTATTCGTATACTACTTAAACTATTTACAAAATATTTTGTAAATTGACAGTCCCAATTTTTTTTTTAAAGTTAGAATTTTTTAGTAATATTGAATAGTGTAATACCTATTTGTTATGATTTTAATGTAAGATTTAACACATAAATGTTTTGATTTTTAATACTTAAAACTGAAAAGTTGATAGTTTTTTTTTACGCCTTAGTTTTATATATTCATGTAGAAATATTTAAAAATCATATGTTATAATTTTTTTACACGCCTTCAAATTTTAAGATTTCAAATTGATGTTAGATTTTTATGTTTTTAGAAAGTCTGAAGACATTTTTTTGGGTAACATTTTTTTTTGGGTCCGATTACCACAAACTCATAAAACTATAAAATTATAAAATAATATATCATTATTCAAACAAATTCGTACGTAATTTATATTTCTTTAAAAAACTTGATTTATTAATGGGTATGAAAAAAGAACACTGTAGTTAAGATTACTGCTCCAGATATACAAGTATTATATACCTAAATAATAATATGCGAGTGAATCGGTTTAGTTGTTTGTTGTCACCTTTATACATTTAGACTGTAGGTTTTATATACATTATTAATTTGGTGGCATCAATTTGGTCGCATAACATATTAGTGGTATGTACACTTTGGCTCCGACTGAATTAATATAACTTTAATATAAAATAACTTTTAATAATATAACTTTTATTATAAAATATTAATAAAAATAGTGATTATTTAACTAATATAAAAATATGAAATATATTTTGTTATATGTACAGCGTGTGCGGTGGGGTATATAATTACACATGTTATAACTCTTGAACTATACTGAACAAATTAATTTAAATAATTTTTAAAACAGTTATAATTGATAGTGAAAAAATTGTTGAATGTAATTACACATGCAATTAAAGTCTAGAAAATGCATAGAACTTTGTGCATGAAAAAAATTAAGTTAATATTACCTATTTTTAAATTTATTGGTTCAATAATAGTGGCTAAGAGAATTCATACCACAAAATTTTGCATAATAAAAGTATTTTACTATTTTTAATAGGTATTTGATATTGATGTCTACAACAACGATACTTGACAATTTAAAATACATAATTATTAAGAGATGATTTACTATGATAAACTGGAAGCAAAATTTTTAATTCAACTTATATTAATATATATATACCTAATTTTTAATCGTAAAAATAAAAATTGTTATCATTTAATAATTTATTATTTAATATCATTTATTATTTCAAAATCGACTTCCAACATATTCCACTGTACAACTTCTCAGTTTCCAATATATATATAAATCGTTTGTTTAAAATAAATGAAATTTAGAAGAGTATTATTAGAAATACGATGATCCATATTATAATGATTTGTTGCTGTGATTTTGCTCTATTCCCCGTTAGATACAGAGTCAGTATAATTTGAACATCCCGTCGTCCCCTTAAGTATTTTTGGTGCACGTATGCATTCATGTAGTTATTTTATCTATACAATACGCCGCCTTTAATATACGAATTTAACCTAAATTAATTAAGTACTTATATCAGCCATAGGACTGCAATTAATTTCTATTGTTATTGGAGTCCAAAATTGTGGCAGCTAAACGTTTTTTGAAACAAACGTTATAAAATACTGTTTAAATATTCATCATTATATTAATATATTTATCGATTAAAAATGTCATAAAACAATTAATAACAATTATTATTTTAGATCAATTGATATGTCCAATATGTTTAGCAGTTCCACAAAATTAGAACATTCGTTACGTCATGCTACTGGTGCGGATGATTAAAATAAAAATTATAAAAACGGAAACCAAAAAAAAATCTGTCTTGAATGAAAGCAATTCTTTATTTTTATGTTCAAAACATTATAACAAAAAAAATTGAACTGTTATAATGAACACATATTAAACAATTTACAATAACTACATTGATATTTATTATTTAATTATTATTATTGTTATTTTTAATTTATAAAAACAATATATTATTTTACTTTAGTAAAATATGCTAACGATCCAGTTTAAAGAAAAGGCATAATCCTTTTAAGATGTGGATTCGGACAGCGGTTCGCCAGTTGACGATCTATTTAGGTATATTATTATTATTATATTTATAAATATTACAATATTTTAATGTTTTAATATTAATTATGTATCGTATTTTTAGTTTATTTTTTTTCAAGTCTACTATAACAAATGTTTAGTACTTAAAAATGTATAGTTTATAAGTATATCAAATTCTTTTTGATATTTAATTTCTCGTTTTCTCCACCTTTGATTTTATTCCCAAAACTATTATTTGCTGTACTTCAATATCTCCAATAGTTGGTAAAGTTGTCATATCGCTAGTATAGATATACAACTCCTACACCGACACTGTTTTATTTTCCAAAACTAAATATAAATTTGATCATATTTAAACTTGTTTACTCAATTCTATCATTAATTAAACTATTTCAAATCTACATTGTTTTTACTGAACTTTTGACATTTTATATTTAACTTCCATAACCATAATTCATCAGCATTCAATTCATTCTTGTGGCATCAATTTAATATTATAGGTATATTATATTATACTTGATTGGTCTGCGTAAGATATAAATATGGTAGGTAATCAATATTTTTTTAAATTACTACAATAGTGATAATTTAATTTAACTATAAATTTACAAATAATTTTATACATTTATAGTTTTTGTATTTTATTTTCATTAGAGTCATGAAATAGGCTTTTAAGAATACAAAATCTTAAATGACTAACGGACAGTGGCGTATTTGACTTAATCTTATAGGGGGAGATGATACTATTTTTACGAATTTTATACACAACATAAATACACTGTTTTTTTTTAAATATGCTTATGTTCTATATACCTAATGGTTCATTTTGTACTTGCATTTCTTATACCTCTTGAGAAAAGTAAATAAAATAATATAACTCAAATAACAATCAAATATATTTTCTTAAATTATGAAATCAATATTTCTTTTTTTCATTTGTGATAATTTATCAATAATTTGGTCAATAGGTATTTATATGTATTGATCTATGCACATGCAACAAAGCCAATCCACTTAATCTATTTTGCCCCATTATAGAACTAAGCCATGTTTTTAACACATTTTTAACTTTTATAAAATAAATGAAAAATTAAAATATAAGTATATTAATGTCAACTACATAGGTAACCTAAACCTTTAGAAAAACAGAACATACTATTCAACTATCATGAAAAAACTCGAAAATATTTTCAGCAAATTTAATTTGATTTTTTGTATAATTGTAAATAATAGTTACTTTTAAATACATTTTAATTATTTATTCAGAATTTCGATAACAAATTATTGTAATGCCTAAAAAAAAATATTTAAACTTACAATAGTCTTAACATAAATTTATATAATATATAATATGCAAACAAATGATTTGGACAATGGGCGATCTCACCTATCTCCCCCACCCCTGCAATACGTTACTGCTAACGGAATAAGTAATATAACAATTATTTTTTTAATTGAGTTTAATAAAGAAAATATTTTTTTATCAATAAATTTAATTACTACTTAAACTGTTTGGATATCTACATTTTTATTTACATACCTAGTACAGTTTAACTGAAGTCTTTTGGGATATTTAACTAAACGTCTAAACTAATTATAATTATTTTATAATTGACTTTTCCACTCTGGGAATTTTTTTGAAAAATAACTAATCGTATTAACACTGCGTCTAATTAATTATAGTTCTTACTGACGTTTATTTCAAATATTTGAAATTTGTAGTATAATATATGTAGTTTATATTATATAATGTATAAAATAGATTTGATAATATTTTGGATTTATTTTTTCTGTATATATTGCATTTAACTGTATTTAAGTAATATGATGTTTATTCAGTAAATTTAATTTTAAAAAAAATATCAAAAGACACATACCATTTGCTCGTTGTTATCCATAAAGACGAAATATCGGATAGCTCTTAAGGTGTCGTCTTCAATTTAATAATTCACTCGTCTATCAAAAAGAAACAAATATAACTGTTATTTAATGCAATAATATGGTATTCTAACGAGAGAAAGCGATATAATTTGTCCTAAAAAAACGATACACTGCTTAACTTAATGTATATATGTACTCCAAATAATATGGAATGGAGTGTAATAATGTATCTTAAAAACTATTATCCACGCATAATATATATTGTTCACTTTTATCCCTTTATGTCATTTTCCACGACGATACCAAAAATTGATTGCGTTAGGTGAATCGTGTTTGTTACCAAGGTGTTGACCGCGACATTATTACGCTTTTCGAACAACCGTTTTTTGTAATTTAGATAAGCGTCTGTAAGCACAATATTATAGTGAATTCGATCAAATAATATGATATTATAAGGGTCGTTTACCGCGATGACGTCAATTCGCAATTGACGTTCACTTATGCGTAATGTCCAATCCTTAGTAGCACCAGGATAGTCTACTACCGTACTATATCGGATTCTCATCGAAGATTTCCATGGGTTGTCTAGATGATTCCAAAAGTTTACCACATGTATAAATTGCCTATGTAAATACTAAAAAAATTTAAGCCCCTAGGATCAGAACTCAATTAGTAATCACGAAGTAAAAAAATTTTAAATAACGGAAACCGTAATTTGACCGATGATCCGCTATTTTTTGGTAGTTTTTTATCTGTCAAGGAAAAAGTTTTGAGAAATTAAAAAAATGAGCTGAATAGAGTACCAACTAGATACAATTTTCTACCGAAATCATACACTATTTATGGTAATCAAACCATTATTTCTCCGAAAAAGTGCTTCAGACATAAAAAAAAAAATTGTAAAACCAGTGCTTTTCTCGCTGCCTTCAGAATCTAAAAACAAAATTGCTATTAATATTATTTTGCTACCTGTTTTAGATTTTGCATTTTATTTTTATATTATAAAATAGTGAAGGGGGATGTTCGGCTTCATGAAAGCTTGTAAAAAAAAATTAATCCCTCTCTTTATAAATTTCTAAATACGCCTCTGAGTAGATATCAGTGGCGCCCGTATAATTTTTATATGTCAGTGCAGTCATTAATAAACCTACCCACCCTTAAAATTTATAAATTCCATCTACCACAATAAAAAATATACATTAAAAAGTATTGTAAACATACTCTACCACTTATTGGATAGCAGTGCAGTTGCAGTACTTGATAACCCACGTGGGTATCATTGATTATTTTCTATATAAGGTATATATAATCAATAATAGTACGTACCTACCTACTATATTTTTTTCAAATTCCCTTACTTCTTTTACCTATCTAATTCAGTAAGTACTTGTTAATTTATTATATTATATGATTACATTAAATCATGATTATATATTTTAATAAAATGTTATAACTAGGTACATAGCGCAGTGTATCAAACATTTTTAGGAAAAGATCTCACCCCGCATGATATAATAAATAAATAACTATATAAGTTATATATGTATACACTATACAGTATTATATAATAATATAAAATATTTAAATCCAAAATAATTTATGTCATAGTTTAGTTATTACAGAATTTATGTAAGAATTTTTTAATATACCTTTACATTATACAATTTCAAATTTTCTTTGTTAAAATATTACAAAATTATAATATTATGAGGTAATTAACATTACCCTCCATCACATCAATGCATTTTTGGCATAGCTGAGGGCAACAGGAGCGTCTAAAGTTTTTTGGCATAATTCATATTTATATTGATCACTTTATTTTTCTTTGGGGGGCCATCAACATTCCTACTTAATATTATCCAACCAGCGGTATAGTGGAGCGTAGGTACACTGGTATATACGGCGTATAATGACTTTTCTGTTTTTATTACAATGCAGTGATATAGTCATATCCCTCCCCCCCCCCCCCCGGTGTTGAAAAAGTATTTTAATACTAATATTTAAATTGGAACAAATTTGTATTCTAAATACTTTAAAAATACTTTAAAACAATAGTATTTTATAAATACTTTCAAAATTTTAAAGTATTTGAATAAAAATACTCTTTGGTTAATATTAAATATATTAACTAGTGTTTAAAAAAATAAAAAATATCTACTAAGTTTACTCAATTGAATATAACTAATAGTTACTTTACATGAAAAATACTTGTTATTTTCATAATCTTCAGTCCTGATGTTCATTACAATGTACATTGCTAAAAAATGGCAATGAAATGTGTAAAAATGATGAATTTTTCATAGTAGCTTAATTTTATAACGTATAAAAATAAAATGCAAAGAAAAAATTTTTATCGGTGTCTATTTTAATACAAGTATTTTTTTTTCGTATAAAATACTAAAAAAATACTTTTAAAAAAATGTATTTTAAATACCGAAAAATACTTTAAAATATATTATTTAAATACTAATATTCAAATACTTTTATTCGAATACTTCACAAGACCACCACTACTATTAAAATGAATAGAATTAAAATGGGTATAGGAATATTATCTTAAACAATCGATTAGTTTTTTCCTTAATCTATTTAAATTCTATATAGATTCTATTTAGTAGATATATTATGAAATTAAAAAAAAAATTAAAACATTTAGGTAATAACAAAAAGTATGTGCCTTTGAACATTTTTAGATTATGAGCGAAGCGATTCAAAATAAAATATTTTTGAGTAGGTTTATTATTATTATTATTTAGCACTAGGTTTATTGTTCGAAGTATATGCACTTTATTTATATATTTTTATTGTATTTTTACTTTATCCGGACTCCGATTTTAGTTTCTATCTAACTAAATCAGACTGTAGCCAGGCAAGCCAGACCACATCAGACAGTTCAGCAGATTTTATTATAGTTCATAGCCGGACTTTATTATAGTTCCATATCCTTAACGTTTCAACCGAAATAGATTAGTTAGGTTCTCCTCCGATTGGTCACACCCTGTCACTCAACTTACTAAGCGGTCCTAAACTTTTCTTTACTTTTTCTATTTGCGGTATGTTAGACCGGAAGGAGCCAGTTAGCTATTAGTAAGAGTATTTGCTCAGAGTAAGAATACTCACCCACCCGCGGATTCAGAGGAACGATCAATACGAACGAGAAAATTGGAATGGAAATGGATTACGCTAAAAGATATATAAAATAGACGACTAAACAACATTTCAGTAAAAAAAGAAAATTGACGAGAAATCAGTCTGCGTATAGCGTGTACAATATAATATTTAGGTGAATTGCAAAATTGGTCACTTTTTACAACAAAAATGGGAATTTAGATACATATGTCAAGAGAATATGGCGAACAAACTTGAATAAGAACAGAAAAATGTCTATAGATTCATAAAAGCTCTGAATGTGAATAGAACATAGAAGAAGTCAACAAACAAATTTTATAAAAAAAAAAAAATGTAAAAAAAAGGGGAAACGTCAATTTAGGATTTCCCTCCTCCGTCCCTTCGGCCCTCGGAGAAATTAGTGGTTTATTGTAATTATCGCGAATCTCAGTATACTAATATATATTATACTTATAAGCCATTCCAAATTTTACTACGAGTGTAAATTAAATATGGTAATATGTAAAATAAATTTAAAATCCCTACGATCAGTATTCAAGGAGTTATCATTTCATAGTAAAAATTGGCAGTCACAATTTTCAAAATATTTTGTAAAAAGGTTAAGTAGTCTATTATTAGGCATTTATAAAATTTTCAAACCGATAAACCTAAAATTGTAGGTAATATTAATTTTTTTTTGTATTAAAATTCATAGATATATTTTAGGTCAATTAATCAACTAATCAGTTCCAAAATTTTACCACACTTGTATATTACCTATGTTAGTACCCAAAAAAATTTTCAAGTCCCTAAGATCAAAACTCAATTAGTTATCACGAAATAAAAAATAAAAAATTACAAAAATCGAAATTTTGCCATTTTTTGACAGTTTTTCTTTTCCTAGGAAAAAAACTTTTAAGAAATTAGAAAAATGAGCTTAATAAAGTACTAACTAGACGTGATTTTCTAACGAAAGCATAACCTATTTGTGATAATCAGACAATTATTTCTACCCGAAAAAATGTTTTCATACATAAAAAAAAACACATCTTTGTAGAAATTTCTTGCTTTGCTCAGAATCTAAAATATATGTAGTTTATGGACTATAAATATACAATAGTAACAAGGTGAAATGATTCACCACTTCCCAAAAAATTCGAATCGAATAATAGAAACTCACCTATAAAAAGTTATTGATGTTTTCTTATAAACATCCCGGTATACTTGTTAGATATTATAGAATGTTACAAACTATGATAATTTTGACGACATATTATTTATTTACAAAGATGTTTTTTTATGTCTAAAAACACTTTTTCGGGAAGAAATAATGATCCGATTACAACAAGCTTGTTAATTTATTTTGCTTATTTTTTGAATTTTTCAAAGATGTTCTCTTTGAAAATGAAAAAGTACCAAAAAAATGATGGAAAATCGGCGAAATTGCGGTTGCCGTGAATTTTATTCTAAATATTTTGGGATAACTAATACAGTTTTGAACGTAAAGACTTGATTTTATTTGAATATTGAAATATGTATTGAATACATTACATTCTACAAATGCGAAAAAACGTTGGAACTGTTTGGATATTTTTATAATTTCTTTTCTTTCATCTGGAGACACTTTATATGGAAGAAATTTTGAAAATTAACTAAATAAAAAAAAATCCAAGTAAAATAATATGTAGGTTTACTGACTTATTTGTTTACTGACCAGGACACTCCGATGGTAATCCTTGTGCGGT
This sequence comes from Eriosoma lanigerum, assembly GCA_013282895.1. Taxonomy (NCBI): domain Eukaryota; kingdom Metazoa; phylum Arthropoda; class Insecta; order Hemiptera; family Aphididae; genus Eriosoma; species Eriosoma lanigerum. Next base: position 25,344,058 of record CM023361.1, on the reverse strand, counting down.
GCATTCAAAGACTGAAAACACAGTACACGGTCTCCTCATGGAGGCTCCACTCTACTAACAAGGATACCTATAGGCAGGCCCGGATTTGACGGAGGGTTTCAAGGGCAATTACCCCGGGCATCAGTTTTTTGGGGGGGCATCCGGACTCCGGGTGCCGAATACTATAAAATAAATTAAAAAATTTTTAACTCTCAGTTTAGTAAATGTATGGAAAAAAAATCAACTTCAGAAAAAAAAAAAATATATTGTTTCATTTGGGCTGCAAAATTAATACGTCGTCACGTGACAACAGAATGACATTGCGGCATCGGGCAAACAAAATATTTTAGTATATAGGTGTAAATGTTCGATATTTATTATTGAACAGCGCGGTAAATAGTGCCCAGAAAACTCGGGTTTCGATAACTTGTGACCGGGACTTTTACGTACGTCATAACATTATAATAGCGATTATAAGCGGCGGACCGACCGCACACAGCCGTTGTGTTATTTTGTTTTCACGTCATTATCTTAGTTATCGTTTTCATTATAAACGTCTTGGTATCTACAATGGAATAGATGAATACGTACGCTACTAACAGCTAGTTCTGTCGTTTAGCTTAGTGTCCAGTGTTCGTCGATCGTACTGGCGCGAGCGTAAAAATTGCGGTAAAGCTAAATTAAGTACGCAGCTGAATACCGTCTTCTTCAAATAAATAATATAAGTTTTATCAATGTCGGTAAAAAAATGTATCATAATAATTGTGTACTGTTTATTTTATATGACGGTGGCGTGTTGAACGCCATTTTTTTTTTTTTAGATGAGGTACAGTACATTTTCTTTGGTTAATATTGATTATGGTCGAATCATGTAGTAACTAATAAAATACACTTATAATACTCAAAACTGTGTTTAGTTATTGTTTTTATTTTTATTGATTTTTTAGTATAAAATCATTGATTTAAGTTAAAGCAGTAATGTACACCGTACTACACGTACGCATAAAAATAAAATCCTTAATACGCCACTCAAGTCAAAAATAGTCACTCAAAATAGTTTGAGGACCATTTTTTTTAAAATATATCTACCACTCAATTTTTTTAGTTTAAACTTTAATAGTTAATGTTTGGTAAATAATGTAATTTAATTTTTTTTAATTTTCTCTTTGAGTTTTAATAGCGTTTTGGTTTTTGGTTTCGTATTTATCATAAAATATTGGCTTTAGACTTTAATATATTATTTACTGTAGACTATTCGAGTTTCAATACATGAAAAAAGTCCAGAAAAGTGGTGCTGCTAAACGAAAATTAAAAAAGCAAAAAGAAGAAAAAATTGAAAATAATATTTAAAAAATAAAGAGTATATCTAGTTTTTTTTTTAATTCACACCTATTACAACGCGAAAATAAAGCTTCTGAAACGTCTAAGGCAATTATTAATCAGACATCTATGAATAATACTAGTGCTGTAAAATCAATAAACATTGATGGTACTAGTGCTGAAAAAATAGAATTTTTGAATGCTGAAGTTTTTGCATAGGTTTCTCAAATTTGTGAAAATATTTCTCTCGTGTTTAATGAAGGAAATTTATAAAAATGTATTTTTATTTAACAATTTTGATATAATTTATTTTGATTGTACCTACTATTTACTTACTTCCTGTCAAAAAAAAAAATTGAAACTATTAAATTTAATTAAGCTATTTTATAATTTATTATTAATGTAAGCAGCTGCTATAAAGGTTGAGTTTCAAAATTTTAATAAAAAAAATGTTATGATTATTATACTTAACTTTACTCTATATACAATGGTATATTAAATTTGAAATAAACAGGTTTTAGGTAGATAGTTCTAACGCGCAAGTATGCCAATTTTAAATTTTTTTCCTTAACTACTTAGATATAGTGTATTTTTAATTTTTTTACTATTAGGGGTCTCAAAAAAAATTTGCCCCGTGCATCTGAAAGTCTAAATTCGGCCCTGCCTATAGGTGTCCTATAGGACTCCCTGTACTACTAAACATTAGAGATACAATTAAGTGTAACATGAAGATAAAAATATATAGGTCAAAGTCCATATTGTATGGACGAATTTTAATAATTTGGATTTGTATCGACCTTGAACTAAACACAAATTGCAGTGACCTAACGTCCATATCTAAATATATATAATTGATTTATGTTTATAATTTAAATAAAATTAATTTGTATTTTAATGGGTATACTTATTTACTAATTGTTTAGTTCATATTTTTAATGTCAACTAGAACTATTTACTATAAGACTACGCATATGGAAATTATTTTTTTAATTTTGCTTTCAATAAAATACAGAAATTAATTTAATTCTATTAATTCTATTTTTATTAACACATGTTAAAGTTAATATTTTCTTTAATAATGTAAGAGTATTGTTTTAATATTATATTGCTCATGAACCTAACCTAACATAATACATGCAAATAATAAAAAATATTTTAATAAATTAATATTAAAACATTTTTAAGTGAGCCTAACAGTTAATCTAGATATAAATTTTGTTATTTTTTTAATAATAAAAGAAAATAATCTAGAATAATTCTTAAATATATGAACTATAATATTGATCATTTTTTGTTAAACAATTATTCCTTGTTATTATAATCATATATTAATTATTGAATTCTCACTATAAATAAATATGTATTTAATCTATTATAAAATGTCAAAATTTTAAATTAAATAAAGTATTTAAAAAATTTAATACTCAGCATAATTTCATATTTATTGTATGTATGTTTTTCATATATTATCATGAATTATAAGAAATATTTTAATAACTACCCTAAAAATAATGCATACATACCATGGAATAACAGTATAATATATATTAATCCTAAATTAACGTTCCTACTTTATTTTACGTATTTGAACTTTTAATTCTTTAGAAATTATAAAACTATATTAAATATTAAAGTACCTATTATAAGATGAATCAAATTTTTAGTTAAATTTACTATGGTAGAAGTGGCCATCTCTTGTTTAGTCATTTACAATTAATTTACCCTATTTTTTGACAAATTTTTAACAAAATAATAACATTTTTGATACGTATATACTTGATTTATATTTCAGTATTGATAATGATATGCACTCAGTGGCCCAGTGCAGAATTTTGTAGAGCCTCACAATGATTAACAAATTTCATATTAATATTGAAAATTAAAATGCATTTTTTTGTGAAATTATAATAATATTTAAATATTCAATTTATTAAAATCATAATATTAACATATCTTATACATAATTTTTTTTTTTTTGTCATATTATTGTTGTTAAATAATCTGTAAACAAGACCCCCTTAAATATGGAGCCCGGTGTAGCCGCACCGCTAGCCTCCCTTGTGGCAGGTACGATTTACACTATGATACATTTTTTATTATTCAAAATCCATACTCACATCAAACTATTACTGCCTATTTATTCTTATTGGTTAGTAACATGTTACATTGGTATTTCAACATATAGTAACAAAGAAAAAGTTTTAATAGAATTTGTAAATAATAATAAGGTATACAGTTTAATAATGAAAATATATTTCCTATATTATATTTTTTTCCTATTGAAAAAAGGTAAAAATGTAGAATTGCCAATTTTAGTATTAAAATAAATCTTTTATTTGAACTTATAATTATTTTAATAAATATTCAGTACAATTGATTCTTAATTTTATGAACTTTACACATGCACAATTTTTTTACATTTGTATTAACAATAATCTATTTAACTATCTTATCAAATTTTACTAAAATAATAAATGTTTATCTATAGTAATTTAATTATAAAAAAAATTAGTATTATCTAATGGATGCATCTATTGGACGGAACATCCATTCTGTTGATTCTATGTATTCCATTTCTTTTTCTAGTTCTATAAGTCTTTTTGCATGTTCTTCCACATTAATCATATTAATTGCAATTTCATCCATCTAAATTCACATAACACCACAGTTTTTTTCTATTATTTAGTTATAAAATTATACAATTATAAGGTATTTTATAATATTATTATTTGTGATATGGTACACATAAAATATTTAAAAATGTTGAGGTAAATAAGATATATACATATATTTATATTTTATATATAAGAACATATAAATATTCTTATTTAATTGAAAATTATTCTTAATTATAATGTTAAGTAAATTTCTGTTTTATTATCATAATAATTATGACATAAATTAATTTATATACGTTTTTGTTAAAACCTAAATAAACAACAACATTTTTTAGATTTTAATTAGTGAGAGTATAAACATATATTTACCTCTTCTTCAGTTTCATATGGTGGCTATTGATAAAAAAAAAAAAAAAAATATATTAATTAATTAATTTTTAAATTTAAAATAAATTATGTTATAAACATTACAAAAACATTATAAAGTATATTCCTAGTTTCTATAGTATGCCTACTAACAGCTAATACCAAAGGCCAAGGATTACTACAAATAGTACTATATTTATATATAATTATTTTAATTTATAAAGTTATAATATATTTAGGATAATATTAATTATTTTACATTAGTCATAAATCAGTATTTTACAGAAGACATTTGATAATTAAAAAACTTTTAAATCTAACTAAATGTTTAGTTCCATGAAGAAAATACTATAGTTCGATTAAAAGTAATGTATTTTGGTCCTCTTCATAAATCAAAATTTGAGTTAATGGAAGACTATACAATTCAAATTTTTTTGGTCAGAATCTTTATTAAAATTTGAACTTACATTAATTCAAATAATTTTATTTAGTAATACAGCTTAATCTTTAGACACATGTTTAGTAAGTCCAACTACTAAATCAGGAAATAATTAAATATTTTAAAACAATGAAGAAAATTTTAAACTGAATTGATGATGAAAATAAATCATATAACATTACATTACTTACTGCAATGGGAATGGGAATGGTATACAAATCATGGGAATTTGTTTACAAACAGTACCGATTGCTTCAAATCTTTTGAAAATTATATTATTAAACTTGGTTTAAAAACTGCAAATTTCTACAGGTATATACTAGGATCAATGACAAAGGATCCTATCGTATTCCTATGCAAATCTTTTATTATACAATTGAATTAATTCTTCAAACAGTTAAAATTAAATGAAGAATAATGTTTGAAGAATGATTTCAAAGCCATCAATACTACATACAACTTTTTCCTAAATTATTGCCAACAAAATTTTCTCAAAAGAAAAAAAACAATTTTTTTAATGAAGTATACAATTTATTTCAATAAATAATTTTTTATCCCCTTTTTAATAAGAATTTATTTTATTTTTCTTTCAATAATTCGAACTCTTTCTAAATTTAAAAACTCCATAAATCAAATTTTCATAATTCTCTGAATTTGTAATAATCAATTGTTTACTCATTTACTGTATACTAAAAATTTAAAATATATTTTTTCAAGAAACAGATCATGTATCAATATTATTCATTACTATACTAATCATTTACAGTATAACACCGTTTTATCCAATTCAATAATTATTTATTTCTTTTATGTTACAGACATCCAAGTCTTAAAAATTTACTCATTTAAAAACTTTATTTTTTTTAAAATTATTTTTTGGTTAACATAAATTAAACATTTAACTGATTTTAATTATTTTTAAAAATTTACGCTAGCCTGTTTATAAACTTAATTTTTCTAAAAAATGTATCTTTATTTGCATTACACTTTCATGTAATTGTGGACTTCTTAATATATTAGAAATTGTAGAAGAGAGTTAGGTTTTTTAAATTAAACATTTTAGATTTAGAAAAATTAATTTGTAGATTATTAAAAATACATTTTCAATTGTATAAGTATATCATTATATACTACTTTTAATTAATACCTGAACTAATATAAGTATTGGTGTTGATGAATCATCTCTTATTTCTTCGATTGAAGAAGATTTATCTATAGCCGAGCGTTCTTTTAAAACAGATTTTTCTGTATCGGAAATTTCAGAACTAGATATATCACCACATGAAACCGTAGACGCAGCAGATGACCAAGATGTATCATCCATGTTGTTATCAGTTTCTCCATAAGAAATGCAATCATTATTTGAACTTATTGATTCATTATCATACAAATCTGATTCGACAGATGAAATTTCTGAATCATCAGTTGTACAATCTAAATCTTGGATAGCTAAACGAAACATATATCGATTATTTTGTGATGTTGATGCTGACGAAGTAGATGCTGTAGATATCGATGTTGATGTAGATGCTGTAGGTAAATCACTCATTGTTCTAGTCATCAAATGCTACACAAAAAATATTAAGTTAATCACTAATTAATATAAAGTATTTTAAGAAATTATAAAAATTTATAAAAAAAGCATATTGAAAATAACCACCTCAAATATAAGCCTCTAAATGCACCATTTAATAAATTAATAAAACTTTTTTTTTATATTTTAGAGACTATTTATACTTTAATATAAAGTAATTTTATAGTCTTTTATATATTCCACAATATTAATAAATAAATATATTTCACAGTTTAAATATGTTAGAGTTATATAATGTAATTAATTTATAAATTTGTAAAGTACAATTTTAATATTTGTCCATCAATAGTCACATTCTGTTAAAGAAACTTAAATATATAATATATATTTATTTATTTTTAACTTTTTTATTAAAAAATATTACAGTAATATAACAACAATACAAATAAATTACACATTAAAAATTATAGAAAAAACAAAATTAAATAATAGATAATAATAATAATGGTGGAAAAAGAAAATTCAATATTTAAATTATAAAATTAGAATTTATTAAAAAGAAATAACGAAATATATGAAGAGTATTATACATAATTAGCAATATTCTTGAATATTTATAATGAACTTTAAAATATTGACGTAATACCATAATTTGTAACTTTAAAAAACACAAATACAGTAAATTATTTCTGAAATATTGATATATATATATATATATATATATATTATAATAAATATGATTTTTTTACATGTATGCAATATTGTATAATTTATTGACGGGTTATTTAAATTATATTATTATTTTCATCACTTATTAATATCAATACCAACATACTATTTAAATAATTATCATTCTATTGAAATTAAGGCATAAATAAATCAATATTATTCATTGATTGATTAATAGATATAATTGAAGGAAATATTGTAAATTTATCATATTTTATTATAATAATAAAAATGAATTGAAATCATAAATGTCAACATTAAAATTTTATAATAAAAAGCACATATTATATACATAAAAATATTATCATTAACAATAGTATTATGCTTTTGTACAGTAATGATATATTATATGATATTATATTACTAAAAATTAAAAATTGATACACAGATATTTAATAAGATAGTTTTAAACTGAAATCCAATATTAAAATTGTAATGTAATATTAATAAATTAGATTATGTTGCATACCATTAATTTAAAAACTAAATTTGGGAGTAATATATCCATTGATGGCATGCTGAACATCAAAAACTAACGTGTGTTTAGTTTTATTGTAAAATACCCAATTTCAAAGATGACTTCTCTTTAAATTGTACAATTTTTAGTATAATAACTAATAGAAGCCACAAAAATGTGACACAAAGAAAAGTAAATTATAAAAAAAAGGTGTTAGATGGAAAGGATCAATTTATTTGAACATTTGTTCAAACTTAATGTAGTGTTAGTATAATAGTACTCAGTATTAAAAAAAATAGGATACCAGAAAAATTATTTTTTACTATTTACATTAAACTTATGTAGTATCCAATCAAACAAGGATTGTTTTAATGCCTTGGAATATCTTTTGATACATCCATATCCATTCGATAGCATATCCATATAATCACTTTATATTGCCTATCAATGATAACAAAAAATAATAACATTAATTATAAATGGCTTAAGCCAATTAAATTGCAAATTATTTACAATCATAATAATGTGTATAAATACATATAGAACACCACATAATTTAAAAAATAATAACAATAAATATTATTTATTTAATTTAACAATTCTATCATTTTTATTTTAAATCATCAGACACCAAAATATTTATAATGAAATTTTATATTTGTATAAACATTAAGAACATTGAAATATGGTAATTGATAGTATGGTGGCCAAATAACATAATAATTTAATTCATTGTTTATTAGCAATACTTTTTTTTGTCTATTTGATTGAGTTATTTATTTTCTTATAAAGAATCTAAAAAGTACAAAATCTATTATTTGTATTTGGCATCGTTATAGGCAACATTTGCGCTTGTGTATTTTGAAATTTCTTCAACATTCCAATTACAATTACTTTTTTATTAAGTAACAAAAATACATAATACAATATTATTAAAAATAAGAATGTAATAAAATATTGACAGTTGAAAATTATTGCAATTTATCGTTGCATGTCAAGAGCATTGAGAACAACATTTTGATGTAAAATTTATATATTGATTTTATATACAGGGTGATTTTTTATTATAATCCAGTAAATATCTCTAAAAATACAAGTTATATAAAAAAAAATTTAACTGATTATATTACAATTTACATTTTAAATTACATATTATTCCATATTTGTTCAGTTTTAATATTTTTACCCTTATTGGGTAAAATAGTACTAACTTTTGATTTTAAAATAGTAACATATAATGTTATGTTTAATTTTATAATTATAATTTTTTTTGTTTTGACTATTAAAATATGATAAATATTTCCCGAATAAATACAGTGTTCAAAAGTATTGATGGGATCCATAATAGTGGAATTATATAATTCGATATCGATAATTATATAATTATACAATAAAAACAATATTAACAATATAATAACTAAAATATGTTTTATCATTTTCATGATCTAGTAAGTTATGGTAACTGTTAATAATTATTAATTTTAATAGATATTATTTTTTTTCTTTCTTCCAAATCTAAATGTTAATTTTTAAGATTTATAATTAATTTATGATAACATTTTAAAACAATATAAGTTTATGCTTAAATGTGGAAATGATTTACAAATTAAACCATCTACACAATATGTCTTTAATTATTGTGAGACATTTTCATTTATCTTTGAATATTGCATTATATAATTATATATGATTAGTAGGGCCCAAAAGTTTAAGCTCTACAAATTATCAAAATATGCATGCACTTATGCACTTAAAGTTACCAAAATATGCTCTTAAAATCACTAAATTACGTACTAAATTATAACCTTTACTTTATGTTTATATATATGTAAATACTAATAAACAAAAAATATACCTTATATTATAGTTATTTATAGTTTAACTTTTAATATAGTTGGTGGTATTTATTTAAATCAAAAATTAATAATTAGTACTTTAATATTTAATTTGATAAGAAAATCATGTTTGAAATTCCGATAATAGAAATAATAATCAAAAAAAAAAAATTTAACATGTTCAACATTTATGCAGATCACTGTAATAGATCCACTATATAAGTATATATTATGTGTTTATTCGTATTAAAAATATATTTTTATTTTATCATATAAATACAATAAATAACATTGTTATATGCAATATACTACAAAATTTTTGAAAAATATGTATTTAAATAGAAAAACCACGAAATATGCAAAATTATGTTAAATTTAATTTCATATTTAGATTAGTATACGTGTATTTCAAATTTCTTATTGATCTATCAACTTGTTTGATTGTTCAGTAAAAACAGCAAATGCATGAACTTCCCCTAATGTTTCATTTTATTGGTGAGTGTGTATGTTAAATTGCTACAATCTTTTTTTTTTTAACATTAATTTCTTACTTTATATTTAAGTTATTTGAAATAATGCATTATTACATTAAACTATACATAAAAAAAATTAAACAAGTATATTATAATAAATTGCGATTACTTAATAAATAATACAAACGAGGCAATAAACATAAATTGATTACAAGTCTACAATTTAAGTTACAATTAAGTATTAGGTTTGCTTATTTAATATTGAATTTTTAAAAATTGTTTTTTTTTTTTTTTATGAATATTTAAAATAATATAAATATGTAAATTTAAAATATATAATATAATATAGACTTTCTTTCTATAATATCAAATTGAATAAAACAGCTTTTTGCGAACAATTTTATTAATATTATACTTACTACTCAATTTCAAATGTTTTGTTAACAACTATCAGACATGAACTAAAATTTTTCTATGACATTTCAATCAGGTGTTATGAGACTGATAACCAACAGTTAGCTAAGTTGAAAACATCTTTTATGTTTATTTTCTTCAAAGTTGTCACCAAATTAAAACCAATGTCTTCGTCTGAAAAAATTTTTGAAATTTTTTTCAGTAGTTTAATTTTATGTTATATAAAACATAATAGATTGATAGGTGGTAGAAAATCGGAAAAATGTTTCCGTTTCCACTGTAAATGTTCTCCTGCAGATTGATGACCTCGGCAATTATCTAATAGCAGCACAACCTCCATTAATAATTAATTGATGAAAGGTAACGACGAACACTAGGAACAAATTTATTTTTGAACCTACCCAAAAATAAATCCCTTGTGACACACGTATTCTTCTACTTTTGATAGCATATTGGAAGAGCAACTGATTTGAACATACGAGGTTTGTGAGCCATTCAAACAATATGCAATCAAAGCTTTTGGTTGCCAGTTGCATTACATTTTTTCATAATTTTTTTACTCGGGACTGTCTCTTTTATAGTTTATACCAAAGTGTGATCTAAAAATATTCCACAAAATAATCCAGATTTCTTGGTATTGTAAATATTTTCTGTTATAAGCTGTTCAAACTCTATCTGTAATGGTTTGATGAATTTTCCTTACTCAAAAGTTTTTCATCAGAAATATTGAAACGTTTTATTCCATAACGTTTGTTAAAATGGACTAAGCAACATTTGCACACATTAAAAGCAAATTGGTTTTTGTAAACTGGCGATGAAAACTTTGAGATTTTTCACAAACCACTAACAGGAACATGTAGAATACAAGTATAAAGTATAAACCATATGAAACAGCATCCTTGACGTTTGCATTTTCTGGTGGTTTCAAGGTTTTGTGCTTAATTAGGGTACTTTTCGTTGCGGTGACAAGGTTTTAAATTTTTTCCTTGCAACTCTTTATATCACTAATTGCAGTGGATAATAGCTATCTCAAAGTGTCTCGAAATATTACTATAGCTGGTGCTTTATCAATCAATTTAATCATTTCAAAATTACGAAGAAAAAAAATTTTTAAATTTTAAAAATTTATACTTATAGAATAATATATGAGATAAGTAACAAACAAACATTTTAACAAAAATTACATATATTTTCAGAGATTTTCACCTGATCATGATTTTATAAAATCACCCTGTATATAATAAACATTTTTTGTTATTATTGTTAACTAATTTCATTATTGGTACCTATGTCATTTTAGTCTTTAGTGTTTTAACTATGTCTAAGTGTAACCATAGTAAATTAAAATAAATAAAAAGTTAAACTAATTATAATAATAATGATTGTTCTCAATGTAACAAATATTGTAATATACAAATAAATTTATTATGTTAAAACTATATCTTCAATAGCTAAAAAATATATTTTTTATAATTAATATTTAAAAACGAAATGACAATTTAACATGGGCACTTAATAATAATTATGATCTACTTTCAATATAATAATTAAAAATAAAATTGAGTATAAAATAATTAGTTAATCATTAGGATTAAACCTAAAATGCATAACATTAGTAACATTAGTACCTATATTAGGTATGTATATTATGTGAACTCATATTGAAATGTATGAATTACCCATTTTTCTGTAATTATAAATACATATTATTTTATTATAATTACCTCATAATTATTCATAAACACAAATGGGACACATATTATATGCAACGAATAATAACGATTCCATTTTTCTAATAGCAATTTGTTATGTATTTAAAAATAAATAACAAAATTAATACTTCAATCTGCAAATAATTAAAATTTCTAATTAAAAACAAACACTAATTTTAAATTAAATATAAATAAAACAAAATTGTAAATTATAATTTATTATAACAAATGTTTACAAGATGGTAGAAAATTATATGATTTTTTAACATTTCCAACAGAATTATTGAAGGTAGGTACTAAATATTAGTTCAATTAATTTATTGTAAAATTTAATCTATGTTATAGTTCAAGGCTGCCCAATTTATTTTGGAAGCGGGCTATAATTTCAATTATATTTAGCTGGCCATCTTATAAACAAGACTTATGATTCTTCTGTAATTTATACATATATAGTTAAATAGATTGGTATTTAAATTAAATAATGACCGAACGAAAAACGAAATCCTGAAATCTGTTCTCAAAAAACTGCAACAATAATTGAATTTGTGTTTGGTATTTCGGTTTGGCAGGCACATACAAAAGCATTGGTGGGCCTGGGTTAGGGCAGCCATGTTATAATTAAACCTATATAGGTATTATAATAACAATATACAAGGACAACTTTTCATTGGTACACTTCTGCCATATTGCATCAATCAAACAATATTGAAGTTAGTTAAGTGAATACAACTTTATCATCATTTAACATTAAAATGTCCGTAGTTTCACAACGACAAAACTGTAATCATAATCTTGAAGACAAAATGCACAAGGGATCGGAAAACAAAAATAAACATCTTAAGTCTGTGAGAGAACTATAAAATTTAATTATTTAAATTCATAATACCTAACCATTAATATCTACAAATTATATATTTATGCTTGTTTCAATGCAAGCTTAATGTGTTGTCGCAATAAGCTTTGTTGTTTTAATAAGTGGTTTTATGTTCGTGAAATTGGATTTGTGTAAAAATGATTTACAAAAGAATTAGGTACTTACACACTTTTTACTTTTAGCGTCGTCTTTAAATTTACTATATCTTGTAGACTGATCAAATATCGTTATGTGGAACAACTAAAAATTACATTAACATTAAATCGAAAATTTTATAATTTATAAATCAGAATATTATCAATAGTATTATATCAAAAATATAAATGAAAACTGATGGTTTTAGATAAACAATAATGAAAAAAGCAGAAAACAAAATAACGATTATAGAAGAACGTGTGAAACAGTGAATATACACAATTAAACAAATATTAAAGAGAAATATTAGAATTTTTTTTTTTTTTTCACAATTTAAAAAGACTAAATACGGAAAAAAGCATAATATTATTATCATTGATTTTATAATAGACAGATAACATTTGGCAACTAAAATAATAGTAATATGGGTTGCCGAGAGATGGCGCGTTATGCAAATTAACAATTTAAATTTACAAAATATTTCACGAAAACATTTATTATTTATTAATCATTGATTGCGCGTGCGAGTGTTTTCTGAAAATCACGGTGGCGCGATTTCAATGAAATTTCAAACCGGATATCCATATCAAAATATATATTTATAAACAATAATAATAATAGTTTTTGAGGGGACGCAATATAATTTGGAATTCCAACAGAATAAAGCTAAAACATAATGTATCGTGGATAATAATTGTCAAAATAATATGATTGATCTTTGATCACCGTCTTCAGGTACCTACCTATCCAGGAACGCCCATAAGTAAAAATTCAGAGGTGGAGAAAAAAAATGTTTTTTTTTTTTCAATATTTCGCTATTTATGTAATATTATCTGTAATATTATTATGCGCAGTGTCTTTGTGGTTATCACGCTAAATATTATAATAGATAAATATCGATATAATTACAAAACGGCATTATGATTTTGATTTAATTAAATTTTTAATTACATATCGTCATATTCACCCTTGCCCCTCCCCGAGGGCGACCATAGTGAACCTACCTTTTATTTTACATCGTTTTGCGCCATATTGATATTCGTATTTAGCATTAAAACGACAATTATAAACGACATAATGATATCTCAATATAATAACAATACTTTAGAATTATTTGTTATTAATTTTAATTATTCTTTGAGTGGAGAGGAGGAAATGGCGATATCAGTTTTCAGAACTTTCTTAATAATTAAAAATTATTATATCGTAATACGATTGTATGGTAACTATTTTTATATAACTATAATTTCCCATATCTGCATCATTCTATATTATTTATATTTTATAACTTAATCATTTTAGTTTATTTTACTTACCTATATGTTATAACTAGGGCTAGGATTTTGTGACATTTGCATTTTCTTTCATAGTACTCCAGTACATAGCTAATCAAAAACATAATTCGATTCGTTCATCACAGACTTCAAATATGCAATTTTGTTTTTACTCTTTTCGCATTTTCTTATGATATTCATAAATAAATGTTTTTTTGGTACTTTTTGTCAGTTTATTAGCTTTTTAATTATTTTTTGTTAACTATACGCATATTTAACATTTTTAGAACATTTACGTACATATTAATCTAAATTATTATTTATTAATTTATTTTAATTATATTATTATTTATTATATATATTTCGTGATTTCGTAGTGAAATATTATCGCCTTATCGGAAAATATTCTGAAAATAGATTCTTAGATTTTGTCAAAGTGATTACCGAGTGGGGAGTAGTGGTTACGTAATACGTTGACTGTCTGGACTTCAGACGCAATAAGCTGTTTAGTTGTTCTAAAAATTAATTGATGTGAACATATAAAAATGTGTTTAATAAATTATTTTTCGATATTAAAAATATTTTTCATCTAAACTTAAAAATATTCGTCTTTTTTAATTGCATTTTTCTGGTTAAATTACATTTTTTGTAGCATTATTGGTAATTTTTTTAATTCCTTTATTGTAGGTTTTTAGTGCTTCATTTTCCTAGCCCTAATTATAACAACATAGAAATACTAAAAATACATATATTTTATTAAATAAATAATATAAAATATTACTTGTTTATTTCTAATACTTATTTAATAACAAAACTAGAAAACAAACATAATTATAAGAATAAAAAAGTAGGAAGGTCGATTTGGACGTCCCCTCTTCGTCCCTTCGGTCCTCAGAGAAATTAGTGGTTTATTATATTTAAAATTTGAATGCAATGATATTGCATTAGAAAATACGATTCTAAGCAAAACTCAATATATTACAATATACTATACTGATAATCCATTCCAAAATTTTACCACGTGTGTAAATTACGAATATAAATATTTAAAATAAATTTCTCGTTCGTACGATCTAAACTTAATTAGTTATCAAGAAATAAAATAATAAAACCGTAATTTTGCCGATTTTCACAAACGTTTACTCAAAAAGCTTATGAAAAAAAATTGTCAGTCACGATTATCAAAATATTTTGTAAAAACATTAAGTAGTATATGTATGTATACTACTATGTCTATGTCTATGTATACGCGTTCGATAAAATTGTCAAACTAATAAACCAAAAATTGCAGGAAATATTAGACATTTTTGGAAAAAAAGCCAAAACTCTATACTTAGTTAGAAAATCAACCATTCGTTCTAAATTTTTTCTTGTAATGAAATTCACCTAAATAAATACTCAAAAAAATTTTCATGACACTATGATTAAAACTCAATTAGTTATCACTAATTATTATTAATAAATTTAAATTTCAGAAACGTTATTTTGCCGATTTTCCGCCATTTTTTAGTAATTTTTTTTCTCCCAAAGAAAATTTTTAGAGATATTCGAAAAATGAAATAAACAAAGTACTAACAACCGAAAACATAACCTACTTGTAGTAATCGGACCATTATTTCTACCCGAAAAAATGTTTTCCTACATCAAAAATAAAAAAAAAATCATAATATTCAATTTTACTAAAAATATTCAAATTTTAAAAGCTTATAAAAAAAAATTGTGTATTATAATTTTTAAAATATTTGGTAAAAAGATTAAGTTGTATATGATTGGGGTTCAATAAAATTTTATAAAATATATAATTTTTAATAATTAATTGACTTTAAATTTTGAAATTTTCTTAAATGAGTTTTTTTTTAATATTTTGCATATTAATATCAATTAAAAATCATTTTTTTTAAATAAATAATTTATGTTTTGTACATTGTTATCATTTAGCCATTTAATAATTAGGTAAATTGTCTATTTACATTTTTTGTATTAATTTAGTACGATTTTTTTCATTCTTAATTTTTCAAAATATTTTTAAAAAATATCTAAAATGTGATTAATTATTTTATTATAACAGATAAGTATTTTTTACGTTGAATAGAGAAAATATTTTATGATAATTAATAAAAAAATGTTATTGTATTCGGTATTATTTAATAATTTTAAAGTGCTTTGGTTGATTGTACCTTGGTCATAAAATATGTTTTGGTTACAAACTAACATCAAATATGGCTTATTTAATACATCAATAATTAATTTTGTTTTAATTATTTTATTAACGGTTGAGTGTGTAAAATAATACGAAACAGGAAATTTCTATTGAGAGTAAATATCAAGAGCAATAAACATTAAAACGCAGTTGGCACTTTTATTTGATTTACCGTAAGGTACTAAGTCTTAAAATACCTAAATGAAATCAGCCTTTCGAATATTCTAAAAATTATTTAATGTACATTTCATCAAAATAGTTACAGTACATTACTTTTCTATATAACTCTTTTGTTCGAATTTTATTTTATCGTGGCTAAAAATATACTACTAAACATTTTTTTTTTTTTTCGTTATTTGCCCAAAGACGAGGTTTATTTGTTAGTTGCTTAGTTACTAAAGTCTTAGAAGGGCTGTGTATATTAAATTACTTAAATTATTGCGTATTTTAAATTTAGAAAATGACATTTTTAATTTTAAAATATGACTATTTGTGTTTTGTATTATTATTGATTTTTGTTTAATTTTTCTGAGCGAATCGTTGTTCAAATTATCAGATGTTTTTCTTTTCAAACTCAGACTAGGCATTTCTAGTAATCTGGATAAATATTTTTTTTTTTCTGCAGTGTTTAAATAATTACAGAAGGAATAGAGAATACTACGTCTACTACTACTACATCTCTTATAGATTTTACATACAGGTATGTTTTAGTATTAAAGTCAATAATGTTAATTTATTTTGTTTTGTACTACCTATTAACTGAAGTCAAAAAACCTATTTTAAAAACAAAAAAATGAATTATTTTGGTAGTTACACCCAGATAATATAGATAGTGTTGTAAATTGTATTATAAAGTGTTCAAAGTTCAAGATCAGGATCATATTTAGTGAGTAGGTAGTATAAAGCACATATGGGATATATACGTTATTTTGGCGCGCGTCAAACGAATACATTTCGAAATTTTCAGAACTTAGTAGTTATACTATATAGTGTTATAGTGGCGTTAGGAATGAGTCCTATATTATAACCCTAAATATGTATTATAATAAACAATTTTTGTCATTCAAAATGTGTACTATTAATTTGCCTTGTTGTTCTATGTATTAACACAGATAATATAAAACATATAAATCAATGTATTAATAACGCTAATTGCATCTAATTGGTATTTTATTTAGCTCATTTTTCGAATTTCTCAAAAGTGTCCATTTATTAAGATATGAAAAATTACCAAAAAATGATGGAAAATCGACAAAATTGTGGTTGCTGTGATATTCGATTTTAAATATTTTAGAATAACTAATGCAGTTCTGAACGTAGGGAAATTTTTTTGAGTATTAATATATAATATATGTATTCTACATATAAAAAAATTTTTGTTTAGAAAACCAAAAACTTGGAAAAAAATCTGTTGCATAAATTTTTTTTATTATTATTTTTTTTATGTCTAAAGACACTTTCTCGAGTAGAAATTTGAAAATGTACTACCTAAATAAAAAAAAATCAAATAAATGTAGATTTAGTTTACATAAACATTTAAACAAATCCTAGGAAATAATTATATCATCTCATCTCAAATTTGCTACTTCAGCTTAGGTCATACAAGGACTATTATTTCTTAATAGATATAAATTAGGAATAATTATATATTGTAATATTAAAATAGACACTTAATAATCTTTATTTCATACAACTAAAACATTTGTTGAACTAAACTATCAACAGCTATATAATATATTTCGTTTTAAAAAATTTCAGGAGTGAAGACATAATTACCTATATGAATGTTAAGTTAGGATTGCTATTAAAAACTATTTGTTGGTTAATAGAATCTGCTAAAATACAATTTGAATATCCTCGTCGTAATTCTGATTTTACTAGTGGCCAGACACGAGTTGCTACACTTACTGAATTCATATTGATAAAACAATAACTAAAATAAAAAGTAATTATACTAAAAAAAATAGTAATTATAAACATTTATAATATATTTTTAAGGGGAATTTTCTAGTGAATTAATTAAAAATACTCTACATTCTATTTTACCATAAAACGGTAACAAATTGTGACCAAAATTAGTAAGCAATCTGCATGCCCAAGCTGATCAAGCAGTATAACAACCACCTCCCGTTATTTTAGTCAACATTCCCCAAATACATAAACGTAACTAGGGGGGTTGGAGGGACATAGCCTCCCAAAATTACTCATAGCCCCTTAAAATAACAAGAAAATTCCCAACTTTTCTTTTAAAGATATTTTAATTTAGGGCTTTAGCCTCTTCTCCTAATTTTAGCACTAGTTGCTCCACTGCTCTAATAGTACATTTCGCTATTGGAATAGAGTATAGATACTTCATTAAGTATTTGTAAAATTTTAAAAATTAATTTTGTTAATTAATTATACCTAAATTAATTTAAATAGGTACTTAAACATTTATAATAAAATTAATTAATAAAATCTAAAAATAAATGTGTCACTGCTAGTAAGTTAAATAAAATACAAGTAACAAATTATAAAATCTATTTATCACTTTGTAAGTGAAAGTCAAAAATTTTTACAATTCTTTTAAAAAATAAATTTATACATGACTGTAGATGTATTTAAATAATATGCCACATAAAGTATGAATTGTTAATCGATGTGTAACTAACTAAATATATTACAATATTAAATTTATATATAATCAAATAAAAAGTTTATTTACATTATAAGTATAATCAGAAATTTGCACACAAATAAACCGAATAATTAATAATAGTAAATTATTAATGGATATCAATATATTATGCTCTATTAAAATATACATTTAAACGTTAAATGTAAAAATAACAATAAATTGTTCGATATTCGAATATCCAAATTGAATGATTAAAATTAAAATTTAAATATTGAAACCATTATATATATTGCGAATAAATTAAGTCATAGAATATTGTTACTTATATTGAAAGTTATACCTTATGCACATCCTTATGTTACTAGCTAAGTATTAAACAATACTAAATGCCAACCCTGTCTATATACTGTAGCAGTGGCGACGAGAACGAGGTTTTTTGAGACAAAAAATATATTGGGTGAATTAAATATTTATAGTATATTGATAATCGATGAAAACTTTTTGTAATAACAAACTCAGTCCCCCCCCCCAAAAAAAAAAAAAAATCCTTTGTTCACATCGGTATTTCATTTAGCTATTAGAAATTATTATTCACTATAAATTGCAATTACTTTATAACTATTCTAAAAGCATTTTGTAAACCATTTCAATGTAAAATAAAATACGATTGTATGAGTATAGCATAAGTTTAATAACGATCAATAAACATAATTAAATATATAGTTAATAACTCGACATTGTTACTAAAAAGTAAAAATGTTAAAATATACTGTTTTACGAAGTGTTGTAATTAACATTCAAAACAAACAATGATGAGACCATTTTATCGATGGCCAATACAAACACTTTTTGGAACATCACGATATGCCGACAACAAGATCCAGGACGCCTTTATATACGAATCTGAGAACTGATAAGTACCTATTTAGTCGGCATAACAATTTTTTTGTGTAATTTTATTCGTCAGTAAGTATAAAATACAATTTTGTTATTTTTAGTACTATTAACTACGTGATATACTTATAGATATTATTTTCTTTCTAAAACAAATTAAAATTGTTCTTTCATTCTACTTACAGTTTTCACTTTTTCATCTAACGAAAACCAACCAAACCAAAAATGGGCGCTGAAAAAGTATCCATGAACATCGTTGTTGTCGGACAAGTCCAATCTGCCAAGGCCATCAAGACAGTTGCCAAAACTGCTCCAGTCACCAGCCAATTAATGGTAAATATTAATTATTATTTGTAATATTATTTTGAAGCAAATATTTGAAATATTACTCAACCTATAAATTTGTAATAGGTTGTATAAAAAGTAATTTATAAATAATAATCAACCTATAGTGATTTTATAATATCAATATATACAATTATACAGTCTAATCTATAACTATAATATTTAGGCGGATATGTGTATATTAATATAATATAACATATATTACTATAAATTTAGAAAAAAAATTGTTGTAAATTGAAAATCAAAGTGCCATTTATTTTCAAAAATAATGTTTAATGGAAAAATGTGTATATTATTTTACGTAGATATTTATCTATTACCTATTTAAATCAAATATTTATATTTATACCTTATTTATTCTTGTCATATATATTATATACTATTATATTATTTTGTTTCAGAACTGTTAAATTATGTAGTTCGTACGTCACAAACTCAAAAATGCCATAACCTAAACACAAACAATAAAATGTATGAATAATAATAATAATTAATATTATTAAGTATTGTAACACTACTAAATAAAACAGTCTTTTTCAACATATGTTTGCTTTTCTTTCATCAATTTACTAGTACAACATCTACAAACACTACCTACTAATCCAGTGGCGGCGGGAACGAGGTTTTTTGGGACAAGTATCCCATAAGCCATAACACTATGATGTGGGTGGTGGGTGGCCAGTTAAATGGCAAGTATAATTGATGTTACATATTGGTAGGGCAAATATTCAGCTGTCCTTCCATTTTCCAAACTTATAATGTTCGCGTTGCCACTCGCCACTGCTAGTATAAACGTAGTAGGATAAACGATTTAAAAAAATTAAAAAATCGTAAAAGAGTATTCTTCAACATTATGCGTTCGACTAAACCCACAAAACTTGTTATACAATTACGCATATTAGTTATAGGTACGCAATTACTTATATATGGCTGGGCAATTCAACTAATTTGTTTTAACTCGTTTAATTAAGTAAGTTATTCTTGAAATGTTAGAAAAGTTACCCAAATTAAATATTACTTTTAATTTTAGTTAAAGAAAAATAACGTGTATAAAAAAATTGTAAAAGTTACATATATAATTATATTATAATTTAGTTTTTAAAATAATATAGCTTTATTTTTCTTTAACCTTTAATTTTTATCATATTTTTAAGTACCTATGTACATTGTACATATACCTAACCTACCTATATATTGAACAATTTTAAAGAAGGAAAATATAAAACCTGTTAACAGTTGTTGTTGTAAGTTAAATAAATATGAACACATTTTACTTTTTATATAAAGTCATATATTATTACCTACCTATTTAATTTTATAAAAAAAAAAAAAAAATGTATTTAAAAATAACTAAACTTTTTAACTTGTCATTGCCCAATCTTACCATAGCTATTTATTCCACTACAAAATTATCTCGTCCGTAAAAATTAAAAATATTATTTACAGGCAAATTGAATTGAACCTGTCAAATCGAGTTATACTATTTTATAATAATTTTCATACCAGGTGGCAGGTACCCAATGGAACATGTCTTAGTCTTTAGTGAGAGACACTGGAAATTCAAATTATAAAGAAATCACTATTGTTGGGAAATACTTTTTTTTGATTCTTCATATTTAAATAAAATACGTTTTTATATGTAATTATAAACAATTTGTCATATGTTTATACAAACAATTATTAATTTAAATGATATCAATGGTAACTTACTGTTTAATATAAGTGTTTAGTACGAAAAATTATATATTTTATAGTTTAGAGTCTACCTATAGTACCTACCAACGGGTTATTTTCATTGGTTATATGAAACTCGCTGAACTGGTGCAAGTCGTATAAAAATATTTATATAATATTTTCAAATTATTTATTCTTCATGATATAAAATATATAAAATGGAAACTAAAAAAATATTTGTTCAAAATGGAAATCACAAATTTTTATATTTAATTTAATTTTACTTTTATCTATATTATTTTTTACACCGTCACCAAACTTATTGTTACTTAACATGCATAAAAATTAAAACCCATTTTTTTTTTATGTAAGTACGAGTATTTAATGGAAAATCTAGGTATATTGATTATAAAAATTCTTCATACGAATTTCTTATTCTTCTTCTTTTTGGTAGTTATCGACCTTTAAGACCATACTGACCAACATATGCTAGCCAATTAGCCATCTCTCTCTGTTCATCGCTAAGACTCTCCACTCTGCGTCCGGTACAATTTGCTTCCCATCTTTTATCACCTGGTCCTCCAATTTTAATCTTGGTATTTCTTATTATATAGTAATAATCTGATTTTAAAAGTGTTGGCAATTGTTTTTATTACTATGGTGCACGTTTTATTTATTTCAAATATGTAATAATGTTTATAATATAATGTTTTCAAATCACTAATATTTCTTTAATCCTTGCAAAATTTGCCTAAATAAAACAAGTAAAATTTATGGTTTCAATGAATCAATGATATGTAATTTATTAAACATTACGACTAGGTATTTTATTAATTTTATTGTAGATTTTCGTTAAATTCAGTATAGTTATTATTTAGTTGATCTATGAATAAAACGTTATCTTCGACCAGCTTATGGGTGTCCCGAAGGGGGTGGGGGAGACATGACATGGTGATTGCCCATCTGGATTTAATATTTCATTTGTCCAAATTTATCTACTATGATAGTATATCGAATAGTACCGCATGATCATATTAATTAACTAATTTTAAAATAATTGGTTACACGCTAAAGCTTATCTTATGGTAGGTTAATTTATTATTTTCGGAAAAAAAATTAATTTTATTCTTCTTACGTTTGCCTCTTTTTATAAAAATTGTCTGTAGGTACCTGTGATTCGAATATATATACATATATATAGGAATTTACTATTTATATAATATATATATACCTATATATTCCAAAAAAAATTATGCAGCCAGTTGGAAAATCTAATCTAAAACTTTTAAAACAATTTATTAGTACAAACATAAATTACTAAACGTAAACTTCTACGATCTAAAATTGTATTGTACATTTAGTATTTTTTTTTTTAACCTTTGGCCGTCAGAAGAATGTAAAGTATAGATACAACCTACTATCATATAGATATATATACGTTATCTAAAATTTATAAAGTTACAACTTTAAGTGAGCAAGTAGGTAGATGATTTTTTTTTATTTGTTCTTTTTATTAATATTATAATAGTATATATATATATATATATTAATATATTCACAGACATATAACAATAATACAGTACCTAATTAATTTGGTATACACCTATAGTAACGTTGAAAACAATATTTTTATATTTTTCTGATCATTATATTGCTATGCGATTTGTGTATTGTTGTTAAATAAAATAATATTATTGTTTTTATATTTACACGAAATTATGTTAAACAATTAATTTAGTTCAAAAAAGAACTCGAAAATCCAAATATAACTGTTCATTTTCAATTTATTTCACATAACGGTTAGTAATTAAAAACTAAATTTGTAAACCATTAGTTTATCTAGCAAGTTTCCCAGATTGTAGTCCGTGGACCTCTCTTTAAATATTGAAACAATTAATATACATACTAATACAATATACTGATATATGTATCACACTATAAAACATAAGAAACAATGATATATCAACGACACAAGAAAATCAATTAATCAGCAAATCCAATTCTGAAATTTTTATTGAAAAGGAAATTTCAAAGAATCTATTTTGTACTAGTTTGTTTGAGTTCAAGACAATACTATACAGAAACAGTCACAACGATTTTGATGCGATTTTTTCAACAACTTGAAACAATGAATATAATTGAAGTATTAAATATAAAATAGTTTGTTTTATTGATTTTGAACAAAGTAGTCCCTATATCTATTTAGTTCAGTTCAGTTGTCAATTTGTGATCGAAGAACGGAAGAAGTGGACTTGAACGCTCTACATTTATAATTTATTATAATTTTACAATATATTAAAATATTTTAATTTTTAATGGCTTTTGAATTTTGATAGCGTTTCTTGAATCTCGATAGCTTAACCCCGAAACGACATATCTAAACTCAACATTTTATTATGTTTAGTTTACAGTTGTTTGTTAACTACAATTAGAAGTGTTAGGGCGTTTAAAATTATATTTTGTGCTTTCGAGTTTTAATTTATAACAAATTTATATATGGTATTTATTACTTTATAATTAAGTTTCGTCGTTGTTTCATTTTTTATCTAAATGAAATCAATAAATAGCTTGTTTTGGATTTCAAAAAATATATAATATTGTGCTTTATCAATATAATTGGTTTGTATTATTTCATAGACCAGCTTACAATGTCTAAGATCGAAGAAATCATAAAAATTGGTAATACATCGAAATACAACCCACGTACAGATGAATCGTTACAGTCGTTGATTGGGTTTCGATTGAAACCGAGATTCGCTGAAACGATTAACATTACAAAAATGAAAAAAGTTATGGAAGATGTCCATCGAGCGAATTTAGATGGGAAAACATGGAGCGATTTAGATCCGAAAATCACGTGCATCAGCATTTCGAATGAGATCAAGGACGGCGTAGGAAATATTTTCAAATCGATTCGCGACGACAGCAGATACAAATATATCGTTCAGACATTTATCACCAAGTTTAATTCGCAATCGGTGAAAGTGTCTACCCGTTGTCTTTGGGATGCAAAAACCGATAGAATCGCTTATGAAAACTATATCAATGAATTCATCGTTTGCTCATCTGAAGTGATTTTTATATTTTTCTATTAAGAAATATTAATGTTTGTTTAACTATCGTTTTCAGTGTTATAAAATTAAATACAATTAACATACATTAACATATACATTTTTTACTTTCCGTTAATTTATAGACTATATATAGACAGTAAAGTTAGTTAGGTATTCATAGTTATTGATAATTACACTGATACGATGAGTATACTGCATGTATACCTATCTAAAGGTATAGTTAGTTAGCTCTTTCTCTTTCCATATAGGTAAGTATATGCGTTTTTTAGTGTCTTATGTTTCCTTATAACTCCTACATATATTATATATTATACCTACACATTAAAATATTATATTATATTACATTTATATGTTGCTCGTAGTTTCCTCTCTAGTTCTGAGCGAAACGAAAAATGTATTGGTTTTGTAAAAATGTTTTTTTTTTGTCCGACTACATTTTTTTGAGTAGAAATAATCTGGTGTTAAAGTGGGGGGACGCAAAGGGATTCAGTTTCCCTACCTTTAATGGTGGTTAAAAAGCGTCTCCTTTAATAAATTACACGTTACAAAACGTCTTTGGAGATATAAAATGATATATGGAACGCTTAAAACTGTATGAAGAAATTATTCCCCCCCTGGAATTTTTTTCCACTTTAAGCCCTGGAAATAATGGTCCAATTACCATAAGCAGGGTATACTTTCGGGTTCACATGTGAAATTCAATTCTTATTTTCTGTTGGAACGGGGAGAGGGATGATTGCCACTGATCTACTTGGTACTTTACATAAATCATTTTTTGAATTTCTCCTTCCTTGGGATAAAAAAAAACTATAACTGTTTGAAAAACTGCGATTCACGGAAACTGTGATTTTGACGAATTGATTTTAAATAGATTTTAGATGATTACTAATACAATTTTGAAAATTATTTTGAGTATTCTCATAGGTATGATACATAGGTTGGAAAATTTTGAAACGGATTATCAGTATAATTTATTGTACGTATATATGACTGAGTTTCGCTTAGAATTGTATTTTCGAATGCAATATCATTGCATTCAAATCTTAATTATAATAAACCACTAATTTCTCCGAAGATTGAAGGAACGACGAACGATTGAATGAAATTGACTTCCCCGATATTTTTAGTTTTAAATAATTTTTAAAGACTTAAAAAAATGTATAATTTAGTAGTTTGGTTATATAAATACGATTATGATTTATGATCACCTAGTTTTGAAACTAATATCTATAAATACCTTGCAGTTGCATGATATGAGCTACAACCACAGATTATAACATAAAATTCTTTATTAATTTCTTCATGACAATGAGAAATTTAATCAATAACAATCAATAAACAAACAAAATAAAATATATTTTGTCATGATAAAAATGTCTAGAGTCTAAAATATTTGTGTTAAATGTTAATACTTTAATTATAATATATTAATATTATTTATTAAATATTAATTTATTATTATACAGTAAACTAATAACTATTAACTATATACCTAATATAATTGTTATTATTAGTTATTTAGTCAATAATAATTTTTATAGTCCTGAAAATCATGTGAATATTTGAGTCAAGAAGTTAAATTTTAAATTGATATCGACAATTTGAAACAAAAGAAACTAAAAAACAAGGTACTCATAAAATATAAGTGAAAGTCTATGGATGTTCAATCAACTCAATAAATATATATATATATAAATATGTATTATTATTATTACTATTTTCATATAATCTGTTGTTATATTCTATTTAATTAAAATAAAATTACTTTCAATTATTCTAAAAATGCAAAATATATTGTTAAAAACATTTTATTGTTTAATGAAAGAATTAATTACATGAGTCAAATTTAGGTATTTGATTAAAATCACCTTTTAGAGTAGTTTATATTATAAATTTAATAAATAATAGTTTAACATAAAATAAATGCCAATTTGTATTTCCGGAAAATATGTTTTTTTTTTTTTTCTAATACTTTTCTATTGAATATTGCTAAATTTAAATAAATAATGCAAATAAAACAAACATAACCACAAAATTAAATAAACAATTTAATTTAATTGTATACAAAATTGTAATTAAAAATTTAACTGTTTATAATATTATTTATAATATGGTCATACATTTATAGTATATAAAAATTTAAATCATTAAAAATTTACCGACATAAGCATAACATATTAAAAAAATTGCTTACACACAGGTAAGGGCACTATAACAATGGATTACAAAAATAGATTTCTTTGATGCCGATTTAAGATAAGCATGCTCACTAATTATTATTAGTTTAAAAACAATATGTCATTTAGTAAACATGTGAACAATGCCTATTTGATTTTGTAATCAATTGTTTTGTATAAATAACATGTTATGTAGCTATTTAGCTACTTACCCAAGATAATTTATTTTGAATTTTTTGTTATATTTAGAACTAGATTATTTATTATTTCAAATCACTAAAACTTGTATTAACAATATTTTTTTATATCTGTCTAGGTTCTGTCTAACTACTGTTAGCTATTGTTCTTCAAAAATTGATAATTAAAAAAACAATTGAGAAAAAATAAATTATGCTTTAAAAATGCTGATAAAAACATTGATATTTCCTACTCATGAAAACATTATTTATGTTAAGACTGTTTCATAAACAATTCAAGATATTCTAAATTTTCTATCATTGAATTTATTCTATAGCACGCTACGTCAGATCTCATATGATAACTAAATTATTACCTTTTAAACGTAGCTGATGCAAGAATTAAAACATTTTATTTTATTTCATTCTAATACATGAATAATACCTTATACTTTTAATTGGTTTTTATTTATCTATGAAATTTGAAAATCAATCATTTTATTTTCAGAACCATCTGTTATATTTGTAAATGTGATAGTACTTAATACTGTAAGTATTTACTCATTCAAATCATTTTATTATCGTTATTTTATTTAAGTGTATTATTAAATTAATAAAATAACATATACAAAAAAAAAATATATATTACAAATAATTAATTACTTAATAATAATTAAACTACATTATAGTAATATAATGATTTTGATATCTCATTATATTCATTAATATATTCATAATAATATATTATTTATCACTTATTTATATTAACTTTTTTATTTTAAGCAATAAATCACAATAAACATTGTTTATAAACAAAATTATCCATTTTACAAATAGTTTTTTTATATATTACATAAAAAACATACAACCATTGACATACAATATATTTAAAATGAATTTAAAACATTTTAAAATTAATTATGAATAATTAGGTAAATATTCGTACACATATATTTATTTATAAATAAGAAAAACTTAAACAATTGATGTATAACAATAATATTTTATATATTATTATGCTTAACTATATAGCTTTCCTAAGCAAGTAACAGCACTAACACGAACTTTAGGATTTGAATCAATCGTTAGAACTAACATTCTACTTGATATTAAATCAAAAGAACATTTATTTGGACTTTCTTTAAACAAAGAACCTAAAAATAAATAAATCAAAGCATTAATTATAAATGAAAAATACATTATATTATTTATTTTTATATTTTCTTATTGTCTTATTTACATAACTATTAAAGACACACTTAAGTAATGAGCTTCGAGCCTAATATTGTTTAGTAATACTTGCCAACAAATAATGCAGCACTTGCTCTTAAATCAGGAAAAATACTTTTTGTATAAGATATTCCAATCATGGTGTAAGTGGAAACATATGATACAAATTCTTCAGTCTATTAACAAATGTACAGACAAAAATAATTATACATCTAAAATTTAGTAATACATAAATATAAATGCTTGAGTATATTATATGCGTACCATAATTTTACATATTTGTGTAATAAATGAAGAATACTTTAACTTTCTTTCTTCGATCAAATGATTTTGAGTCATAGTTACCATTTTTTCTGAATCTAATAAAAGACTTATTTTTTTCAGAGAATACATACAAGCCTATAAACAAAAGTATTAATAATATAATAATAAATATCATTATATATTCATTATTCATTATGTATTTTACAAAATTTAATATTATTTGTGAATTCACAAATAATATAGGATATTATTACAATATTTAACATTTTTTAAATAAATAATATTAGAATAAACTTATTATGTTTTATATAATATGTTATATTTTACAAGAATATTATAAGGAATAGAATCAACATTGAATAATATCATAAGATATTATTGATTTAGTATTCAATTTTGATTTATGTATATTATTATATAATATTATTTATGATTATTTTTTTTAGTCTCAAATTAGCATATTTTGAAACATGATATTTATTTGTTTTTTTTTTTTTTTTTTTTTTATACCAAAATATATTAATATACTAGAACTTTCATTCTGCATTTATTAAAAATTTAAATGGTAAAAACAAAAAAAATGTTTAAAACATTTATAAGTGTCAAGTAAAAATTGATAACAATCTTGTGCAGATATAGTAAATATATAAAATATATATTGAGTTATTTATAAAACGGGACTACTATTTTATAATAAATAAGAATAATATTAAGTATATAGTATTTTGACTGTATGACAAAATAGTGAAAGGAAACCAAAGAATACAATAAAAAAAAGGCAACAAAATATAAAAATGCAATTGAATAATATCAAAAGTAAATAATAACAATTTTTATTTTAATTCTGTAGTTTTAATCATAACTTATAAATATTAAAATTAAATAATAATTCTTGAAGACTTAACTTTTTTTTATGCCTAGAACTAATTTTTAATTTTAACTGCAAAAACAATGAGAAAAAAAAACGATATGTAGATTACAGCATAGTCATAACTTACTGAATGAATACTGAATCAAACTATACTTTGTAAATTAGTATACTATAACCCTATAATTTATACTGAATTAATTTTATACAAGTAATTAATTTTTTTCGAAATAATCTTTATTGCCTTTGCTATTATATAATGTTACTGTTTTTGTTATTGCTCTTACTATGTTTTGCTGTTTTTATTTGGATATTTTGTCGCACAACCAGTATTTCAAATGACAAAATGTGCTATAAAATATACTAATTATACAGGTTTAAGTTTTAAGGTTCTTTGCACTAAATTGTTTCTTAAATACTACAATTAACAATATTATATTACCTTTAATAAAAATTATAAGTATTGCAATATTTATATAAATAAGGATTTTAGAGTGATTTTAAAACTTCTTATTGGTAATGATTTTCTGTTTTCAATTTTCAGTTTAAAAATATTTACTACAATTTTAATTTATAATAATCACTTATTGTACATATTAATATAAATTATATTTTTTGTTATAAAATAAAAAGTTTAAGTATTATATAATATTAATTATATTACACAGTTCAATATTATTTTTTTATAGTATAAGTATAAAATACAAATATAAATAAGTTATTATACTGTAACTCTATTTATTATATAATAAACAATATTATTAGCATACAAAACCTATTTTATAATTACCAACCGTAACAATATTCTTATCGTTTTCACATAAATGCATAAGAAGTGTCACCATATTGTTATGATGTAATGACATATCTACTTCCATTTTAAAATATTGGGTTTTAGCACATAATTCCCCATAAAGTCTTATAGATGTACAACGCATTTCATTATTTTCCTAAAAAATACAACTGTGTGTTATAAAGCTATAAATATACACATTTTATGTATACAATCTATTTACTTACATTCTCAAAAAATTGTTTGATACGAAATGTTAAAGTCGTATAATGTTTTTCAAATTGCTCTAATGATAAATGTGGAATCAATGAAATAAGACCACGTAAAGCCTCTAATGTCACATCACTTTGTTGTGTTTGGTATTCATCAAGACCTTGCATTAGTGCATCGAGTATATATTGCGACTGAATATCAGACTAAAAATTAAAAATTAATAGAATAATATAAACAAGATCCAATGGCAAATTTAAAATTATTATATTTTTTACCCAAATTTGCTGGTGTTGACAAACTACTGTAAGACCTTTTAAACAGTATTTTTTTACATTAAATGAAGTATCATCCAAACACTTTAAAAATATATTAATTAAATTTGTTGTACATGTTTTATCTGACATTATTGTTTCTGTGCACTACACAAATATTTATATATATAAATAAAATTAATTATTGTACTATTATAAGTTACTGAAATTATTATTTATAATACGTACACATAAACACAAAACTACAATAGCAATTCGTTGACACTCTAGTGTACTGTTTAAATTTTGATCTAAATTATTTATTATTTTTGAGATCAATTCATAGTGTGTTTCAACTAAACCCCTAAAATTAAAAAGTATCATAATTTAAAAGAAAATTTAAAGTTAAATTTCTAATTATAAAATTATTCACTAATGTCAAAGAAAAAATGTAAAACCTGCTTGTTTTAATTTACAAATTTTAAATTAACCATTTCATAGTAAATAATAATTA
Organism: Eriosoma lanigerum; assembly: GCA_013282895.1. Classification (NCBI taxonomy): domain Eukaryota; kingdom Metazoa; phylum Arthropoda; class Insecta; order Hemiptera; family Aphididae; genus Eriosoma; species Eriosoma lanigerum. The sequence continues at coordinate 25,312,609 of CM023361.1, read as the reverse complement.
TAATGTAAATCAAACATTATAAATATGTTTTGTATAAAAATTCAAATTAAAAATTATATATATAATGATATACATATAAATAAATAGTTTAACTTTGAATAACTTAATTTTAAACTTTGAAACAGTGTTTAAGTCTAACAAAATTTCAAGAAATATAATAAAACAATGCATATGAATATTTTATATATAATATATAACACATAAGTAAGAAAACTATGAATTATAAAATATTTTAAATTGTACATCTATGAAAAATCATATGCTATTTTAACATACGATATTTTTAATAAAAAATAATAATATATTTAAAAAAATAATATTTTGAAAATTTAGAAAATAAGGAAAATTATGAAAAACAATAATATGAAATATTATTATAATAGTGTTGAAAAATTGTTTTTATTCTTAATATTTTAAGAATCTATAATATTATAATTTATGAGTCTTTAAAAATTGTTTTGTCTATATTGTGTATTTTTAAATATTACAATTGCTAATCAAATGTCAATTAAAGTAAATCAAAGTCATACTTAATAATACATGGTCCTAATTTATGCATTATAACATCAACAGTTGTATCCAAATAGTTAATTGATTCCATGATATGATTAGAACAATCATCCAAGTTAATCGATTTAAATAAATGGTATAATGTTTCATGGGCAATTCTAAAACAAATTAAACATATTTGATTTTAATTTAAAGTTCAAAATAATGCATGCATCATAATATAAAATATGTTTACTTAGCAGGATTAATATCATAAACTTCTTTGTATGAAACAAATAAATTCTTATTAGTTCCTCGTATTGGAGAACCAACATCAATCAGTGCAGCAAAAGTTAAAAATATAATATTAAAAATGTTTGGAAATGAACTTATGGCAGAATCATAAGAAAGTTGTTTTAGAATTTCATTCAAACCACTAAGTGCCTGAAAAAAATCTATGTTATTTCGACTTATAATTATTTAGTTACAACTAATATTATATTTTAAATAATATACGTCAAGACAACAAATATTTACAAAATAACATAGGTATACATAAATTAAAGGGAAAACAAAATGAAGAGATTATTAATAACTAACAAAAACAGTTCATTTAGAGACATTGATTAATATAATAAAATAAATATGTGACTAGAGATAAAAAAATTGCTTTCTGTAAAAGAAAAAATGAAACACATCAAAAAACAAACAGGACAAGAACATTCATATATTTAATATAGATACAATTTAGTTCTGCTTCTACTATAGGAAAAAATATTTAAATTTTTAATCATGTATAAAAATATGAATGAACAAAATCAGGGGAGAGTAATTAAATAAATAAATAAATAGTTGTGTTTCAATAATTACATCAAACAAGTAAATTTATTTTATGGAATATTTTAACATCATTGAAATACAGCAAAAATTAAAATTTTTTAAATAATAGACATAGTAAAAAAAGACATGTTTATCTTGGGAGACAAAACTTCTAGGAAACTAGAATAATTTTAATTAAGTATATATTATGTAGTATAATAATGATAGTTGTAATAAAGTTTAAAAATAAATTTTAATACCTACACAATAATTATATTTATTAAAATATAACTATAGCTAAATATAATTTAAAGTATAAATTATTTTTAAATGATGTTTACTCGTATAAAAATGAACTAATTTATATTTTATTATTATATTGATCTCATTCATTTTAGAATATGATATTTTAATATTTAAATATGTTAGAATAATACAGTATAACTTGTGTATTACATAAGATTAAAATTTTTTAAATACATACAACATATAAATATATTATAATATAATTACTTGTACTCACAGCAATAGGAATTAGTGAAGCTACTGGTTTGTTCAATAATTGTTTTGTGCTAGTATCATATAATGGTGTTAATGTAATAAATTCTAAAAGTGTATCTATAATTTGATCACACATTTTCTCTTTTCCTATAGATTGCCAAATAGCACATACAGTCCTGAAATTATATTTTAAAAATGTGTTATTATATAAAAAGCACAAGTTTAATTTGGTGTCTCTAATAGTACTTAAATTAATTAATATTAATATATTATTATAAACAGTCAAGTTAAATCAAATGTATGTAAACTAACATATTGAATGGCAGGCTTTGATTTATAATCAATTCAATAAAATCAGATTTATTGAACTTCCCTAGAGTAATCAACGCTTTTATATTATTTTCCTGGATGATTTCATTGGAATTTTCAATTTCTTTAAATAAATTACCTAAAAAAAGGTCTAAAATTAAAATAATATTTGCACATCATTATTGTTATTCTAATGTTATTATACAATTAATTCAAATATTAGCCAGGGAGATCAATATTTAATATTACAGAAATTAACTTACTATGTGAAATAGAGAAAATGTATTAAATGAGAAAAATACAATTAGTATATTTTAAAACTAATCGGACATTCAATACTTTTAATAAAATAATACATTTAAAAATCAAATTAAAACCTCTATGTTTATTTTTAGTATAGAATTTAATTCCTGTAATATGTAATTAAAGTTATTTAAATATATAAATTAGGTTAATTAATCATATACTGTAAATTAATTTATAACTTATAACATCTACAAGTCACTCAGTAAGATATTTTAACTGCATAAGTGATAATTGATAATAATAGATATTAATAGACTGTCATTTATTAATCCAATATCTATAATTTATGACAAGTTATAATAAATTATAGTCTCCAATTCATGGATAAATGGACTATAATTTACACATGCGTACATTGAATAATTAATTTAGAGACTAGTCACTAATATGTTACTAATTGTTTACACAAGTTAGATAATGTTATGACTCCATCCATAGTAATTGATCTAAATATACAATTGTATTATATTTTATATACAAGTTAGAATCATAATATAGATAACAACATACTTAAAATTTCGTTATAGGCCTTTTGATGAAGTTGTTGTGCAACAATTGGAAATAATATAATTAATATTTCACTAGTTTTTAATTGACAAATTTCTTCATGATCATTTAAACCATCAATTAAACATTTACAAAAAATTGGCAAATCTGCTGGTACTAAGATTTTTTGCATAATCTAAACAGTTTACAATAGTGAAATAAATTTCATCTATAACATTCATATAAATTATACCTCTAAAAGTTGTTTATATGATTCAGGATTATCGTCATACATTATTTTATCAATAAATTCCAATTTATTTATATAGCTTTCAGTAAAAGCGCCTTTGTATACGGCAGTTATTTTTAATAAAATATTTAAACATTTAAATACATTCTGCCTAGTTTTTTCATCAGGTTCGGCTATTCGCACACATATTTGGGCAAACAATGGTGCAGATGAATTTAAACAAATCGGTAACTAAAATAAACAAATTTATATAATATTATCCTTATAAATTATAATGAAATAAGTTACCTTTGTTATTTGAAAATTACTATGGCTATAATAGCAATTCAAAACATTATATAGTATATGAATAGCAATAAATCGTTGATGATTTTTCTTTGACACAATGTAAGGGTTGAGTATAGTAACAATTTCGTCAACTGCTTCAAAAGATCCACTTCTAATTATAAGTAATTGATCAAGAACTTTACCTAAATAAAACAATTACATTTATTATTGTATAATTGTGTTAATTGAATTAAAATGAGTCAAATTAATAAATTATTTCTCACAAAGATGTTCTAATGTTAACATTGATTGTATTCCATCATTGCTCATAATTTCTGATGATGAAAGCACAAATATTTTATCAATACATTTAGTTATAATGAATGATCTTGTACTTAAATCAATTGGTTCGATATCTGACACTGGTTTGCTTTTGATAAAAAAGTATATATCATATTATAGTACAATTATACTTTTAACTACATTATAATAACTAATACATTACATTAATTTAAAAAAAAAATATTTAATTTATAATTAAATTGTAGCAATTAAAAAAACTTACATGAAAGTTGCCAATACTTGATAGTATATATAATCTGATAATGAATTCAAGTTTAAAATTTGATCAACTAAATTTTTAATAACTGTATCACGAATAATTGCTAAATTTGGTATTGTATCACTGTTTTCTACATTACTCATAACACTTGCTAAAACTTTAAGACATTCGACCAATGATCTTTTAGTTTCTAAATTCTGTAAATTACCATAAAAATAATATGGTTAAAACTCAACCAATGATAAGATAACAAAAATATTTAATATTTGATTAAAATGTTAAAATACACCTTTGTTAAACTTATTTGTTGAGTAATCAATATTACAATGTCATACATGCTATCAATAATACTACGTAATTCTCCATTCTTCACTATATCAGCTATAATAATTGCAATTGAAGATCGAATTTTATCTTTTGTAACTTCAGTACCTTTATCTCTGATAAGAACTAAGAATTTATTTGGTTGTTTAGTTAATTCAGCTCCAATAAATTCTAATAATTTGTTGACTACTATTCCAGTATGTATTTGGCTTAAAATACCAATAGCACCAGAAAGTTCCTGAAAAAAATTAATACAATAACAAAATAGATAAAATATTGTAATTTTTTAAAATTAAGATCAAAAATTAATTTAAAATAAATACAATAATTTCAGAACTTAACATAGTTAAGTATCTAAAGAAAATAATTTAAAGATAAGATTATTAAATAAATAACTTGTAAGATTATGAAATTTGAATAAATATAATTAAAAATAGTTACATTTCACATGAGAATTAAAATAAATAATTTTTAGTAAATTAATTTGTGTTATTTTAAATACAAATTTTGATAAGACCTTCCCTAAAGTTGTATTTTATATGTTTGTGTATATTTAACAATAAATTTTTTTATAAAAACACTTAATAAAAACTTAGTACTTAATGAATAAAATATTAATCTATTTCTAAAAACAATCTGGTTTTATAGTATTTAAATTCTATTGACAAATAATTATTTGAACATAAATGTATCAACTTAATAAAAGATCAACTTAAATAAAGAAATTCAACTTACGTGACTATTTTCAAATGACATTTTTAAAAGAGATTGAAAAATGAAATGCAATAATTTTTTAGTGAGGATTAGTTCTTCTGTATCATAAAAAGCAGCAACATGTGATATTATTTTAATCATTAAAAATAATTCTGAAGTTAGTATTTTCATATGTTCGCAGCTCTTCATTAATTCATCAAACATATTCCCAACTAATGCTAAACACCAATGTTTATTTACTGTAGATTCTTCTAAAATAATTCTTAGTGTACTCAACAGTACTACTTCCCATTCTTTTCTATTTTTTTCAGACTGTGCTACATTAAAAAAAAATATTATTACATTTCTTCAATATTGTAATATTATATTTGTTGCTTTATACATACAATCTAAAAAGTTAATCAGCATATCCGCATGTTTCATCCAAAATTCTTTTTCATTATCCAATAAATCATGAAAACCATAATTTAATAAAAAGTTTACAACAGAACTACCTCTGTTATCTTTAAATGGTTGACATAGCAAGTAAAGGCATTTTGTAACTATCAGATCCTTTTCATTTTCAAATCTTATAATTCCTAAAATGAATTACTCATATAGTTTATATTATTAAATATATATATAACATATTAATTTAAGAAAGTATGCAAAACAGTTAATTTATTTTTAATATAAATAAAATACCAAATAGATATTAACTAATAGTAAATATATCCATTTTCAAAATCAATATGTCACAGTAATAAAAAGTTCTGTTTATTATAAAATTATTATCTTGTATATATTACAGTACTTAAATGTTTTTGTACTATTAGAGACATAAATTAACCATAATGGTAAAGTATTATAAAAAAATTAATGTAGAACATAATAATTTAAATTTATAGCATTAAAACGTAATCAGAGATTAGGGATATAAACTACATAATATTTTAAGTAATCAATATCTTACTTAAATGTGATTTAGTAGCCATGTGAGCTAATGAGCGGGTAATTGATGGTAAAGCATTTTCATATTCATTACTAAGTAAAAATGTTAATAACTTATTCCAACACAAAACTTGAACTGGTTCTATTGATGTACAAAGAATATATATTGCATCTTCGCAAGTTTGTTTTATTAAGTGTCCATCACTGTCATTAAAATATTTATTCTAAAAAAAAAAAAAAAATGTATTTTATTTATAAACTAATTTATATAACAAGTTTTAAATTAAAGTAATCCTTTGCTTAAGTAAAAATTTAGGCCATTTAATATAGGAGTTTATTAACATATTATTTATACATATTTTACACGTTTTAAAAATATACTATAAATTGTATCATTTATAATAATAACAATAATAATTAAGAAATTATAAACTTTGAAGATAAATCAAATAAAAATATAATTGTTTTAAATAACTTAACTGGTTTTAGAATTAGCTTATAACCTTATATTATACGATTTTAAAATTAATTAATTTAAACAACTAAATATATATATATATATATCATTTAGAGTTGGAATATTATAAAATTATACAAATTGTATTCTTACTTTAACAAGTTGAATTAATATACTTAAGAAATTAGTTAATAATTCTTAATAAAAAAACAGATACTCAATTACATATTTTTAATATAAAACTTGTAAAAAAATATTTAAAATAAACAAATATACACGCAGATTATGTAGTACTATAATATTCACTAATGCAAAATAATATAAATCTATAGTTATACTGTTGATATTTAATACATATTAACTTACATTTGAAGGTCCGTAATAGCAAATATTTTTTATTAAAAATTCAATAAAATAATCATCTTTTTCTGTTAAATGTCCTTGATAAGCAAAGCATATAAAAATTTTTACTAATAGGTTCTTCATCTGAAAAATGTTTACAAATCAGTAGAATTTAAAAATAATCATAAACAGATATTATAAAGATCTTATATACCTGAAATGTGCTGTTACTTTTTAATAAATCATAAAGAATTGGAATAATTTCTGAAGATTTTGATTTAATACTCTGATTAGAGGCATTTAATAAATGAGCTGCTATTAATAAAGCACCCATTTTTCCTTGTTCTGAATTTGACTTTAAGTCTCGTAATATTAGATCACATATTTTATCCCCAAAATGATTCCCTATATGAACATAATTAGCTAAATGTAAACATTAACTTAAAGTGTCAATAGAAAGATAGGGAAATGTATAGAAATGTCCACTTATTTTATTATTTATTTAGTTAATAGTTTATAGTCTATATTATTAAAAATCATATATTTTATACCTGTAATAAAAATATTTGTTTGCAAATTATTATTCATAATGTACATAGACAAGTTTATTATAAAGTAAATTATAATTAAATTTAATGTAAATGTTTATTCAAAATTATGATTATATTATATACACAAAATTTTAAATTGTATTGATTATAAAAGTTTTCATGCACATATTATTCTAATATATTACATGTACATGTCTCAGTAACATTTATACATAATAACAAAAAGTTATTCATTTTAATGAAGTATATTAAAAATAGTACCTACAATATTAAAAAAAAAAAAAAAAAACAGGAAGGTCAATATTGGAGGTTTCTCTTACTTCCCTTCAGTCTTCGGAGAAATTAGTGGCTTATTAAAAAAAAAAAATGGTACTGAATTCAAAAATAAAATTCTGAGCAAAACTCAGTTAAATAAATAATATGTTATACTAATAATAATAATTGGATAATTATTTCTACTCGAAAAAGTGTTTTCACACTATTAAAAACATAAAAATCAAACATCAATATGAAATGTTAAAATTTCAAGATGTTTAAAAAATAAATTGACAAACAATTTTTAAAATATTTTGTCAATAGGTTAAGTAGTATATGATTATGCATCTATAAAATTTTCAAACTTTTAAACACAAAATTGAAGGTAACATTTTTGAGAAAAATATTACATTGGATACATTTCAAAGATCTATATTTAATCAACAAAATCAATCTATCCGATCCAAAAGTCGCTACGATCAAAACTGAATTAGTTATCATAAAATATTTTAAATCAAATAATTAATATAACTTTTCCGATTTTTCACCATTTTTTGTTAGTTTTTCTTTTCTCAAGAAAACATTTTTGAGAAATTCGAAAAATTATGTAATTTGCTACCTATAGCAAATACTACTTGTGGTAATTGAACTATTATTTCTACCGAAAAAATGTTTTCAGACACAAAAAGAACATCTTTGTAAAACCAATACATTCCTTGCTTCACTCAGAATCTAATATATTAAAAAATGTTTTTAAAATAACACATAAACAAAATATTCTAAATAATAACCAACATAAATATAGATCTTATAACATTATTTATAAATAATAACATTTGATATAAAACATGAACTTTTTTCGGTCGCTCAATATTAATTTAAATAATTAATTAAAAGTAATTGATTAATTACTTCAATCTAATAAAATAATTTTTAAATTATATAATTAAATTAAATTAAATTATATAATTTTCATAATATTTTAGTTTCTAATTTTTTCTAATTTTCTAGTTATAATAATTTATCAATTTAATATACTAAGTTAATTATTACTGCCCATTTTAAAATTATAAAAAGTAATCAATTATTTTTTATTCCTTGTTATTTATTTTAAAGAAAATACCTAAGTAAGTGTAACATCTCAGAACTTCTGAATGGTTTTTAATAGACATTGGAAAATCATAATCTGGCATTATAACAACCTGCAAACATAGTCAATATAATATAAAATTTAACTAAACAATTTACATACAAATATAAATTAATTACCATATCATGTAATATTGAAAACAGATTATCTATTACTGACTCAAGCATATTTTCTGATACTATAGATAAAAAACTGGCCAAATACTGTGTAACCCAAAATCGAGACAAACCAACAGATGAGCATCGTTTATATAAATTCAATATATTTGACAAAATTGATATTCTATCTTTACTTATTGTTTCTATACTCATTAACATAATAATTGAACTGAGAGCTTCAAGCACACATTCATAAACCTATAAATAAATAAATTATAGTGAAAACTATTTTATAAACATTTAAAGTACAATGAAAAATGTATTATTTTCTTAAAAACATATCTGCACAAGCATGCTCAATCTACACAATCTTGTAAATACAATTTCTTGTAATAGAGTTTTGACAATGTTTTTTATTGAATTAAATATTATCTTTAAACAGTAAACTGCATTGAGGAATAATATTAAAAAATATGCATACAAATATAATTTTTAAAATAAACATTTTAAACACAAACAAGTGTCATAGTTTATAGTAAAGTTTATAAATATATTTTATGATTTATTAACTATTATTTTATTCAGGATCATAAAGTATTTTTAAGTTTTGTATTATGTAATAAAAAATAAATATTTAAATACTAACCTTAACATCTTTAGATATTAGCCATGAATCAGTAATAATTTTATAAATTTCTTCAACTTTAGATGACAATTTATCTTTTAATTGGTGCAAATCTAAAGATTCACATTCAATAACTGATGCACAAACCTGACCAATTGCTGGAATAAAATGAAAAGTATTGAAAAATAATTTTATAGTAATTTACTTAATCACACAAGTAACAAGGAAAAGTATTCATTGTATATTACAATTAAAATATTTTTTACACAAGACTAACAAAATATCTACATAATTTTTTCACTAAAATCAATTTTTAAATTATTATAATTGTATAAATATGAACTAACATTAAAAATCTATAATTATTATTTATAATAATAATATTTTATTATATATTATTTATTATTTTAAAATAAATAATTTTTTAAGTAATCACTACTTTAAAAATTAATTATTTTAATACTTATTACAAGTATACTCGTATTTCAATGTTACTTTAGTAATTCATAGTATACTTTTCTCTGTCTTCAATGTTATAATGTCTTTATATTTATATTTATATTTATATAGGCATAAATTATAATATATTATATATATATATATACAATATCAAACATAATTAAAAAGTGAAAATATTACAAACCTGTAGCATAAATTTTACGCAAAGCATCCGATTTGATCAAAAGCAAAGTTGAATAAATAGCTGATAAGAATGAATCAACAAAGTTAATAAATTTAAGAGGATGATTTGAAGCAAGATGTCCCAAAGAATATATAATAGAGCAATGTGGAGGAATGCCTTCTTGTAAATGAGACATTAGGTTTTTTATAATCTATAGACAGAAAATTTAATAATTATTAGATTAGGTAAACATAGATACACAGTCTACAATAAGAATATAATATAATAGATACATAAGAAAAGACAGTTAAAAAAAATGTTTTTAATTTAAATTAAAAATGTCTCCATAATATTTCTTAAATTCTAGTCAGTAAAATAGTACACCAGAAATCAACTTAACAGCAAAAGAAAATTGAAATTAATGCGTAAAAATTGTATTTTTTTAATTAATTATTTTAACCAGAGTATAATTGTGAATGCAATATACATATTATGTTTGGATATATTTTACCTGATCAGATCTTCCTCGGCCCAATGTTATTAAAATATCTGATGCTGGAAATTGAGAGTCAGAAGATTTTATCATTTCATTTTTAGCAAACTGAACTAAATTATTTGTAAGCTCTTCGTCAAAATCATCATAATGATTTTCACAAATCTGTTTCATAACTGATAATAAACTTTTAGTTTCAACAACGCTTATCTGAAAATAATTTAAACATTTATAGAATTCTTTTTAAAAATATACAGAAATTATATACATAAAAAACAAATATATAATTTTTAAACACGTTATTTATATTATATTAAATAAACTAAATGAAATCACATAAGTATTTTGATTAAAATTAAAATAAAAATATATTATTTTATACAAACTAATAAGTACAAGTATTTAGTTTTGTACAACTTGAAATGTAATACAAATAATAATAGTATGAAAGTATAATAGAAAAACAAATTTAAATATATATTAATTGTATATTACAATACACAATCTAAATATGTAACTTGGCTATAAACAATAAATCAAATTTAACAAAACAATATTTTAATCTATATTATAATTACCGAATTTTGTAGTTTATAATGTATCATATTTTGAACAATTTTTTTGGAATGAGTTTTTGATAAAGTCTGAAGTGATGCAGTAACTGCAGTCAATACCTTTTCATCTCTTTCCTCGGTTAACATGTGAAGCAAACGATCAGCAATACCTAGTATATTACAATATAAATACAAATAATTATTATATTACATAAACTTTACTTTAATGATGATTATTAAATGTTAATAAATTATATTTCAAATAATTTCATTCGGTAGAACTGTCTACATACTTAGATTTTACATTGAAATATATTAATGATTTAAAAATTAAACCCTTTCCATAAACCACATTATTGAAAATATAGAACATTAATGCAATAGAAAATTTAGTTTATAACCCACATTAGTATGATCTTTTGCAATTATAGTAAGACTTTTTAAAAAACAATGTTTGAGCTAACTCTATAAATAAAATCTTTAACCTCTGTCAATAACTCACTTTGTATACTAATGTTCTTAGTTCTTTGATCGGGACTTTCAATACTTGAAAATTCTTCCATAACTGTGTAGTTTTTGTGTTTTATACAATCAATCACGGTAGATTAGTTATAAATAAAATTATAATTCTCAAGGTTCGGTCGGTTGTTACAATAAATAATAATAATTTAATCAACAGAATAACAGCAATTATAGGTGCAACATGCGATTATATATATAAAAAAAAAAAAAAACGTTAAACAAAAAATACACAATTATATTAATGACGAGATTGTTAAAAACGAGAAAATCATTGACTGACTTGAACTTGAACTAACACAACCAGTTTTCACTAATAAAAAAAAAAATCTATTTAGTATTTTAACAATTACGTATCGTATGGCGTTCACCGCACACAGACGTCGCGAGATTTAAAAAAATGTTTATCAAATAAAATAATATTTTTTATCATAATTAATACGTACAAACTGAATATGATAACATGTTGATAATATTTCGCCACAATGATTTGAATTGTGTGTATGATATTGATATGGCCTATAAGTGTTTTATTTATTTTACTAAAAAAGCGTAAAACTTGTTATTATTGCGTATGGTAATTGATGGACATTGTACTTTTATACATCAATTATCAATCATCTGTTGTTAATGATATATCGACAACCTATGAATTGTGTTAATACTGTTAATGTTGTAATTCATAATCGTCGTTTTCACTGTACCGCATCATAATACGAAGTTCATTTTAAATATTATTAACTTTTTAAATAACTACAGTGGAAAACATATCAATTTACAAAAATTACATTTAGAAAAAATTTAAATAATTGTGTTCTTATGTAATATTGTCGACACAAAAAGGTCATCTTTAGAACATACGTGCTTTATTATTATCATCAATAATATTTTATAGGTATTAGATAGTTGCACGTAGAAATGTGATATTTTCATTGGTTTTCAGGTTTTGTAAATTGTATTAATGTAATATTCTTAAATTGTGGTGTAATCTTTCATTCTTGTCTCTCAATCTCTTGAATCAATAACAAATTAACAACACTGCATTGATGATAGACAAATTAATGAACAAAATTAAATTTAACTTGTTAGTTATAGTGACCATAGTAATTATTATGGGATAGCAAAACTATTTTAATATAAATATGTATATTGGCTATATCAGATGTTTATTTCAGTAGTACAGTTTTGAAAGATGAAATTTATAATATAATATAAAAGAAAATTTAATATATTATTAATACCTAGTCCTTCACTTATTTAACTATTCACAATGAATAATGATGATAATATTATGTTTTGTTACAATTATTTGTATTACATTTTTAAAATTTAAGTTTTTTTGTATTAAATTATTACATTTCAGAGGTAACAAAAGTAGATACCCATAAGGCTAAAGTAAAGCTTACGATTTAGTTGCAAAAAGTATAAACCATAGGTTAGGCTAGGTATATTATTAACAATGCCTAAATAAAAATTATTTAACTAGGTAGTTAGATAAATTATTAAAATAAAATAAATTAAAAATTAAAAAATTTTTTTTTTTTAATTGTAAGTCTTTAAATATAAAATATCTTTTTAAGAATAAGTGTAAATAGTATAGCTAAAAAAATAATTCAAGATACAATAATTAAAACAAACTAATCTTACCATAAATAAATAACCAATTACCTTCTATAAATTATAATTAAATAAAATATAAATTATATCAAACATATTGTAATTTTTTTATTAATATGTTGGTTGTATATAAAATAATACAATTCTGAATTTAGTTTAATAAACCTAATTAAATTATTAAACAAATAAAAATCATTAATCAATAATAAGTAATTAATAGATAAAAATTTTGTAACAATAGTCATAAATACTCATATTATAACAAATTCAATTTTTATTGTTAATAATTTCACCTATTATTATTATTTTTGTGCTAACAACATTATCTTATATTGTATTATTATACATAAATTATGAATGATAATTTATATAATCAGCTAGTATTGTTTTAATAAATTACCATTTGAATCAATGGCAATTCTATAGGCATACTAAAAAAAAAAAAAAAATTAATAAACCAAATTGTATACATACCCTCTTACAGTCTTACATACTTTAAAACTAGGTACATAATAATAGGTCATTAATATTTATGCTCAATTTTAAATTGACCAAATATATTGTAAACTTCACTATGAAAAATTGTACTTCATAATTTGTTTTTCTTTAAAAATAGTTACTATTTTCTATAGCAAATAGTAATTGTATATAATGAATTAAAAATGTATATCAATCACCTATAAATATACAATTAATGTTATCTATTTATCTGATTATAACTATAATTAATATTTAAGATTTACAAACATCTATATTTATAAATTTTCTGCGAGTGATGAAAATAATAAATAGCAAAACATGAAAACAGTACCTACCATCATAGAGTCAAAACATTTTGGTTTTAATAAGTTCATTGCAATCTTTATAAAAATTGATATTTTAAAAGTCACTTTTCTATAACTTGATAGTACTTAACTGTATCTTTTATTCTAAAGATATTTTTAGACATGACTTTTGAAGTGTTATGTTCATAAGTCGTGTACATAGGCAGAGATTAGTGGGTGCTTGGTGGTGCTTAGTCATCCCTACAAAACACATCAAACTTCTATATATTATATAATACGTTAGAAGTATGATTATAACAAACTGTATGTTATACTTTTTAAACCCCATGTAAAATTCAACTAGTACCTACTAGCTACCATATTATTTTTATCAAATAAATAAAAATGACAACTAAGAACACATTTTGTTTCATAAGCCTGCAAGAAATTATGCCTAACATTTATAAATTAAAATGATTGTATAGAAATAGATATTAATTCAAAATAACAATGCTAGGTATAATAATACTAATAATTAAGAAAAAACTATAAATGTTTATCTTAGTTTAAGTCGCATTACTTAGAGTCAAAAATATTCTGTTGATTATATATGATCATATAAACTATAAGATTATAATTTTAGGTAGTAACTACTTAAATAATAAATACTAAAAGCAAAATCTGTAAAAAATGTATTTTATTTCCAAATTAAATTCATAAAGTAAGACATATAGATAAAAATATAATAAAACACATTTTAATAATTCTGACAATTAAAGGTAAAAATAATGTAAGTTGAGGTATCAATAAGATATACTATAGTTGATTGTTACCAATGAAAAATAATAATGATATGTGAAAAATATATCTAACTATTTAAATCACAAAAATCATAAAAACAGATTTATCATATTAAATTTACTTTAAAATATAATATTGAATCAATTGTATTTATCGAGATAATAAGCTCAATAATCAATCAATAATCAGACCTAATAGTCTCAAACTTAAAATTAATTATAATACATAATTATAATAGTTTAATATAGTTTTAACAACCATTGAATTTCAATTATCCATCATAGTTACTGAAAAAATGTCTGACATTTTTGTTTCAGTAATATAAACTTTATGTTTTAAAATTGATCGGTAGTTAACAAAATGAGCATGACTTTTTCTTTTCCACATTGGGACTAGAGAGTTTGACAAGTTCATGTTGGTCAGTTTCATCGTCGTACTGTCCCATCATTGAATTGATTAAAAACCTGAAATATAAACCAAATTTAAAAATTATCTAAGTGCAAAAAAAAAAATTACTTACTGCATGGAATCGTTAACCATCAATCCGTCTTTAGCTGAAGTCTCTGTCCATCCAATAAAATTATTTTCTTTATAGAACGCTTCAATATCCAATTGATCAATTTGTCGTTGGGGCAAATCGCACTAAAACAAGAATGTGAATTTTTCTTAAAGCAATGATGTTCCCATTAATTTCTAAAAGAGTATACTAAGTCAACAACTGCTATAATATACAAATACAATGGTGTTATTCAATAATAATATACAAATATTTAATTTATATTTTTCTAGAATATTTCCTACATCCTATTGGCTATTACCCACCTACATAGAATTTCTGTGAATTGACAACTACTATAATAGGCAATCGTAATATACAGGTACAAGTCACCAAACACTATAATTATATACCTTTTATATATATATATATATATAACAGTGTAGAATTCCATGTGTAATCACAAAAAATCTAACAAATATATAAATATTTCCTTTCGCTATGCGATTTGCTTGAGACTGAGAATAAACATAAAATACCCATGATTTTTTAATAAAAGGTTGAGAGTATACGCTGTATATGGAGTATATCCTATGGGAACACTACTGTTATATAGATATGCACTAACAAATAAATTAATAGGTAACAAAAGAAGTTATGCAATTTTTTTTTCATCATAAATGTATGGGCAAGAAAAATAGTATAACTAAATACACCATACACATTTAAATATTTCAGTCGGCGGTAGGTACATCGAAGTCATATTGAAAAATGGCAATTTTTAATTAGGTACCTGCCTAAAATAATTTTTCTAATGTAACAATTTATGAATTTATAGCGAGATACGGGTATGAAAAACGAAGAAAACGTTTAAGCGTCCGCACAAAATATAAATAAATAAAACTAATTGTTGCATATTCAACACTTAAAAAAATTATTATTTGTATTTGGTACCTATCGGATGACACAGGTTGTATGGGGTTTGATGCTGGAATTTCACCCAACTCAAAAATTAAAATTAGATATATTGTTTTTAACATACTGTTTTATTTTACACAAGGTATCAATTTTAACCAGACGAAAATGATACTATTGACGTTTGAAGCCATAAATGAGAAAAAAAAGAATTTTATTTTGTATACCCAATACCAAGTATTTACCAACAAAAATATTACGTTTTTATAATTAAATTAAAATAAAAAATATACCTAATATAAAATTGTTTTTAATAAATATCATGAAGTTAAACATTAGTTCACAGATCACAAGATGATCAGAACATTATTAAACAAATTATATAGATATTAAACAAAAATAATGGATATAACATTGATAACGTATGTAATTTTCACCTTTTTTGCGATGTGTACCTGATTCTGATTACCAGATTACCCTAGGTAAAACTTGAATATTTAAAATAATAGAGAAAGAGATTTTACTTTTTAGTAAAAAGAATAGAAAAATGTACACAATTTGTAATTTGTATATCAATTATTAAATAAAATGCATCATAAAATAAAATAGCTAAAAAATAATAGTATGTAATATATTATTAAACTACGCATTTATGATTATGATTATATTTCATAATCTTCTAAACTTTAAAGGTTATCGTTCAAATAGTTATTATCTATCGGTTTATAAGTACTTACAATACAATTTAAATGTTAATATGTTTGTTATGTAAGGGAATCGAAATTGAAACGGTTTAAAATTTGGCATATATAGATAATATTTAAGAAATCATTTGAATTATTTATATTTATGCTTATTTATATATATTAGATACACATCTAATATATATTTTATTATATATTTACCTACTTTTTACGTGCACTAAAAGTCAAGTAAGTATATTTTAGAAAATAGAAATCGATTTTTATATCAAACAATTATTAGAGTAGTGAAAACCACATAGTTTAACTTGTAGTCTAATATTCGTTGATATTTATACAGTCGGTTAATCTTTTTTCCAAACTATAATATTTCTACGACTGTGAATTTTTGTTTGGCTTCAAGTGGTGTCCACATAAAAACACATAATATAAATTCTTTACAATATAACATAATAAGTAATATTGATACATATGTTAAAGGTATATATTTTGTAAATGAACTCATTATAATTTATAAACATTATATTTGCAGTTGACAGCTGCTGGTGTTAAAACCAAATATTTACATAGTTTTAAACGCATTATTTAATTATCGTTTAATATATTTTTGTTTTAATATATATAATTATATAACGTAGATAGATATATTATATTCATGGTTTAGAAACATTAAGTGATATCATAATGATGTATTTACGTCACACATATCTGACTATTCTATAACACTTTATATTACGCATTTAATATTTATGTGGTCACCACAAATACCACATACATGAGTTATAGCCAACACTTGTTTAAAATTTACATACGTTATTAATTTAAAAATAACTTGTAATTTACACTTATTTATATTTAAAAAAAAATTCAAAATATATTCTCTTATGTATATATACTTATATTTTCTTACTCTTCAGTTACAAAATGTTTGTGAAATGCTGGTTAACAAAATAAATATAAATTATACATATTAAAAAGTGGGAAAGGCTGATTGTGGACGTCCCTCCTTCATCCTTTCGGTCCTCGGATAAATTAGTGGATAGAGAGAAATTATTAAGATTAGAATGTAATGATATTGCATTAGAAAATACGATTCTGAGCGAATCTCAATATATTGCAATATATTATTCTGATAATCAATTCTAAAATTTACCACGAATGTAAATTACATACGTAAATATGCAAAATAAATTTCTAATTCCTATGATCAATATTCAAGGAGTTATCATTCCTTTTTAAAGGAAAAACTTTTGGGAAATTCAAAAAATGAGCTAAATAAAGTACCAACTAGACACGATTTGCTACCGAAAGCATACCCTAATTGTGATAATTGGACTATTATTTCTACTTAAAAAAATGTTTTCATAAATCAGAAAAAAAAATTATAAAAAGCTTATAAAAAAAATTGTCAGTCATGATTTTCAAAATATTTTGTAAAAAGATTAAGTAATATATTATTAAACTTCTGTAAATTTTTCAAAACGATAAACCCAAAATTGTAGGTAATAATAATTTTTTTTGGAAAAAAATTCAAAGCTCTATATTTGGCTATATTAGCTCTATAATACAATTTTCAAGTCTCTACGATCAAAACTCAATTAGTTATCACGAAATAAAAAATTAAAAATGACGAAAATCGTAATTTTGCCAATTTTTTGCCATTTTTTCGGTAGTTATTTTCCTAGGGAAAAACTTTGGAGAAATTCGAAAAATGAGCTTAATAATGTACCAAGAGGACACGATTTGTTATTGAAAGCATATCCCACTTGTGATAATCGGACAATTATTTCTATCCAAAAAAATGTTTTCATACATAAAAAAAAAACATCTTTGTAAAAACAATACATTCTTCGCTCCGTTCAGAATCTAAAATTTGATATACATATATTTAATACATATCAAATTTTTAATATGTATAATTTATATTTATTTTGTTAACAAGCATTTTATAAACATTTTGTAACTGAAGAGTCGTTATAAGAGAATACATTTTGAAGATGGTAGGTACTATATATATATATATAGCCACTTATATTAAAGTGGTAGATACCATGGTAATCGTTATAATTTTTACATATATGTAAAATGTAGATACCCACCTAAATTTTTAAAATTGTTTTTTTGTCTCATTAACATAACAGAAAACTATAAATAATATATCCAATTTTTTGCTCCTGAAAATTGTTTGTAAAAATGTCAGATTGATACGGTTGTATAGTTATATCCCCAAAGAAACAAGAGATAAAACTACCACCATTTAATTTGTATCATTAATGTGTTTATTTGAATATAATTTTTATTGGATATAATAATTTTATAATTTTAAAATATATAGCTATATTTTACTTGCTAAAATATTGAAAAAAATAGTATAATTTAAATCATTCTTACTTTATTCCCTAATAACATGCACGGTATAGGACTGCCGTCTGATTTACTGCATTTCGAATCGACATCTTTTTTCCACTTCAGCGTATTTAAAAACGAATTCTTATTTGACAAATCAAACATAATCACACATCCATGTGCATCCTTATAATACACGCGGGTCATCCATGTGAATCTTTCTTGACCTAAACATAAAAACAATATTGTTATTTAAAAGTACAAGATGACTTATACAATTATATTATTGCTGATTCATAAGATGTCTGATGTCTGAAAATTCGGTAGTAATAAAATGGGTAACAACGAAACAAATAATAAATCGGTTTTTGGTTATATTAACACATAAAAGTTACATTTGTTAAATTTGAAATTGGTAAATGATTTCGTGTATTACATAAAAAATATATAATAATAATATAATACCTAATGTATTTTTAATTATAATGATTATTGTTAAATAATTTATATTATTATTGAGAATAATGATCACTAATGATAATATTATTTTACATTATATTAAAAAAAAGAATTAATTTTAAACAAATAATGTTCGACATCTCACTATATCGAAGTAATTTTCAAGAATTCATCATTATTATAACAATTGTTGTTATATTTTCATCAATATTTCATCGACCAAAACATATTTTATTTTAAAATTTGTCTATAAGAGAATTAACTATGATTCACATATATATTATAACCTAAAAGCATAAGCGTAGGTATTAACTATAAATTATTATATTATATTTAAAAGAAAAATAATTTAAAATTACATTATACAACTGAATATTTTACAACAGTATCATTGATATACCTAGTTGAGACTTCTATAGTATTGTTAAATTACGTAATTCTTCGTGACTTTTTATAATATACGTAAATAACAATTATATAATTTATTATGCAAAAATGTATTATAATTTAAATTTAATTAAGTTGATTTTAACATAATTTTAAACTTTGACTTTAAAATGACTTTAAAAAAATTATTATTAATAAAATATAACGTAATTGACTAAAATATATAATGCATACCCAATAATAATTAATTATATATAAGTAAGTACTAAGTACTCGTTATTAGATATTATTAAAATTATTTTATGCAAAAACTTAAAAACCCAGGTAGTTAACTATATACACTATATTATATACAGAGTATTTAAATATGATATAAATATACATTAGTTAAATCTTTGTGATGTACCATGTATATGTATAATGTATATACCTACAATCAATTTTTGATAAAAAAAATTGTACTAAACAAATCATGTAGGTATTAATTAATATTAATGTCGATAAAATATTTAATATTCATAAAGGGTTAATTTGTTTTTATTATTTTACGATTAAATTGTTAAATATTATATAATACTACTATTATATAGTACCTACCTAGTCTACTAATATAACTAACCTGCTATGTCCCATAGTTGTAATTTAATAGTTTCCATATCGGAAACTTTGATAATTTTTAATGCGAAATCAACACCAACGGTACCCTTGTACTCTCTGCTGAATGAGTTTTGTACGTATCGTTTGACAAATGCAGTCTTACCCACAGTAGGATCTCCTATTATGATTACTTTAAATAACTTTTCCGGCATTATAGTATCTGAAATGTACAATATAAAAAAATAAAAAATAAAATATATTATAATACATCAGTTCTTTATAAAAGTACTAATAGTTTTCTTTTACCGACTTTTACTTAATTCTTAAATATTTTAATAGTATTGTAATTTTACCCTTTTAATTGCACCTTAAATGTTGTAAATTAAGTATCAACTTATAAATTAGAAACCATATTTTTAGTTATTGATATACCGATATTAAAGAATTTTTTAATTAATTTAAAAGTAAAGTTAATAAAATAAAATTAGGTACATAGTATTGGTTGATTATTAGAGATCATTTAAAGTATATATTTACATTTTTAAGAATTACAGCTAAATTTAAATATCTATAGTTTAATATTATTTTATAGTTAATAATATAATAAGTGTACATTATGATATACATAGTATTAAACTATGATAGATTTTACAATAATTTCATTATCTTTATACATAGGAATATATAATAATTTTTGTAGGATTATGATGTATGAATAAAAAAGAATAGAAGCTTATCTATCGCTTATATATTTGTAAATTTTACATTAAATATAGGTAAACTTATAGACTATAGTCTTATATGAGCAATTGTAAAGATCTACAAATATTATCATATTTTAATTAGTATAATACATAGGTATAAGTATTTTCAAATGATTTTTTTTTCAAATCATAATATAATAATACCAACAAATATTAATATGATATAATTTTCAAAAACATTTTATAAGTTAAGGAGTTATTATCGTATTAAACTTCAATATATCATATTTTAAAAGATAATAATGAATATATTTTTGAACAGTTTTTATTTTATTTTAAATATATTAAAACCTAAAAGGTAGGTAAAGAGGAAGGGAATACAATGTAAGACCAGATATTCAGATGTCTTATCTAAACAGTTATAATATGTATTTCTATGTTAAGTTCTATTATTTCAAGTTAATATTATTGTGTAGGTACCTATAAAAATATTTAAAATAAAACTTCAAATAAAGTACCTACAGGTAGAACTATACAATTGAATTTATCTTAAAAAGTAATCTCCATGGTAAAGTTATGTAAAATGATTATGTTATACTATAAGGATATAAATTATCTGTAACAACATAATTGTTCACGTTGATAGATTAATAAAATCTTACTAACAGTTATTTTCTACATATCTTTACATTTGTTAATTTGATTTGATTTACATTATTTTTTATAAAAACATTAAGCCTAAATCACAAGTGAAAAAAAATTGTTTTTCAGTAGATTTTAAATCGAATTAATAATAGTAAAAGCTACGCGTCATACTACTGTATTTAAAGATTATAACACTACCTGGTTAAATAGAGCCTACCCTATAAAACAAATTAATATAAGTAAGTACATTATAATTTGTGCAAGGAATTCAACGTGTTATGAAATACAAATTTATATTATAAGTAGCTAAGTAGGCCATGTTTTTTTCTTCTTCGGGTAAACAAAAATATTGTGTAATAGATACATAATAATTTATCTATAAGTGACTTCTCAGAACCGGTTCTATATTGATAAATATATCAAGGTATATTCATGGGTTTATGTAAATCACTCAACTTAATAAAACCGCTGTATTTATAAACTAATACGTTATAAAATTATATAAAAAAAACTAACTGAAAATTATAGACGGAGAAAATATAAAAGTATAAAACTCAATGTCGAAAATGAATGCATAATTTAAATTAATAAAACCAACTATCAACTACCTGTATATACATGTATATACCTGTATAATAAGATTATTTGAAAATACATAAATTATATAAAGAATAAACATAATACTAATACAATTATTTTATAACACTATTATTAACAATTTAGTTTAACTTCAGGTCTGAAAAATTGATTTGATTTGATTTTGAGTAAAAATTATCAAATGTAATCACATAATTTTAACATTTATATTAGTTAAGTAAATAAAAATTGTGTACAAATAAATAATATCATCTAGTGACTAGTTATAAATGTTTTTCAGGACCTTTAAGATATTTAAAAATGTATAGTTCCATTTATTACAAAATGTTTTAAGAAAAACGCATAATACATGATAACAAATAAATAAAATAATAAATTTATATACCAATGAGAATGTAACAAAGAAGCTATAAATTAATCTACAACATTTTAATTATATATTAAAAACATTTTAATTAAATACCAGATATTTCAACAATATTTTCAGATTATTGTCAAGAAATTTAACTGAACACAATTAATTAATTTTACAGGAAATAATAGCATTGTATTAAAATTATTCTAAGAATAACATCAAAACATAAATTCATTAAGCAATATAATATATTAATATGTAAGTTTTATGCAATTTTGTTTTAAATGTATATTTTATATTATATTGTATATATTGTATATTGTATATTTTAATACATATTCAATAGAACATTTGTAATTATGTGATAAAAATTAATTTAAGTACTTTTCAAAAATTATATACAAACATATTTTTATACTTTTGTACCTCTTAGATAAAAATCACGAATTTCATTCTTGATATCACTATTTTCGACTGTTGAGTATGCATTTGGTCTGCGAATACAACTGGATAATTTGTCATGATCTTCCCGATATTTGTTTTCTTCTAAATTTGTTTCGCTGTCAATTACGAATTGAGTTTTTAACAAAGACATAACATATTCAATTTCCTCCACAAAAATAATGATTTCGAACCAGTCGTAACCCAACTAGTAGACTTTAACAAAATATCTGAAAAAATAACAATGAATTATTACTTAAAGATATGTTATTCTATTGTTATGTATTTTAAATTATTTTGAATATTTATATAAAAGCATCAAATTTAAAAAAAAATTAAAAAATGCATTATTTAATTAAACATATTATTATTTATTTATATATTTATAATTTACGATCCCATGAATACAATAATGGTTACTTATAATAATTTTCCTAATATTATATTTTTAGAGGAGAATATAAACTGTACTTTAGCATTGAGTTTAATGAAATATTTTTAAACAAATTTTAAGTAGTGGATTCAGTGTCGGATTTAGAGTTGAAGACGCTGGGGGCAAAATAAATTTAATGCTGCATATTTACTTTTTACCTTCTCCTACCACATATTAATTGAAATAAAAAAAATTTTAAACGCCAATATTTTAAGAATATTTTTTTTTGGAAATTGCCCTTTTGCCCCACCTTAAACACGGCCCTGAGTGGATTACCTAATTTTTAAAGTGCACATACCTAACTAATTAAAATTAAAACATAAAAAAAATACTCATCGTTAGAGCATAATTTATATTCTCCTTTAAAAATATAATAATAGGTAATTTTACTTTAATATTAGTTATAAATAAAATATAGTAAGAATGTGTACAAAACAAATTTTTAATTACGCCACCTGTTAATTATAATAGTTATAATCTTCACTATAGTTAGTATTATTGTATTGATATTTATGCAACCTAAATTCTAAATGTGTACCTAATTTATAATTTTGTAAGTACCTCTTCTGTCATTTTTAATTTTATAAAATTACGTTTGCTTGTAATTACAATATAATATATTCTTTACAATAACATCCAATGGAGTATATGTACTTTTATTTAATTAAACTATATGATACCGATAAAAATATATTATTTTGAAAGTGATAAAAATGTAATCACATCTTTGAAAAGAAATATAAAATTATCTATTTACGATTTTAAAGTGGTTTTTAATAAACATAATCACTATTGGTGGCCATTAAAAAACGTTCAACAATTGTAATTCTTGAATAACGATATGATTTTGAAAGTCAATATTCTAATATTTTATAAAACTACACAAACAATAATATTTGAAATAATTAAATATCATAAAATGTATACCATTTTAACAGTACTCTAAAAGAACCTATAATATCGTTTGAAATTCTAATTACCAAAGTGAACAAATATATTTAATATCTATATTTCTATGTATTCAAGTATTGTAATATTTCAAATCGCTATATTGCTAAAGTCCAATTATTGCTAAATAATCAAAAATTATATACATTTATTTCTAACATGTTAGGTAAGTTATGATGAATTAACTGAATTATTTAATTGTATTATGTCACTATAAAAGTATGTATGATAGGTATAAATTGGTATTTTATATAATTATTTATATATGAATTATCTTTTATAATAAATTAAAGAAATGCTAAAACGTATTATCATATGTCATATTTATAATTGTATATATTTATCTTTTCTTTCCCGTACACCTATTCCATATTACTCTACTCCAGCTACTTAATTCAGTGGCCAGTATACTACAAAAATTATAAACTAAAAAATAGAAAATGTAAAACTTAAACATTTTTATTCGATTGTTTTAAGTTAACTAGGAGCTAGGAGCGTAGCGAAAAGTGAATATTTAATATAATAATATTATATAGTACAATTTCAGAAGTATAGAATTGAATTAAGGGGGTCATACAAAATTGATACGCTTAAATAGAGGTTTAGGTACGTGTTAAACATACAATTAATGCAAATTTCAATTTACTAAGGGACCAAATATATTATGTATAATAATAATAATAATAATAATTGTGATAATGTTTTATGTGGGGGAACTATTATTAACGAGATTATAATATACGATATACAATTAATACTTAATAGTCACTTGTATATAAAATATTACATCGTCAATTTCCTAATGTAAAAAAATAACAATGTTACATTATTTTACTAAATATACTAATAAGTAATGTGATATACACACATTAAATGCAACGAAAATTAAATTAAATTTAGTTAAATTTTATCAGTGGTTATTGTCTTATTGAGTTTATTTATTTATTATATTGAATGATATTGTGTATCCATGCTGCAAAGATTTAACGTTCAAAATTCTAAAATTCTAAATAACTATAATATACCTACCATTTAATTTGTTAGTATAATAATTATTTTTTTCTTTTTAAATTATCTAATCTTTCACTCTATAGTTTAAAAGCATTTTCTTAAATACATTCTACTTACTTGTTTTCTATAAATACGATTCATTACGATTATATGTTAACATAATATTGAAATTTAAGATCTACTTACTTAAATTAAATATGTATATTATTTTATTAATTATTAATGCCTATTAAAACCATAAAGATAAAATAATTATTTTTCGATTTATATATAACATTGCATGCATTAGTCGAAATGCAAGATAGCTACGGGGTATGTCATTTCTTTATATTTTTTAATTATCTAACACTATCAAAAACCGTCATTTATTATGCCTATAATGAAACATCCATTATGACTTTATATTATTGAAATCAGCATTTTATTGGAATTTAATAGTTCGTATTAAATTAACTACTAAACAACGATCGAATTTTTAATATTTTTTACATCTTTGTATTTTCTACAATAACTTAGGTAGGTACGATGCTTACAAATCTTTACGATGCAAATTAATAATTGAAAGGAGCAGAGCTCCAATAGGTCTAAAATGTATAAAAATATAAAGCTACATTAAACATCTGAGCATCCTTCCAATTTTTTTTAGCCATTTCGACCACTGATTACATGTGTGTCTATTTTGTGTGTTTCATACATGAAAAAATGGGAGTTAGAGAAGCTTAATAATCATGCAAGCTTCACAAATTTATTGAAAATCAATATAATTTAATTACAAAATTATTATTTTGCTTAATATCTGTCCTAAAAATTCTGATTTCCGACTATGGTATATTTGAAGTTAACTGTATTTCAAACTATCAACTTTATAAATTTTATTCAAACCATACAATTGACCACTTTAGTAAATAACAAATTTTATAATAATGTATTATACATATACAAATAACAGAAGCAATAATACAATAAAGTGTATTGTTAATGATACAGCATGATCAGTATGTAACATTACAAACAAAATACAAATTAAATAAAAACCAATGAAATCCATTATTTTTGTAATATTACATTTTTACCAGCAATAACTTTATAATTTATGACATATTTAAACTTAATTTGTCTGTGATCCATTTATAACTCTATATATAGGAAATCAATATACAAATTCAATATATTACAGTAAGTTAGAGTTTTAGACACATATGTATTATATTAATTATTTTTAATAGAATATAATATTTCTCTTATAATTTAGCATAATAAAAACTAGTATCGTCATTAAATTAGTGTAAATTTACACGTCATTGGTTTTAAAATAATACTGTATTTTTACACGATAAACGCGTGTTATAATTTAGGAACCTGACATTTTCTATAAGTATACTAAAAACAATAACACCCATGTTCCCTAAAACCATATAGTAAAATTAACTAGATTATAAAAAGTCATTATAGGATTATTGTTGTTATTATTATTTAAATTATTTAAAATAATGTAAAATTACTTCATAATTTTCAAAATAATAGGATTTTTATAATCTAGTACTGAATATAATATACACTGAGATTGAACGAATGTTATTATGAAACAAATACTTTATATGAATTTACACATTTTGAAATTCAATGCAGAGGGAGAAAGCTGTTATTAGAAAGCTTTTATTATGATTGCTTTTTTAATGTTTTAAAACTCGCTTTTGGTGAGTATATGTGCCTATTAAAAATATTCATATTAATACTTCATCTAGATATATTTATTATTGTTTAGAAAGTAAACACAGTGGTGCTAAAAGTATATCACTTTTCTATATTTATCTTCGAAAAACTAGGAATACCTAAACATCAAATATAAATATATTTTTGGTAAAAAAATAATAATCTTATAAATTCGAATTCTAGATCTGATAAATATAGCTAGTAGAATATATAATAAAATAAGTGAAACTACAAATTTGTATTACTTTATGAAATTTATAAATAAAGAATTAACTTCAAGACATTAAAATAATACACATTTATATAGTTTTATTTAAAAACGTATAAAAAATACATTTGAATAATTAATTATGTATAGGTAATTCATTAAACGTTAAAACATTAATTTTATAATATGCCTGCTACTTATTTATTAATACACTAGTTTATTTAATGCACTACTATAGAGTATAGATTTTATTATATTATTAACATAGGTACATATAATACAAAATAACTTTTTAATTGCAATACTTCAAAATTAATTATATAGCAAAATATTAATATAAATCAGTATAATTAGGTACTTTTAAAGTTTAATTTTTTTAAAATCAAAATCCACTTTTAAAAATGGCCATCAGTTATATAAGTTCTATAGTATTTTATTTATTAAAAAAAAATAATAAAATTATATAATTATGTTTTGTAAATAACTAGGTATAAAAGTGATTCAAAATACATGTGTTGCCAATAATTGATTTAAAACGGGTTGGCATATTGTGAATAGGTGTAGTGACATATGATTTAGAATGTACATTTATTGTATAATACAGGAAAGTTATGAAAATGTGCATAATATATTCATTTAATTAAAATATTGGCAAACTAGTATATGTATATAAAAATATATGCCAGTTTTTTATTATATAACCTTATAATATAATCTTAACGATTACCTATATTAACTATTTTTAAGGGCATTTTTTTGAAAATATTCCCGTAAGGAGTTTTAAATTTTAATTGACGATGGAAATTATAAGAATAAAGATGAGAACACCAAACAATAATTATTAATAATAATGTTGTTGTTGTAGTTGTTTACAATAAATTAAACAAATACAATATAAGACCTACGTATTTTCAGCTACGTATGGAAATCTATATTGTTGCAATAAGATGTTCATATATTATTAATTATAATAATAATAATTAATAAACAACATTATTATATGAATTAAAAATTTCACAATTTCCTCATTAGTTAGGTAACAATATTTATATTACACAGACGTATGCAAATGCATGAAAAACTACAAATGACAACTAAAATTATATAAATATACGTAGTAACTATATATAAATACCAATGATACTCTGACTAACAATTATAATATTATTATTTATAACATATGACTTTGATTACAAAACATACATCACAATACATAAAATGTATGTATTTTTTATTTATAAATTAATCAAATATGTCTCATTGAAGATTACAACTAATTTTCGAAAATACAATGGCTATCTAATCGACTTACCTACATATAATAATAAGTAAAACATCGGTTTAATATAATAATTAATTTCACTACGATTAAAAAAAAGAAATTTTAACAAGAATACTAATTATAAATGAAATGTTTTTTTTTTTAAATTTGAATCTCTGACAAATAAAATATGTTTTAACTTTAAATGTTTATTTTAAAATTATAAATTTTAAATATTAGTAAGTAATTGATAACTTAATTATCTCTTATTATCTAATATTAGCATATCATTGTTTTTGTTATTGTTTCATATCTGTAATCAGTATACTCATGTATAATAATATAGACAATTTTATCTTATTGAACATGTATTCACACATTATCAAAATAACCTACATTCTAAACAAATATACAACCAATTGTAAAATTGCTTAAAATATTGAAATATTATATAAAGGTAAAAGGTACGTAGGTTATAGGTATACTATAGTCTATAAGTAGGTAGTGTAATATACTAAAACACCAATATCAATAGCATGTGCATATTATTTAAAACGAATCCTTATTTACTGTTCAGTAAGAAATATTCTAATCAATTAATTATATATATAATTATAATATAAGTAATAAAACAAAAATTATATAAATTCGAAAAAATTATATTAAATATGTAGAATATTTCTATTGCTATAGATATTAAATACGTTTAGTATGTTATAGAAATTATGTTAGGAAGGTATTTAAAATTTTTAATGACTTAAAATATATGAGTATTAACTTATACATTATATATTAAACATTATCAGTTCTTTAGACCTACCTATGTTACTATATTATTACGTCGTGTGTAATTTATACTTTTATTTGCATATTATGCCTATGTGGATTTAAGATTTTTTTTCAATCTATACTGTATTATGTACAATAGGTAAATTTAGTAATAACTTAAATTAGGCATGGGCGTGAAAAAGTGGAACCACAGTAAGGCCGCTTGAACATAAGATATATTAACATTGTTTGTTAAACGCTAGAGTAGAAATAAATCTCTAGGCCATTAACGAATTAGGCGATGGATTAGCTGGAATAGTTTTAATGAATTTAACATTAAAAATAATTGCTGATTTTGTGAAATACAAATAAAGAAAAACTAATTAGTAGACTACTACTTATTATATAGGTACTTATATGATAAATAATATTATAAACATTATATTTGAAAATATTACAAGTCATACCCATTATAAAGAATTCTTCATTCTTATGTAAACCAAGGATGGATAACATTTAATAACGACCGGTTACGCATACTTAAAGCAAAAATGCAAAATGTATAGCGGCCTATTAAAATTAAATCATTTATATGTATATTTTTTAAAAATATATGAATACAATTATTATTTTCATTGGTTATTAATTTATTTTATTATGATTTATTCGCGAACTATAGTTTGTTTGTCCTCGGATGATAAACCGTAATAAACAGAATATTTTTAGTAAGATAACATGTTATAGAATAGAAATTTATGATATAAATTAGATTGATATAATTTTAATTGTGATTTACGACTACCTATGTATAAAAGGTATGATCAAAATTCAGAACTTTATGTTACACAAATTATAGGAATTACAAAGTTTTTAAAGTTGTCTTCGTTGATTTTCTAACACTAATTTCTGATGAGAATGATAAAAGGTCTCTTATTCTCTTAGTCTCTTATATTCTTATCCTTTAAAATAATTTCCAAGTACCTACCTATAATCAATGACATTAATATTATGATTTATTATATAATCAATTTTAACTTGTGTGTAGAATTAATTTTATTCGAGAAAGTTAGATAAATTTTATTAATTTTCCACAGTTTCATTTTGATTAAAATTAATTGAAAGTTTTAAAATACGGAATAGTAATACGTAAATATAGTATTTAGGGCCCAGTATGTCTGTATAAATAAAATAAATTAAAAATAATTTATGTTATAATTCGGGCTTGTAACTTATAACATTTGCTAATTTGTTTTGACACATAATAAAGACAGCTAAGCTAAGTGAGTGATAAATTTGATTAAGATATCATATCATTTATAAGTAAAATACGAAATTTTTATTTTTACATATTTTTGTACATTCCGTAGATTTAGTGTTTTTGGTGCAATTTTAACACTTTTATTGATATTTCCAAAAGAAAATATTGATTATTTTTATATATTAAAATGTTATTAAACATTTGATTAAATAATTTATCATGAAATTACGTTTTTTTTTCTTATTTCATATTAAACTGCTGTGATTTAGTCTTGTATATGTGATTTTCTTTTAAATTGTAGCATATTAAAGGTAAAATGTACATTTACTATTTTATTTATATATACCTATTTGAATCGACCAGAAAAAGTATCCTATAACATAATATCTTATTATTCAATACGATAAAGTTTATCAAATAAATAAATTTATACATTTTAATTGTTATTATTAATTTTTTTTTAAATAAAATGAAAAGGATAAAAAATATAAAATCAAATTGTTTAAGAGTAAACATTAGTTAAATAATATTAATAAAATAATAATTGCAATGTTAAGTAAATAATATTCATATATTTTTCTTTTGAGGAAGCTTTACCCGTATGTTCTGTCTTTGTCAATATCCAATGCGAAACATAATTATAATAATACTTGCTTTGCGCGGAACAACTTTAGTCAATCTGTATTTGTGTTAGAAATACCAAATCTTTACAATATAGGAGAACTTTATCTGTGTCATAGTGTTTTTATTTTCTTGATAACACGATTTGATTAGTTAAAATAATAAAAAAGTGGGGAGGCCGATAATGGACGTTCCATTAGTATTGAAATTAGTGGTTTATTATTATTACTAAGATTTGAATGCAATGATATTGCATTAGCAAATACGATTCTGAGCGTATCTCAATATATTATACAGATAATCCATTTCAAAGTTTACTACGAATATAAATTACATGTGTAAATATGAAAAATAAATTTCAAATTCCTAAGATCAATATTCAAGGAGTTATCATTCCTTTTTCAAGGAAAAACTTTTAGGAAATTCAAAAAATGAGCTAAATAAAGTACCAACTGGATTAAATTTGGTACGGAAAAGGTACCCTATTCGTGATAATTGAACCATTATTTCTATCCGAAAATTAGGTTTTCATACATTAGAAAAAAATATAATAAAAAGCCTATAAAAAAAAATTGTCAGTCTAGATTTTCAAAATATTTTGTAAAAAGATTAAGTAGTATATATAAGTAGTATAGACTTCTGTAAAATTTTCAAAGGTTAGGTAAAGCCAAAATTGTAGGTATTATTAATTTTTTTTGGAAAAAAATTCAAAGCTCTATATTTGGCCAAAAAATCAACCAATTCCTTCCAAATTTTTTAACACTTGTATATTACCAATGTTAGTACTCAAAAAAATTTTCATGTCCTAACGATCAAAACTCAATTAGTTATCACGAAATAAAAAAATTAAAAATGACGAAAATCGTAATTTTGTCAATTTCTTGCCATTTTTTAGTAGTTTTTCTTTTCCTAAGCAAAAACTTTGGAGAAATTCGAAAAATGAGCGTAAGTACCAAGAGGACACGATTACTATAGAAAGCATACTCCACTTGTGATAATCGGAAAATTATTTCTATCCAAAAAAATGTTTTCATACATAAAAAAAAACATCTTTGTAGAAACAATACATTCTTCGCTCAGCTCAGAATCTAAAATTTTGTATTTTTAACACAAGTACAGATTGAGTAAAGTTGTCCCGTGCAAAGCAAGTATTACTATATGTTTTCCGTTGGATAGATGGAGACAGATGGGTATAGCGTCCTTCTAACAAAAAAGTTTAATATGTTATAAAGGATATTTTTTTTTAGCTGCAAGTCACAAACTTTGATTATAATTACAAATTTGGTTAAATTAAGATTTATTTTAACGATTTTCGATATTAATAATAAGTTACAGGATTGTTAAAAGACAAATACAATGATATAAATATGTTAAATGATATTAATAATAATAATAATTTATTGCCCATAAAACATTTTGAACATTTGAAGATAATATAAATGTATAAATAGTTACACATAATTACTAAAATAGGTTTTAATTATACAATGTATACAATTTAACAAAAATAGATGGCCCAAAAACACCATTGAGGTATATTATATATATTGATGAAAATTGGAGTCGTATAAATTTATTAATTTTTTATTATTTAAAATCGTGAAATCTAAAGAAAAAAGATAGAAAAAAAAAGATACAAATAACTATATATATAAAACCATAATAATAACAATAGTAATTAAAAATAATAATAGGATAGTAAATATTGTATTATAGATAATTAATTTTAATTTTGTTTAAAACTATAGTTATATCCAGGATAAAAGAAACAGTATGCAATAATAATGTATAAAGAATATGTGATAATATTAATATATGTTATGCGAATCTGCTAACCATATTTTAATACGAAGTTTATATTTTGTATATGATTTACAGTATAAGATATTGATAGGTATATATTATTTAAGAGTTCTAAGCCAACTTTAGCAAAATATTTACTGGATTTTTATATTTTGGCTGTGGGAATAATTAATTTATTATTTCGGCGCGTATTATGTGAGATTTGTTTGAAATCTATCAAATTTAGTTTGTAAGTATAATATAAGGCATTTCGGTAAAATAATTGTTTTATATTGAAGACATTTAATTCTTTAAAGAGTTCTTTAGACGGGTAAATTTTTGGTTTATTTAAAATTATTTGTATTATGCTCTTCTGTGCCGTTTGTAGTTTATTTCCTAGTCTACCACAGGCAGTAAAACCATATTGTAAAATAGATTACGTCATTGCGAACTAAACCATACGTAGCATTGCTTTATCTAGTACTTTTTTGGCATTAATATAGAAATGATTGAGCTTTCGCATTTTTACTATTAAGTTTTGTATTTGAATGTCCCATTTCATGTATTGGTCAAATATGACGCCTAGATATTTAATGTTAGCTGTAATGTATAATAATTAATAAAATATATTTTTATTTTAATATATTCTTTGAATAAAAACAAAAAAACAAGTAGTCTATTTATATGATTAATGCACAATTTGTATACCAGTACGTAAATTCTACATATAAAAAAACTGTTGTTAACTGTTATATATGAAAAAATATCTGTCCTGTATGTGATTTCACGATTTTAATTTGTATTAGATACAAAAAATATGCTTTGGACCACATGCCAAATGCTTCAAGAAAACTATGCGTTTTATTACAAGCCTGTGGTTTTACAGTGTACAATACTATATAAGCTAACTCGTCCAGTTGTCCTTGAAATCGAACAAACGATCCCTAACTATGATCTTTGCAGGTTCACCCTCTTCAAAAACGAAATATCTCTGCATGCTGTATTGGAACTCAATACATATACAGAACCAAAATCCAAACATTGAAATTGAAAACAAGTAATGGCGTTTATATGAAATATTTCTTTGGTCACCAACTGTCCTAAGTATCTCAGACGTGAAAAGTAATTTTCAAATATAATATTTGTTTAATAAATAATATTTAAAGTATTGACATAATATTACACCAACAGTAAGAATTATTATAATATTTTAAATTACTGAGCTGATACGATGTATATTTTCGTATAGACGTATACGTATTTAATTAACATGTTGTGTTATGGCTTTCACTTGTTATATTAAAACAGTCGTAGCTTACGGCCACTATTATTTAAATGACATTACAATAAATTATTATTTTTCACAGAATACATATGAATATAATATTATACTTAAAATTTATCTAGATCGTCAAAACGTTTGTTGTTTTTTTGATTAGACACAACAATTGTTTACGTCTTGAATATTAAAATAAATAATTAAACCGTCGACGTAGTCCTGTATAGATATTAGATTTTTCTGAAATCCACAACGCTATAACAACACGCCTAATAGGATGTACAATATGACGCTATAATATCGTCGTTGACATAATATTTTTATTGTAAACGATTATTTTCCCCGTAGAGTGACTGATAATAGAAGTATCTATTAAAAAGTTGTATCTACTTACCGATCGCAACACGAGTGTGGATCATATAATAATATTTTATATTGTACGGCGCACATGGATCGCTACGCGCCAAAAAAGCCGGCAGTCGTTGTCGGTCGGTCGGTCCGTAAACGTTTCACGATTGCTGTCGGTGCGGTGGAACGCGCGAGACTGATGTAAAATGATGCGTCGACGCGTTTTCAATTATTATCGCGTTCGAATGTTTATCATCGGTCGTCGCCGCGGCAGCTGCTGCGTGGAGGGAATGTTGTTTTACTGCAATATTTTCGTATTGTACACCGCGACCGCGCCGACAGCAGCAGCAGCTACATCGGAGTATCGGAGCTATCAGCAGGCCGACAGCGGCATAGCACTTCTATGTCGTGTGCACGAATAACATAACGTGTTCATGGTCGCGCAATCGGTTCTATGTAGATAAAATGAAAATAATATACCTAAGTTACTTAATAATTATTATTTATGTTTTCATTATCCAAGGTTTAAACCATTAGTATTTTTTTTTTTTTTTTTTTTTAATTGATTTAATGATTTCCGATATTGTTTTTTTTTTCTATACTCTCTGATAATATAACCATGAATCCGTATTTTTTTATTGGTTCATTATACGAAATCAGATTTTCTTTTCGAGTGCCCACGCACCAACTATACTTATGTAATGTGTTATGTAACCATATATTATTATCTTGGAATATTCTTGTTCAAACAAAATTCGCGTGAGATAATCATTTTTTCGTTGAAAATAAACACGTGCGATTCAAATATATACAATGTTAAAATATAAAATACATTTTTATTACGCACCGGATGTGCTGATGTACAAAATAATTGTTTTTAACATCTGGCAAATTTG
The DNA here is from genome assembly GCA_013282895.1 of Eriosoma lanigerum. NCBI lineage: Eukaryota > Metazoa > Arthropoda > Insecta > Hemiptera > Aphididae > Eriosoma > Eriosoma lanigerum. The sequence goes on along the minus strand of CM023361.1, from coordinate 25,276,635 downwards.
TCATATTTTGCTTCTATTCCGCCCCAATTAGGTAGGTATATTTAAAACTATACTCATGAACATAATAGGTATACCTACTCAAGTAATGGATTTTAATGAATCAACAGAAAGAAAATAACAGATTAGATAGAAAAATTGATGTTACAATTTAAATAATTTGGAATAATCGAAATATTTAAACATGATAAAAAAATCAACATAATTATTTTGCATGTATAATTAATAGTTAATTGTATTGATCCCACGATTCACAAACTTATTATGCTTATGATATTATTAAATAAATGTTTATAATTATTATAATGTTTATGATTTCATTTATATTTTTTTACGTTATCTTATTGCATGTATTCTTACTTGCATAAAATATTAGCATATTTTTCATTTTTAATCAGTTATTTTAAGTATAAAATGATAAAAACAAACATTCTCAATGTAAATCAGCAATATAGTATGTGTGTATTATATAAAAACAATTATTTATTTATATTACTATTAAAAGTACGCATAAATAAAATTATTGAAAGAGATCGTCGATTGTAACAATAATACTTCTCTTAAAACTAAATTTTCCATAAGTACATATTTCGTCATTTGTTTATGCATAAACACAGAGTCATATTTAAAATTGTGGCGCCCCAGACCCCGGTGTGGACCCGGTGATTATTATTCCCGGATTATTATCGCTTGTTACACCGGGGCACTTTTTAAATTCCTCCCCTTTTTTCGTAGTTGTGGCGGAGGGGAGAGTGTTAAAATAACAGAAAAATTCAAATTTACCTCACCCAAAGTTCCAATAAAGGCATAAATTCCCCACCCTTACCTTCCCCGTAAATAAGGTATTGAGGTCATAAACAGAAAAATCCTAGTTATATTATAAAACAAAAATTACTTTACTCAATATAATACCATATTTACTTATTCTGTGATAATACCTTGTATATGCTATACAGTAGAAAGTCAACCGTCCTTATACGTATATAGTCATATAGTCTAAAATTATTATTATTTATAGCTTTATATTCTATAATACGAATAATAATAATATATTGCATAGTACCATAATATATGGTCATAGATATATATATATATATATATCCAATGTACATTTATAATAATATTAGATGTAATCAATGTTTTATGTAGAATGTAGATAGGTACATGTATAGGCTATAAAGTTCTTATGTTATATGATAATTAAAAATGGACACTAATTAAATAGGTAGTAAAAAAGTTAAAAGTTATTTTCATCAGAGATTTTTTATTTTAATACTGATTACACCCAACCAAGCAACATAGTTAAAACTACTTGTTAAAATAACTATAATTTAATGTAATTACTTTAAATTTTAAATCCAAGTTATTTTCAAAAATAGTTTATAGTCCTTAGGCATGTCTACGGATTGGCAGGGGGACATTTGCCCCTCCAAAGACATTTTTTCACCATGGTAAATAAGTATAATAACAATAATTAGCAATAACATGACGAACACGGAATTTTTTTTTTAATTTTAATTTTAATATTGTCAATCCCCTCCAGCTGCTAAAGTCTAAAGACGCCTATATTATATGTATTATACTTTTATATTTTAAAATTATTTTATAAATGCACGCGAACCAATACGATTCCATCACATTAGGTACTAATTTTTAAATGACACTATTGTTAAAATTCAATAAGTATTTTATATAAATTATGACTAAAGTATCTATTTAAATAAATGGTACGTTAATTTATATAAATACTTAATAATAATAACTTAAATAAATCACTAGGTTGTTTAGTACCTACCTAGTTATTATTATTTTTTTAAATATTTTAATTTTAACTACATAAAAATGTTGACCAACAGTCACCAACTGATGATAATACATATTATGTATATCGCGTATACTTTAATACCAATACCAGTAATGTTCCCATATAGGATACTCCATATAGGGAGTATACTCTCAAGTTTTTATTAAAAAGTTATGGATATACTACGTGTCTGCGTATACTTTCAAAATCTCAAGCAATTTGCATAGAGGAAAAAAATTATATATATATTTGTTACTTTGTTAGATTTTTTGTAATTACACATCAAATTTCATACTGTTATAATATGTATACACGTGCAGTAATTCATACTGTTTGGTGACGTGTATTACGATTGTCAATGATTATAGTTGACATCGAGAGAAAATATAACGTTGGGTAAATATGAGAAAAAAAATATTGTAAAAAAATATATATTTTTAATTAAATTTGTTATTATTATATAACCCCCTCCTCCTTTGCAATTGTATATTATAGCAGTATTAGCATTCGTTGACTCAGTGGCGCACACAGGATTTTTTTTCGGGGAGAAGGGAGGGGTTGTTCTCATAATTTTCTCCTAAAGAGGAGAATATTGTATAATGTGCAGTAATATAGTAAAAAATTTAAAAGTATATTTGCACGCTGTAAATTTTACGTCACTCTGTTGCATGAACGTATGCTGGATTTTGAATTCAAATTTAACGAAGAAAACATTTCGGTGGGGAGAGGTTGTGGCCTCTTAACCCCCTCCCTCTGTGTGCGCCACTGCGTTGACTTAATATATTCACAAAGAAATTAATGGATGTCTCTGGTAAGTACTATAGATACTTATAGGTACCTACCTATTATAATTGCAAGAACTAAAATTGTATGAAGTACGAATTTCACAAATATGTATTGTTTTAATGCACTTTGTAACAGTATAATTATATAAGTTTAGTAAAAATTATATTTAATATTTTAAAACATGCTTTTTTAAGATATTTTACAATATCATAAATCGATAAACCTTGTCATAGTATTACTTAATCATACAAAATGCTATGTAGCATGTAGGTGATTAATAATATTATTATGTGATACATTATATGGGTATATTATATATGGGTAAATCTATTTATTGTAATTTGTTAATAGGTAACAATAATATTAACATGATATTTTATATTAATGACTTTCAACATTTTAAGTGTGTACTCGTTACTACGATAAAAAAAATATTTATTGGTTTCTGCAAATTACAATATATAATCATAATTATAGGATATAGCCATCTACAAGATCGTAACTGGGGAGGGTTAGTGGTACAAACCCCTCCAAAAAATTATATTATTTTTAGAAAATCTGTATGGTATTTTTAATTAACTAATTATTATAATAGCAAAACGGCCCCCTCCCAAAAAATTTTAAAGGTATAATAAACCAGGGTGTATGGTGTATCTTTATCTTTAGCGAATACAAGTAAATCATAATGTACCTATACTTGTACTCAGGGGTTAAAGTGGGGGGGACGCAAGGGGACTCAGTCCCCCTACCTCTAATGGTGGTTTAAAAGCGTCCCCTTTAACAAATTACAAAACGTTCTGGAGACATAAAATTATATATAGAACGCTTAAAACTATATGGAGACATTGTCCCCCCTGGAATTTTTTCCCACTTTAAGCCCTACTTGTACTCAATGGAATGAAAAAATGGTGAAATTATTTTCCGTTTTTTATTAGCTTTAAAATTTCGAACTTATAATATAATTACGCATTTTAAATAATAATAACAATAATAATAGAATTCAAAATAGCATATTCCATATGATTTGTTACAAAGTACTACACTCTAATGGCTATGATGGATTGATGGGTCAAATTATTTTACATCAAAATATGGTGTCAGTTAATGTCTCAAATCGTATTTATGGTGATGAGACACATAATTTTTTCATGGTGAGAATTTTTCTGGAAATTCTTTAGTAATATTTATTTTTTAGTTACAAATTAATAATTATATTCTCTTTTAACATCAAACTGGACTGTTAAGAAATAATAAATTAATTTGCAAAATATAAAGCAAGAATATAATTTAATTCACTGTATTTATATGATAAATTTGTAAAAATGTACCTTTGTAGTACATTATTTAAAAAATTAAGTTAATGTAACTATTAATTATAAATTAAGTAAATAAATATAAATTAATATGGATTGGTAAGTACCAAATTAAGTATAAATAATTTATAATAAGATTGTAAACTCTCATAACTCATGGCAAGGATATAGAGAGGTACTTTTTTTACATACTTATAATCTATATTTCAGAAATCGGTAAAACTATGTATAGTTTTACTAGTTGCAATTCGAAGTTGCGTATTTAAGATTTTGACACCATATAGATTCACATAATAATAACTGGCCTCTTTTATTAACAATAACACTATAGGTAGACTGGTGGAATAAGGATGAGTTGTTATACTTGAGCTTTTAATAGCATAAATTACCAAAAAAAATTGACAATACTTAATCTTTATAATACAAAATGTGAATTTATATTAGGTAATTATACTACAGAAATTCAAGATTAGGTACCAATGTACAGTGTCCCAGATATATTTACTAATTATAATATCTCCGCGAAAAACTAAAATTGTTGATTGTGGTATTTTTAAAATTATTATTTAGACAAAATGCTATAATATTACATCTAATATTTTTATAATTTTAAACGTCTAGTAAAAATATAAAAAATAAACTTTTTTAAATTAGCTATATAAAATTTGAATTTAGCCACTTTAAAGAGTACCTATATTTGTATAAAAATTTTAATGTGTCTAAAATTTGTCCTCCTAATTTAATCAAAGTGGTGATTTATATAAATGTTTTTCATTTATTGAAAAAATCATATTTCTGATGCTGATGTAATTTACATCAATTACAATTTACATCCACTACGTCAGAAAAGATTATTCCAATAAATGAAAATTTTGTTTCCTAAAATTGACATCTTCATTAAATTAGGAAGTCGACACATCAAAGGTTCATAAAAATATACTCGATAATCCGACTATTTAATATTTTAATAGAAGTAATATTATGTAGTCTAATACCTAAATAATAGATTTAAAAAAAACGCATTTAATAATTAAAATTATTCGCTAAAATATTGCAATTAGTAAGTAGATCTGGGACACTGTAATCTGTATATTAAATTCCTACTAATTTATGATTGACATATGTACCTGAGTGGCTAAGTGTCAGAAAATTTAATTTTCTGATTTTACATATTAATTATTAATATTTTAGATTCTGAGCGAAGAGTGGAATGTATTAGTTTTACAAAGATGTTTTTTTTCTTATGTATCTGAAAACAATTTTTCGGATAGAAATAATTTTAAGTAAATAAGTTATATTAGATAGGAAACGATTTTGTATTCTTTAAATTTGAAGTTGATCACTAGCTAAGTAAGGATACCAAACAGCGATGATGTATTTTAATATAGAATAAATGAAGGAAAATAGAGGGAAGTAGTAAAAATAACCATATTTTAAATCTTTATTTGTTGTTTTTAGTCATTATATTCAACCCACATTATAGTCGCCAATTACATATTATTTAGCTAGGATAGGTTAGATATTACCTTTTATGTATATTTTATATAATGTGCTGCATAAACAATATATTTCATATAAGATATATTTATAAATACAATTTTTCCCCCCATTATAAGAATATATTTATAACTTACGTTTTTAATTGAGAGAAAATAAAGCATAAAATACTTTTTTTGTTTTCGAATTATAAATTTCAGATTTTTAAATTTTGGGTCTTTAAATCATAATAGCTCTTATTAGAGTGATGCAAATATTATAACATGTATGATAAATCTATAAGAATATGTTTCAATTTTCAAATTGATAGTATATTATACCCTTTATATAATGTGCAATGTACGACTACATTAATGAGTATATTATAATATAAAATATACTATATAGTAAAAGAAATAACATTGATTATAATAATACTATAATTTAACTTAATATTCAATTAATTTACAATATAATAAAAAAATAAATTATATTTATTTTACAATTAACATAATTTTAATATAAATGAATAAGAAATTGGATTAATGCATTTCTTATGTTAATATGTTGTACACATGTGTTTATAAACATAAAATTACAGGACCTTTTAAAAATATGAAATTTAATTTGATGGTGGTGTCAAAGGTAAAGGAGCAATTGATTGCAGAGGTGGTGTCAAAGGTAAATCAGCAATTGGTTGCAAAGGTGGTGTTAACGGTAATGTTACAGTAGAATGTAAAGGCGGTGTTAATGGTAAAACAATAATTGAGTTTGAAGGGGTAGTTGATGGTGAGAGTATACCTGATTGTGATGGGGGTGTTAATGGTAAAACTATAGTTGAATAGGAAGGTGGTGTTAATGGTAAGGATATAACTGATGGTGCGGATGTAGTTGATACATAAATTGAATTTGAATATGATGATGTAGTTGATGGCGGAGGTGCAGTTGACACTATTCTTTTTTTATCTTCATCAGTGCGTTTTCTATTCTTATTAAATGATACTATATTAAATGGTGCTCTGAAATTTCTAGTTCTACCACCAAATCGAAGCTGACCCGATTGTTTTTGACCTCCAAAGCCACCACCTAAACAAAAATAATACTTAATTAATTTTGTTTTCAATTAATTAATTAATGACTAATTTTTTATTAAATAAACTTAGTTATCAATATACCTAATCTACGAGGTTTCCATCCAGGTAGTAAGCGTTCACACTCAAAATCCACAAATACCTCAGAATTCCTTATTACTAGCGACTTACACCGCATATAAGCATTTAATGCCATTTTAGATGTTTCATATTCTATGAAGGCATATCGTTTGCTTAAACCTGTCACAATATCTTTTACCAATCTTAAAGCTATCAATTTACCATAGCGACAAAATTCCTAAAATAGAATAAACAAATATTAATATGAATATCAAAAAAAATTGTCAAATATATTTTTATCTTTTATACATTCAGTGTTATTAGTTTAATTTATCAATATCTGCTAGTAATAAATTTACTTTAACTAATTTAAAATAAATATATTTATTTTAACATTTATTAATTCAGTAAATTATTATCTTACATTTTCTAAATCTTTTTCTGTTGTATCCAAGCTTAGTCTACCAATAAATAATGTACGTAAAGGATATCCTTTTATCTTATAATTTGGTTTGTATTTGGACTTTATAGCTCTAACAATTCCATTATCATGTGGTTCAATATCAGTACTATCTATACTTCCAACTTTTATTGGGTCATAAACTATTGTTTGTGGATACCAGAATTTTACTTCTGGTATTTTTTCATGTCGTCCGTTGTATATGAATGTCATTTTGTCTAAAATAAAAGTTTATATCAGCTATAAAAAAAATAAATATATATTTATTAATAATTTAGAAATTATACAAATGTATTATTATATTATATTTAATATTATATATTTCGGTATGAATATTCAAATTAAATTATAACATGAAGATTATATAACAAACAAATATGCATTCAGATAAATAAACATAATACTTATAAATTATAAAATATAATATACCTTTATACATGATATTAATATATCGCAATATCTAATATTGAAAAAGAGTAATAGTTAATAAATTAAATATGAAATAATATAAGCTATAGTCAGTGGTGCATTTATTACATAAATAATATTTTATAAAATAAAAATGCATTATTGTACAAAACACTGCTCACTGTTTTTATTTCAATGTGGTTTTTGGTATTTAATTTCATGAAAAAATACCACACTTCTTAGTTAACTCTAGGGAAAACATGTGTAGATACGCATAATAAATTAATACAATTAAAAAAAATTGTTGTATATTAATATTATGTTTTGTATATTTTATAAATTTCTAATAAATATATCATTGAGTATTTATGTAAATTCAAAAAATTAATTAATTTTATGAGTAACATTCGTATACATATAGAAGTATAAGCTATTATTTGTATATTAAATATTAAAATTTATTAACATATAAATATTAAAGGTTCTCATTAAAAAAAAAAACATATCAAAAGAATATTAAACATGTATAAACCTATTTTAAAAGATTGAACATAATGATTTCTTATTTATTTAATTATATTTTATAAGTACACCTAGAGCCAATTCCAATGTTATATTGCTTAATTATAAAAAAACAAGATTTCTGGATACTAGCAAAACTAAAATTATGAATATAAACATTCAAATCATAAAATATTGAAAGATATTACTGAGTTCAGTAACATTATTTACCTTACTGAGAGATATTGTTGTCAATATGAAAAAGATTTAGTCCAGCAAGGTTTAACTGACTATTACTAACGATGAAGTATCCTTTTGTGGGTTTTTAAAAATAAAAAGTGCAGCCATTGTAAGAAAGATTTGTATAAAATAGGTAAATAATAATTATTGATAATATGATATGATAATATATTAATTTTGTATATAGATTGCAAATTCAATTATAACTGAGATCCTTTGTAGATCAATTATTACCAGCAATATCTTCAGTTCGACCCTGGATTTCTCTATTGTAGAAAAATGTTGGCCAATATATTATAATTAAAATATTACTACGATGGAAAAAAGAAAATTAATATGTATGTATGGGTACAAATTATAGTTAATCGATATAACAATGGATTGATATGTCGATAAAATAACTAAATGAAACATTAATAAAGTCAGTTTTAATAACAAAATTCTCATAGTACATAAACAGAATGGAAACAACAAACATTAAATCATCGACATTCTTACCCGTGTAATGTATCATGCAACAACGAATTCTCAGATGCTTCAGTCACTGTCAATTAATAATGCAAATTTACAACTGAATAACTGATGATCAAATATTATTAATTATTATTTAATTACTGCTAAAAAAAATAATAAATGAATAATAAAGTTATTGTTAAAATGTGAAATCGTTCAATCCGTTATCACATATCATTCTGATCGGCGATATTGTCTTATCACAGAAATACTAATCTATATACCAAGGTTTAATTATACGGTTATTATTATACCATCTATATGGAATCGGACCGTACATAAATTGAAGATGGGACAAATTTACACGATCGTATGTTTGGTTGCCTAAACGATTGGCAGGGTCGATCTCGATACAAATATAAAATATACGTTTTTCATTTTTATTCGAATATTTCAGAATATTATTCGTATTTTCTACGAACATTATTTTATGTATTTTTCTTTTCTTTCGTAATATATATATATGAGATAACAAGAGATTTACAGGATGTTCATAATGTAGTATTAATGAGAGAGAGTCCGGAAGAAGTGAATGAGATACTTAAACAATGAACAGTGATAAACAGCGCTTGAAATGAGAGTACTAAGGATTAGTAAAAGTAAAACTTTGGTATTAGTTTATGATTTTGAAAGAAGTGATCAAAAAATTGATAGAGCAAGGCATATAATGAAGATTAATGATGATGCAATGTATGTGATTGATAGGTTAAAGTACAGGTAGTGCAAAAGAATAGTAGTTATGAGCAAAGCTGGGCAAGTTAACTAAATTTTTTTAACTCGTTAAGTTATTTTAGAAATTCTCCAGTTAAGTCAAACGTCAAAAGTTACTTTTAATTTTAGTTAACTTAAAAATGTTAAAAGTTAATTGAAAAAGTAACTTAACTTAGATAAAAAATATTTAAGAAAAATTTAATTTAATCATTTTTAAACCAAAAAACAAATCTATTAATATTTTTATTAACAAAAATAACAATTATTGACAATAACTGAATAATGAATGTAAAAATAAACCAGAGATATTTCCAGTGTTTGTGTGCTTTGTGTGAATGAACCTACTCATAATATAATTTATTGTTTAATGACTACAATTTCTATTACCTTCGGAAGTTAAAATAGTTTAATAAAATAATTTGACAAATTTAAGTTCTTTCGTTTACTCATTTTACACAATTACGCATATAACGACAGACTCGTAAATAATATCACACATTTTAATTAGGTAAACTGTAGAAACCAACCGACGGAACACGGAATGCGTGAAACTGAATTAAATTATTAAAATGAAATCAGTCGTTTTGAGTATCTATGATATATTTTGTGTATTTGTACATTATGATAAAATTATTATTTTAAAATATTAATACGATAAACATATTATACATATATAAACATATAGGATAAATTCGGGATGCGTAATCGGTGAAAATTTCTCCTCAATATTGTAATCGGTGACGATTAAATACATTTTTCATAGTTTCACCGGTCGCTCTGTTGGCTGTAAACGTTTGTTATGATTTTCGTAACAAAATCGACTTTTTTAATTGACCGGTTGACTGTTGAATGTTCAACGGTGCACTCTAACCACTGTTCATCGATTATAAATTTTCTTCATATCCGACTGATGTCGGTCTGTCGATTCTCGTATTGTTTCTTGGCCATCGCGTATTTGCCACATATACTCGGTTATACCTATTCTCCAGCAGGTACGTACTTGGTTGGACATCCATCGTGACGACATTTTGTTCGTCTTGTTTGCAGGATTTTCTATGCTCTCGTGCACGTCTTCCAGTATATCCGTTAACTCGTCTGAAGAGAAATTAGATAGACGTGTTTAGGTTTCATGGGCGTCTCCAGACATTTTTCTAAGGGGGAAGGACAAAATTAATTTAAAAAATAAATGAAAATTTTTTTTATACATTTTATTTATAGTACATTATTACAATTAGATATTATTATTAAAAACTAATTTTTCATTGGGAATTTTACCGATTGTTGTGGAAATAATATTATTTCAGGGGGGGGGGGGGCAAGTGCACCGTCTTGCCCCCCCCCCCCCCTTGGGGACGCCCGTTTTAGGTTCGACTCAATCATTTGTCCAGTAACAGAATATTTGGTGGGTATGTCAAGTTCTCGTTTACTGTCGTCGTCTTCGTCTCATCGACATCTGATTTCTTCGTGCTGGACGGTGAATCGTCGAACGTGAATAAAGACCACCGATTTTTGATATCGTAATAATCGTTCCATAATATCATATGTGATCAGTGGTCTTGTTGTTTCTGTGATGTGTAATCAAATTGGATAAATTCGTTGTGTTTAAAATATTAAAATTTGGTTAAAATACTTCTAAATCGAACTGGGTACATATAATTGTATTAAATAATATGAAACGAATAAAACTATTAACAATAATAATATAGAAATCAATTTTGGAAATGTCGTTTCTAAAGTTAACTGAATACATATATTATTTATTTACTTTGTATACAAGGTGATTCTTTTATCAAAAATTTACACTCATTATTTGAGTATTTTGTTTTTTTTTTCTAAATATTTAGAACTTATAACCCTTTATGTTTACTTAGAAATAAATTTGTTTACAATTTTTTATCTTGTATATTTTTAAAGTTTTATACTTTTTTTAAATGGCGTTATATATAATTTTTACATCACCAATCACCAAATAGGAAAAAAAATATAAAAATAATCTTTCATTGTCATTTTTAATTTTGTCAACTTTTCAATGGAATACAGTGTTTTAAATTAAGTGCTAAAATGAGTATTTCGTAAATAATAAAACTGCCTCTTGAGAGACGCTAATTTTGTTCATTATTGTTTACAAACTATCAGTAAAAATATTTTTTTATTAAATCATAATTTACCACCGCCATTTATCATATTATTATGAATGCCTATAATAGGTATAACATTTTTTAAATAATATGCTGTACTCAATGGATATACTGCTAGGTTTAGATATTTTATTTACAGCAATTATATTCATAACACTAATAGGAAATACAATGCGGGCTACAGAATAATGAATTATAATTTAAATTATTTATGAGATAGTCACAGAGAAAGACTAAAGTAGTTAATACTTAAGTTAAAGTAGTCAATATTAAATATTGTATATGTATAAGTAAACATTTAATGTAATTAGATATTTCGTTTTTAATTTTAGTGAACATATTATGTAATATGTAACGGATGTTTTTGTATAATATTTAATTATATATAAAAACATTTTATTTTCTATGAAATCATATTTTTACTTAACGTCAATAAAAAAATATCAATTAAAAAAAAACTTGGTATTTTACAATAAAGTTAACTCGTTAAGTTAAAAGTTATACAATAGTAACTCGTTATATATCTTAGTTAAAATGTAACTTAACTTTTTAACTCGTTAATGCCCAGTCTTCGTACTGAGTACATGAACAATGGGATAAAATGTGGATGAATGAAGTGGAAGGAGGCGTCGGGTGTTTTGTGTGACTAGAGGTTGACGATAAGATTTAAAGTTAGATGTTATAAGGCAGTTGTGAGGCCAGCAATGTTGTATGTATCAGAATGTTGGGCAAAAAATAAATATAATAAAGAATAAGTGTAGTAGAGATGAGAATGCTTAGATGGAGTAAATAGAGCAGATAAAATAAGAAATGAATATAAAAGGGGAAGTGTAGGAGTCGCATAAATTATGAGGAAAATGATAGAGAATAGGATGGTTTGATCATGTATTGAGAAAAAATGATTGAGAGACAGTGAGAGTTGTCATGGAAATGAATGTGGAAGGTATGATGGGGAGAGAAAGACCAAATAAAAGATAGATAAATGGAATTGAGATTTATGTGATCAAAATCTATGGAAGGTGTAGTACTAGGATAGTCAACTTCATATAGTCAGGAATTAAGGGTAAGAAGATTCATATTTTCTTCAATAATATTATAATCTAAAATATACTAACCATAAAAAGTAGCATGTAAAATAAAAATAAAGATTAAAGATATAACAAGTTGCGTTGATATGAGAATGAGGGTTTCATAAACTTTGGTAGTTAACTGATTACTACAAAGAATTCTTAAAGAACAAATAGAAAACCAGAACATGTAGCACCATCGAAATATTATTTTTGAGAGACCACAAATAATTAAATAAATCACTATGGTCATTTTGTATTACAATTTTGTCACACCAATAGTCTTATACTATATAGTATTTAGAGTTTTGGATTATATTACAATACGTAATAAGACCTATTAGTTATAAATAATGTATATGATAATTATGCTAATCACATTCTCCTTCAAAATTGTCATAGATAATTATTTATCATAATTATTTTAGATGTATAAAAACTTCAATTATCAGTAATCTGTAAATTAATGTTTACATAAAAATTAAAATACTTTATTGTATATTCAGTATATTTTATAGAATATAAACAGTATAACATTCATTAATTTTAATGAATCCAAGAAATGGGTATAAAATAATAATTTTTAAGTACAACACAAATTCTAGTTATATCAAATATATTTCTCAATTTTTCTTTTTTAAATATAATACTATAAAAAAATTATATATATAAAATATATATATATAATTTATGTATACATATATTTAAAAAAAGTATTATAATAGAAAAAAAATGTTCCATAAATGAAATAAATGAACAATCACTCAGATTAATACTATAATATTACATGTATCCTTTAATAATTAAAAAAAAAAATTATAATATAAATCATAAGCGATGCATAAAAATCAAAAAAAAAAAAAAAAAATCAATTAGATAAAGAAAATCAAACAAATAAATGATATTATGAGTGTACAAAACCACATAAATAAATACATTAATATATTTTTACATATAATATATTAAAATAATATTGTTCTATAATTAAATAACGTATGAATGTTAAGATAACAATTTTATTATAAAAAAGTTTTATGAAGATGAAGATTTATAATTAGTTTTCTTAGATAATAAATCACATAATTGTTGTACAAAAAACAATGTTCTTTTAGTGGTTCACTAGCATAAAATAATTTTAATATATAAAAGGTTGTATTAATATAGCTGTTTATAGTAAAACTCTTACATTGGAAATTATATGCTTAAACAAATAAATACCAGGATAATAAACATTTTACAATACTTTTTGTAATTATTATTTTACAAATTATAATATTTGACAAAAATTAATAATGAAACCTATTGGAAACAAAAAAAAAAAAAAAAAATTATAAATCTTCAGAAAATAAATAAAATTGAAGAAATAAGTTTCGTACAAGATGTGTTTTAAAGAAATAGTAACACAACAAGTCATAATAATGCACTCTTCTTAAACTAAAAAATACATTAAAAGTTACATTTATTTACATTAAACAATAAAATGTTGTAACGAAATTGTACTTCATAAAATGAAGTTTCTGTGCAATGTATACAATACAAATAATTTAAAAGAACAGTTTACGGACAAGTAACATACAAAAATGATTTAACATAAACAATAAATAAATTAAAAACAGACTACCCTTAAATGTTTTTGAAATATGAAAAAGCAGGTTAACTAATCAGCCTTAAAAAAAAAAACAAACAAATGAGTAAAATTAGAAATAATTTTTTAAAAAAAATATTATAATAGTAATACAATCATTTAATTTTAAATTGCATTCCTTATCATACTTATGCAGTCTTAATATAAAAAAAATTAGGATAATTAAGATTAAATATACTTTGTTTTTAGTTTTAAACATTTATCAGAATATTGTTAAAACCAAATTAAGGCTGTGCAATTAAGATTGAATGAGCATTTTAAAATAAAATCACTTTGGCTTATGAAAAATGTAAATTTGATAAAAAATATACAATCACAGTTTAAATATCTACAAACTTTAATATATATATATATATATACTCGTTTAAGTAGTTTGAAAAATACATTAATAGGTAATTAATAAATCACATTATTTATAGTGTTATAACAAAAATATGATAATGGAAAACTTAAGGATAGATCTAATAGATCTAATGTGTTCGCAAACAAATTATGAAACTTTTAAATGTCTAAAAGATTTTAATAATAAAAAAAAAATAAAAATGGATGAACGTGATTTTTAGTCAAACATGAACTATATAAGTTATATGGACATTTCTAATAAAAAAAGATTATTTAGCACATTAATGTCTTCAAGAATAAATAAAACATATATATATCTATATATAAATATAGAAAAAATCATATTTAAGGAAATAAAAAGATTAGTCTACTGGACTTTCAATAAATCAAGAATATGTTTTAAAAACAATAATAATATGAATATGACATACAATCATTTCAGTCAACATTAATAAATTCAATAAAAGTAAAAAAAATGAATAAGCCAGTCCAGGACCTAAAAATGAATATAATATGTAGGCTCTATGAAGAAAATAGAAATAGATAAGTTGCATGAGATAAGAGAGTTGCAATGCCCTCAAAAAATATGGATCAATGCGTATCTATACTTGTTTAATTGTAATATTTATCTTAATATAAAATTACAAATATAAAACAAAGAGTCCTGGACTATAAAATTAAAATTGCATACGTTTTAGATAAAACATAGAAAGTTAAATTCCGAGTTAAGATTAATTCTTTTTATTGCGTTTTAAGTAAGAATCGGCATAATGGCCTCCAATTCCCTGTGAATGTTGTCCAATATACATTCCCTCAGGACTGAGTTCAGGCGAAGGAGGAATGCCTCTTTTTTGACCGCGTGCTGATTCTTGTTGACTGGACAACGAAGACGTAGACGAAGTGGGGGTCCAAATATTGGTAGATAATGGAGAATATAATTGTGGTGATGGTGCCGAATTGATACTCTGCATAGAAGACCATGTTGATGATGGTGAGTAACTCACAGATGTTTCTGGTGCAGCAATAGGACTAGCTAAATATCCATCAGTTGTTGAAGCCTGCGTATTTTTTGGCCATGGTTGATCCATGTTTAAAGACAACGATGAGCCAAATGGATATGTAGGAGTAGTTGGAGTAGGTGTTGGTGGTGGTGTAGTGGTATTAAGACCCCCGTAGATATTAATAACAACATTTTGTTGTTGATTAATATTATGTTGACCAATATTACCATGTTGTTGTTGGGCCAACTGTTGATTAATTTGTTGTTGAACTAACTGTTGACCGATTTGTTGTTGAGCTATTTGTTGAGCTAATTGCTGTCCAATACTTTGTAAATTTTGGTTCTGATAAACTTTTTGAACAGCATCAATTTGATTGTTGTTTGTAGTTTGTTGTACATTATCAACAAATGTTGGATTAAGATTGGTAGTCAAACCTCCAAATCCATTAGTATTTTGTGTTCCAGCCAAAATCTGAGCAGTTAATAATTCTCTATAATAGTTAGCCAATAATGGGTTTGCCAAATCTCCATCAAACAATCCAGTAGCTAAATGTGGTGGAACTTCTCCTACAGGTGGACTTGATAATAATCTTGTTCCAAAATTCTAAAACAAAACAAAATAATAAAATAATTAAAAAAATGTTTAAAAAAATTATTTTTATTAATATACCTCTGGAGTAGCACCCATAAAAGGCAAATTTGTTGGAGAATGTAACATTGTTGGTTGTATTTTACCATTTAATAAATGAGTCCTCAGTGTTGCTGAAAAATATTTAAAAATTGCTTTAATAAAAACAATAATAATTATAGTTTATTGATTTAACATTTAATCAATTGAGATAATAAAATACATATTAAGAAAACTTACAATCCTTAAAATCTTGACTATCCGGTCCCATTTGAGATGCTTTAATTTGATTAAAAATTATGTTTTGAAGATTTTGTGCAACTAAATTTAAAAAAAAAAATATTAAATAAATATAATTTAAACATAAACAAATTATCTACTTTACTTACAAATAGGATTTTGTTTAGAAAGGTTTTGTAATGACTGTTCTATAACTTCTTGAGGAGGATCTGGTAATAGTCCACCACATTTAGATTTGCTCTATATGAGAAACAAAAATTGTAAGAATATTTGAATAAATATTATTATTTTGTTATACCATTACCGGCTCGTTTAATAGTTTTAAAAACAAATTTATAGCTCGAACTCCAGGTATATAATATGTAATACGAATATTATGGCCTCTCAATGTATGGCCATTTAATTCAGATTGTGCCCGTTCAGCATCTTCAGCTGTGTTGTATTCGACCAGACCCCAATCTAGTGGACATCCATTTTTCAATGCAATCTAAACAGAGTTATTATTATCAATAAAACAAAATAACGATTTATTATTTATATGCACTAACTTGACAATATGGCGGATTCACAACTTTGGCAAAAATTTTCCGAAATTCGCTCATGTCTCTGAATGATTTGGGCAAATTATCCACGTACAAACATTTCGAATGAAGTGAGTCGTATGTAATGTGACTACCATCTAACCAATCGCAAACAAGCGACATTTTATCAATGATTTTACCATCTAAACCACATTTAGCCGTGATCGCACACTCCTTGTTTAAATATTCAACGAAACCATAACCTTTGTTTTCTCCCGTCTTCTCGCTGATTATTAAGAATGTTTTGCGTACCTCACCGTACATCTGAACTAAACGTGTGAATTGATCTTCTGTATAGTTGAATGGCAGTCTAGCTACACATAAGAGCAGTTCAGTTGGTGTTGGAGAAACAGGAATTCGTTGTCCCCGGAGTACAAATTGCTTATTGAAATCCCATTCTTCCATTCTTAATTCGGGGTCCTCCAGAGTCACTCGTGCCATACTACTGCCAGATGACGTGCTGATGTGAATACTTTCGACGGGAAATTCAATTAAAAGTTTCCTAATTTCCTGTGAAAATAAAAATAAATGTTTTACATTAAAATGTTAAAATATTCAATGATTAATGTAACTACAACATTATTTTAAATATACTATAGATAAGTATTTTGTTTTATAAAACTAGTTTCACTCATTTAATGAAACGCATTAACTGAAATAATGATGATTTTATTTTATAGTTTATTTAATTTACCTCACATAATCACATGCAATAAGAATCGCAAGTACAAATAGTGATGTTTAGTTGTGAATTGTAATTAAACAATTTATTGCGATTGGTAGTTATTTAAATTATAGTTGAAAAAATATATTTTAGAAGATTAAATAAAAAGCAACAACAGTATAACAGTATAATGACAACATTATATATAATTTTAAATATTAAATATCAAAAAAAAGTTTACAAAGTTCTAAAGCACGGTATTATTATTTTTACATTAAATTCAATTAATCCACTCGTATACTTTTTTTGGAGATATATAATATAATCATTTATTAATTTCATTTTTTTTTTTTTCATATAAGAGAATTAATTATTAATAACTTATTAATTATTAACTAAAATTTAAAATCTATTTTGATTGAATATTATTAACATTAAGGTTTTATTAACAGCGTACACTACCCATTTATAGGGTTTGTTTAACTTTACGAGAGCTATTTAATAATAATTATATAGTCATATAAAAAAGGAATGGTAAGTTTTAAAAAAAAAAATCTAGTGAATAGTAAATATGCGTGAACAGGTAAACAGCACTTCCGGCGAATGCTTCACTAATTTTGTGGTTAAATGTTATAGGCCACCGAACCATTTATATATCGATTCGTTTAACTAATTGAACCACAAGAATTAAACAATTATTCTTAAAAAATTTGAAATAATAATATTAATATAATATAATATAAAAAAGACGATAAGCACAACTATTTTTGTTTTTGATACGTAATCTTTTATAATTCTATACCGCGTGTTGTATTTTATAATAATGTTATTAAATGACCATTATTTTGGGAATAGAATATAATAATATACAATTTACTGGAATCTGCTCCAGCTGTCCGTTACGAAAATTATACAACGTTCTTGTTCAAACAACACAACAATGATATTGTGATAAATAAAGTAATTGTGCAATTTGTGAAATTATCTACCGAATAGAGAAATTACACGTCATAACAGACAAAGTTATCGATTTTGCACTAATAACTATAAAATAACCTATATAGTATTTTAATATACGTTGATAGGCTTAAAATATAATGCGATTTTAATATTTTATATACCTTTTGAATTACATCAAAATCAATTATTAAATACTAATGTGTAATGAAATAGTATAATGTGTACCTACTACCTATGATTAACAACACGACAAAACGTGTTTTAATAATTATACAACTAATTATACAACGATTTTTATATGCACATTTTACAAATAAATTAGAAATATTTTTAAATTGTACACCAATCTCATTAAACAGGTATATTAATTAATTATTCGTAAATGCTAATAAAATCGAACGATTACACTTAAAACGCGTTTCTATTAAAACCAAATATCGAATATGATTAAAAAATTAGTAATTTTTAAAATTTAATATTAAAATATTGTTATTTAAATAATTTATTTTCAATATAAAAACATTTTTAAAAAATCATTAGGTTAAAATAACAGACTATAAAATAATACAATTTATTTTTAAAATTAAAATTAGACGAGTATAATATTATAACCGTGTATAAATGTGTTAGTTACTATGTAGTTTAATGTCAACATATTATTATTATTACTACTAATTAAAATAACAGCAAACTATTTGTTGTTTTTTAGTATAATATTTACATGATATCGAAAATTTCTTGATATTTTATAATTAAATGACATTTTAAATTAATATAAACGTATGAAATACAAAAAATTATTCTAAAACTTCTTCAATTCAAATTAAAATATTATTGCATAAAAGTATTCGAATTTTTTAAAAGTTTATTTATTTAGACCTTAGAAAGAAGAAAATCGAAATTCATAAAACTTAACAATATAGAAAATATTGTTATTTTTTATGTTAATAAATAAAATTTTAATTGTAAACGTGTTGAGAGACACTGAGACTGAGGAAAAACGTATACAGAGACAATAATAAAATATGTCCTTTCAATAAATAATTGTAATTCATATTAAGTATAATCATAATGATTTATAATTAACGGGCGACGTCCATTGGACTATTGAAATAGCAATTTATTTTGTACTTGTATTCGAGATAACATTATTTATCTTAAGAACGAAAACACCGAATAAAGCCTCATTCATACTGTCCCGGCACAGTCCCTTTCAAGTATAGTACCGTACAGATAAGTGACGAACACTGTTATTTACATTTGACCGGCATCTAACATCATCCACCGGCAACCACCAGCACCTAAACCAAATGGATCCAGTCCCAAAACGTTAATCTTTATTCGCGTGCGCATCTCATTCATACGGTTTGGTGTTCCTCATACAAATTAAAAATGTTTTGTCATTTATCAATTACTGATTTGGTTATAGTAGCAATTTTGATTTTACATTTAAGGAACTAATCTTTCACTTTTATTTCATTTTACACTCCTAACTAGAGTCGGCCACCTTAGATTAAGGAATTAATAAAAATTAAGTCTAATTTTGTTTTTTTATTACGTAATGATTAGTTAAAATACGATCAAATTAAAAAAAAAAATATATTAATTATAAAATATATTTTTCATTGAATTATTTTATTATCAATTATATTAATTATAGTGCTATAAAAATACAAATTACAAATAAAAACTTTTTGTGTAAATTGGGTTTTAGAATGTTGCAACAAATTATTTAGTATAAGATCCCAATTTCGACAAACCGACTTCTTTATTTGCCGTATCGACGTACCGACACGGATACACGGCCGGACCGGCAAAACATTCTTTGAAAGATTGTCGATCGGAAAAGTCCATACTGGTGTGGTGCGGTCGTATCAATATGAATTACCTCATTACAAATTCGTGATATAATATTTTGACGTGTTGTGACATGCCGTGACGGAACAGTTTGAATCAGGCATTACTCTATTCAATTATATCGCGTAATATTCTTAATGCCAAGTGCCAATAACTCTTACACATACACGTCTTCAATCATAAAAAAAAAAAACGATTAAAAATAATTGGAACGACTGGCGGGATTCCAACAATTGACGCAGATTTTGTTAAACGCTATCCATGATAGGTATTAAAATTTTGTTGTTTCAAGTTAAACTAACTATATTTAGTTAGAATGAATTTTTACAAGAAAAATGACTACGAAAGTATAATATCTATGCTTGAATAGTATAGTGTTAACTACGGACAACACAAATTGCTTGTTTAAGATTTGTAAAAACGCAATGGCAACATTTAGTTTTTGGGCGATAATTATAGATCTAAACCGAAAATAAACCTACATAATTGGCACACTTTCATGAAATCAATAATGTTTAATAAACAAACTATATGTGACTATAAAAGTACGCACGCCTATGTTTGTTTTACCATATTACGAGTCCAATACTAAAAGTAACCAAGGCTTTAATTGTTTAATTTAATTATTCATATAATAGTCAAACAGAACGAAATCTAACATAAATATTTTCTCTCTATTTTAACAAAAACAATTTGTACAATTAGCTTATTTTATGAAATAGAAATATGTACCTATATATAATAGAATAATATTATACGTAATGTAATTATGCACCTAAACCGCGCGATTCGCCACAGGTTTATAATATTATCATCATAGATAACATTCAATATTTTAAATACGTGTTGATAAAGTTAAATTTATTATTTTGAATTAATTCTGTAAAAAAAATGTTTTAATTTATAGTTTAATTGATATTGAAAATGTATACAATTATTTTTTAATTTAGTTTTTGTCGTTCTTCACAATTTTATATAAAAAAAAAAAAAATAAAAAAAAATAAAGAAATAATAAAAAAATCACCTCTCTTGAAGTTTGATCAAGAACGCCAATGAGAAACGAACTCTTGGAAATGAATTTTTTTTACAAACATTTAATTTTAATTTAGTTTTAGCAATTTTGTTTAAGCCATTTTGATAATATTATTGTTTTATTCAAAAACATTAAATAGACGATTATACGAGGTCTAATATAAATGCATGCAAATGAATAACAACTAGTATAAATTATAATAATATATTAATACAATTTTAAAAATATTTATCATTTAAATTTTTTTTATGTATGCATTTATCGCCCAAATTATGAAATTACGAACATAAAATAAAAAATTTTTATCAAGACTATTATTTAAATAGAATGGAACAAACTTCTTGTAATATTTGATAAATTAGAACAACTACATACGTTTGTTCGAAATTATCATGAATTTGCTTAAATGGCATACGATTGTTGCGGATGTTATAACAATAATATACTAATACAGTAGTCAGTAATTGTTAATGAACACATAATATAAATCAATTGATTGACAATAACAAAATCTATTCCATCCAGACATTCTTTGTGTTTGCGATGAGAAATAGTATAATATGATCATAAATCAGACAACTACACTATACCTACTTAAATTTTTTTTTAATAAATTCAAACGAAAAAATATTAGTTGCAAACTATTTACTACAAAAATATTCTATTCATTAACTATTTATTATTATTATACAAATTTATAACTATGAGAATAAATAAAACAATATACGTTATTGTTATTGTCTATGACGACAGATGTACTTATCTGAAAAAATATGATTAAAAATGTACCTATATTAATTGTATAATATAATAACCAATTACTGTTTGCACGATTTAACAGTATTAAAATAATATACATGTTAAATTAATTGTATATACCTAGGTGTACATAAATATTTCAATCTGCATATAAAAATATTTGATAAATAAAAATAAAATTAGTGAAGATAAAGTATACTTAGTGGCTAGTATATTAGTAATGAATAATTAAACAAATAAAGAAAAAAACATTTAAAAAACCAACTTAGAAAAAAACTTATTTAGGTAATTATTTAGTTCTTTAACCTCTAACAAAACACAGTGCAACATTTAAATTTAATTATGTGGCTTATACAATTTAGTAACAATAATTAATTGATAAATGAGTAATGAATGTACAAGCGATTAATTTGTATTTTATGTAAAAAATAAACAGCAAAACAAATTTCCACCCGCAATTTTTGAATAGATAATTAACCCAATAACGCCCAGCGTTAACATATGACAACGTTTATAGACTTTATAACTTTTTTCTACGTAAAATATCGTTTATGAATCGAAACAATGGGTGTTTTTATTGATGTAATAATAATAATAATAATAATTGATGTCTAGTTTGGCAGTTTGCGATTGAACAAAATCGCTTTATTTCAATAAAATATTTAATTTCAATCTCAAAAACAGTTTTGTTTTCAAAAATATTATAACCGATGAAAAATGTACACCTCCAGTAAGTAATTTTAGCATACGTACATTTTTTTTGAGCAATGGTATGTTGATATTTACGTATAAGTCATTCTGAGAATGATTTCATAATAGTTTGAAAGTAATTTGATAATATTGGATAATATATATAGTTATGAGTTATGACTTATGACCGTAAGTCTTGGTGGTTATGGCATATATATTATAGTAACGACACTAAATGTTTCAATACATATATTGTTATTATTTTTTTTCATTTCGATAGATATGGTTTTACGCTTTCTGAAGCATTGGATATATTATTGGTGATATAGATTATAGAGGGTGATATTTTCATTGAGCTACCTCATCCTAGAGTCGATACTAATGAAGATTCAGGAGATGAAACGAGAGTGGGTAAAATATAATATACCTACTACTAGATGTTTAAATTTTAGTTGATAATCTGTCATCTCAACAATTGACGACAAACGCTGAAATTCGACTAAGAAACAAAGGAAAAATAGGTAACTTTTATAACGAACTAGTTCAACCTACAAAAATTTCTTCTACTTAAATTTGGAGTCATAGACGAGATAGATTTTTGCAGAGTTGTCGATTTTTGTATGTTGCTAATAATATTGATATCAATCAAATTGACAAAGCACGGAAAATATGCCTAGTTATGGAAAAGTTAAAAAAAAATGTATTGATAATTTTATTCCAGAACAACATCTTGCCTACGATGAATTTATGAAAGTATGGTCAAATATTTTAGACGACATATAGTTGTAAACAATTCATTTGCGGGAAATCGATTAGATCTGAATATAGTGCCTGAACACAAAAGATGGGTACTTAGTAAATGTTGAACTTTATCAATAAACTTGTGGTACTAAAGTTTAAAGTATTAAATAATAATAAGTAATAACATTATAGTAAAAAATAATAAGTCATGTTAAAAGATAATCTCAAAAAAAAAAAAAAAAAAACAACTATTTTAGTTTAAAGGTTAAACTCAATTACAAAGTACGACATATACATGGAAGGTACCGAACAAATGGATTAAAATCTTGGATGCTACCGTTTTGATGTACGGGGACAAAAATGGTATTGGTCTCTTAGTGACATGAATTTTTGATGTAGCAATACATAACAATTGGATTTTATACAATAAAACAAGGAGACCAAAAATATCTCAATTTAAATTTAGAGGAGACGGAGTAAATGTTTATTTAGAAAAATACAAAAATACTCCCACAGGATGAGGACGCATATCAAAATCATTTTGTTAGTCAGGCTCTCGTATATCAGATACATTACGATTCAATAAAAATCGATCACTTAGTAAAAAATACAGAAGATAAAAAAAAGAAATGCGTCAGAAAAAATTGCAACTGAATTGTACGAACAATGTTCAAAATGTTTTGTTGGGTCATGCATTAATTGTTTTTAACATTTTCATTCCCAACGATTTATATTTATAAAATATTTTAAGATTTTTTTTTGTACAAACTGTACCTATACTTATATGGAAATGTTTTTTTTCAATTTAATCAATATTTATTTGTTAAATATTAAAAACAAATTATAAAATATTATAGATAATGCTTATATTTTATTATCTTTGATGTTTATTTACAATTTTTTACAAGTTACATTTTAAAGATAGAAAAAAGTTATAAAATGGATAGAATAAGTTGCCACAGAGCAACGGAAAATATCTCCAAAATTGTGAATTAAAAATAAATTATTTTAATATGAGTGTATTTTTAAGTTCTCAACAAAAATTTATTGAAAATTAAAAAAAATAATTCGGGCCCTAATGGGTTTGTTTTCAAGCGAAGATTTTTTTATTTTATAATGTACCGTATAGAGAAAAAAATAATATAAATGACCTGACATTTAACGGGGGCAAATGAGTGTATTAAAAACGCACCCAAGGACAAAACACAAAAACACGGTAGGACGAGAGAGAGTTGTATCGAATGAGGGGGGAAGAGCACTGCATTAAAGTCCTCAGAGAACGGTACATATTTCTAAAACACACACACTGCAACAGATTTTAATTCTAACGGTTCTTCTGTATATTTATTACCTATAAAGTATATTATATACACCTAATATGTATAACAGGTTAAATACAGATTTAGATATAAAAAACGTTCGGATTTGTCATAAGAAAATACAAAATATATACAGTAATCAAAATTTTGTGTTACATCGCATAAAAAACAGTAGAGGTTACTATTTGATTTTTTTAAACGTCACGAACATCTGAATACCGCCTAAAAGTGTATAAACATATATTATTATTTATTACACCTTTAAATATAGTTTAAGTATCTCGTATTTCACGTATTAAAACAATAAAAACTGCTGCCACGTAATATTATAATCCCCTTGTAATATACTGTAATATAATATGTATACCAAACAAATAATATAATATATTATGAGAAACGACGATCAAAATACGTGTATCTAAGAAAGCCAGTATTATGCACTACAAGAATGACGAGATGTATCCAATCGATATTATAAGCGTGAATTGGAATATATTAAGGTGAATTAACGGTACGAATAGTTTAAAAAAAGAAAAACAGCGTTCAAGGACAAGAAAATACAAGGCTGACGATCGTTCAGATATAGATTTTTCGATTCACATCGTCGAATTGCTAGTTAAATATATTTTATTAAAATAATCTGTACAAATCAATGTTACATAATTTAATTTTAGCAAACTCGTCACGGATCTGAGAAATATGATTTTTAATCTGTGTCGCACATGCATAAAAAACACCCCGTTGGCATATTATTTCGTTTGTATGTTCTTTATCAAAACATTCAAAACTTGTAAAAATATTATACAAATTATAATATTACAGTCATTTCTATACTAGTGTCAATGTATTATAATATTCCTTCTTATCTATTGTATATTATTACACGATCATAACATTCCAGGGTTTCATTTAAATTGTTTAATACATCAACATAATTATATTATATATATAGATATTAGATATGCGATAGTAATAAAACATCTTACATCACGGAAAATTGATATGTTTACCTACTCTGTACAGTATAGCGGTTTAAAGTATGCACGATTATTATATCTAATGTAAATTATTTTACATTCTTACCAGAAATCAAGAGAAACATAATAATATATTGTTTATAATTTAACCATAATGGAAAAACAAATAAAACATATGATTAACATGGTATATGGGTATACCTAATTATTAAATATTAAATCAGTTTTCATCATATCATGCATGTGTAAGCAGTTTTAATTTTGATTATAAAATATATTTTGCGTTTAGTACCTATACAGTATACTTACATTGTTTGGCATAGCGGGTAAGGTATATTATAAAAAATTATTATTATATATTATAAAAAAAAATTAAAAAAATAGAAAAATAGATAATATTATAGTTTTAAGACAGAAAAAGATTATTGTTAATTGGAGTGTATAAAATATTGGATTTTCTCCTAAAAAAAAGGAAAGAAACAATTTTAAGAAAACATGCTCTATTTAATATTAAACATTACGAGAACCGATTGAGATATCGAACAAATTATTTTATTATTTCCAAAATAATACTCGTAAGCTTATAATAGGTTAATTATAATTGTTCATAAACTCATATAATTATTACTATTATTCATATTCTTTCGGAATCAGAAAACGAGTATATTATAAATTATATCGAGAAAACAAATATATTATACAGCCAAAATGGATTGTTATTGTCAAATTGTTCAAATAAACATAATGCTGGCTAAAAACAAAACGCAACAGATTAAAATTTACTCAAAATAAATCGTCAAGACTAATTATTTTTCGATTTCGATTAGTATAGTTTGTCGATCGGACGCGGAAACATCATTTTTAAACTTTTGACGTGAAATAAAAATATTTTTTCTTTTTATAACGTGCATTATACAATAAGTTTTATTTAAAGATGACCGGTAAACGGACATCGCTCAAAGGATCGGCCGCGATGGTGACTACCGGTGCCGCAGGAAGCTGTCGAAATTCGAGAACAGCCGCGACCGGCCACGACATTATTACGACGGACACAACGACGGACAACTTTGGTGGTCCGTCGTCATCCGCCAGCGGCATAATGACAATGCGTCGTTCGGGCAGCTCAGGCTGCCGCCGTCGCCGCCGCCGTAGAAGTTGCAAGAAAAAGAGGAAGAGGTCTTGCAGCAAGAGAAGGCGGCGTTCATCTTGCCGCAGAAAGCGTCGACGGTCGTGCAAGCGAAGGAGGAGGCGTTCACGTTGCGGTCGATCCAGAAGCAGAAGTAGTGGTGGCGATAATACGAGCGCCACGAACTCCGCCGATGATGACGACGACACCACATCCACCAGCACACAAGACGAGGGCGACAGCGAGTACACTAGCATCAACACGGATGGCGAGACCGGTGACCGTGCAGGACGAAGACGCCGCCGTGGTGGCAGACGACGCCGACGATCCAGGAGGAGGTCGGGACGTCGCCGTCGTCGTGATGATGATGGAGGCGCCGCCGCTGACGATACGGAAGACGAGACGACAGATGACGATGACGATGACCATCTCATGGTGGCCAGAAGGGGTCGTCGTCGAAGGAGCGTACGGAGTAGACGAAGGAGACGCAACGCGTCTGGCGAAATGTCTGAGGGTGCCGATGATGCTACAGACGCGAAGGATTAGAAAGAATGCCGCCGATTGAAAAACTTTTATTTGTATTATATATGTATATATATATATATATATATATATATATATAAACATTTTAAATAAAACCAAATTATTCGTAAAAAATTATTTTTTAATAATTTTTTATTTTTAAACTAAATATCGAGTTAAATATCGAAATTAAGCGATAAAATACTAATTTAATTTACAACAGTATAGCAAACTATAGAAGTATAAAATATATACAATAGGAAATTAATAATTAAAAGAAATGAAAATTACTATTATATTATATTACACTAAACTATTATATGTATATGTATAGATTATATATTGATTTTAAAATTAAATATTAAATACCTACTTATGAGTACAAAGTGTCCACATTCTGCAATCTACATTTTCGACCATGTAACAAATAAACAAACAATATACCGTACAAAATGTTCTAGAACCGTATTTCATGTGTCTGCTTAATATTTAGCTTTCTATACATCTAGATACCGTTGCCCCAAAGAACTACCTACTCAAAGCGAATAACGAGTAAATAGTAAATTATCAAACCAAAGCCATAATCAAAGTCAATTTTTAAACCCTAATGTGATTATCGGCTTTTTACTGTGACAAGATAAGCTCGACAGCGGGTGGCATCATAAGTCCATAACCGGATCGATGGATAAATTATTTCAATAATAAAATAATAAAATAATGAAATAATAATAATAAAATAATGGGCGCATACAAATTAGGATCAGATAGGATTCAAGGATTTAAGTTATGTGTCAAAATATCTCTATATAAACAATTTTCGCGTCGATAATAGATACCTACATATTTAATGGAAATATAAGTTACTTTGTTGAATGTTTAATACAAATAATAATAAAATGCAATATGGTTACAAATCAGAAAATGTAAATGAAAACAATTATGAATAATTTAAAATTAACGTTATACGTAATTGTGTTTAAATAAACACAATTACAATTACAATTTTTTTTAAATTTTAATTAATGTCAAATAAAGTAAATACGTTGTATTCATAACTGGCAAGATAAATTGAGACAGATAAATAAAAAAAACACGCCACGAAGTACTTATTTAAAAATGTCTTTTCACTTAAGAAAATTATCTCTAATCACTTTTGTTCATTATACTTTATTAATATAAATTGTGAAACTTACGAAAAAAAAAAAAAACGTTTTATTCACTATGATAAAAAATAGTTTGATAACGACACTGAAATGTTTCCAGTGTTTTCCACTATAAATAAGATACGGTCCGAAATCGTCGGTCACAGTCGATGAGCCTCAAACCAGGTAGGTACATTATTTAATTTCATTGACGCAGTAAAATCGCAGTTGCGGTCGTTCTAGCCAAACCGTAGTTATAACCGTAGAGGTAAATGAGGAGTGTCCAACCAAAAGTCAAAAACTAAAAACTAATCGACGTGAATCATAACGATGAACTACAACTTACAATAGTATTATCGGTTGGTAATATAGTTATCATCATAAATTTATTACATATCGTCAATAGTATGTAAATTTCAATATTATCTTATAATGACATCTTTGCAGTGATAAAGTATAAAGTACAGTTATCGAAAACTCCAATAACATTATTTCTAAAAATATTATTTTAGTTGGAGATATTTTAACCAGTCACAGTCATCGAGTATTTGGCACAGCGTATAGGTAATAAAAGCAATAAAAAAATTGATTATGAGCCACCAAGCGAACCACACATCATCATAATATTTAATATCTAATATCTAAGTTCATCAAAAACAAATGATCAAAAGTGAAACATTTTTAGATATATAATCGTAATAATGTAATATGAGTTTTGAAAACGAAAATAATATTTCCATCCATTTATTGATCATAAATTCATAAATAAACTATAGTATATAAAAAAAATGGTAATAATAATAATAATAATAATAATATTGCTATTGGTAACTAATTAGGTATTATTTCTAAACGTTTTATATTTCATTTAATTACTCTGATCGGAGAATCTATTTTTATTTTTTTTAGAATAAATGAACTAATAATTAATATTAATTATCTAATATTCTATAATTATTAATAAAATGTATACAAAAAAAGGGCAAACTCATTACAGAAAACTGGACATTACAATATTATATTTCTTTCCCTGGTTATTATTACAATTTTATTACATACACCTATACGCTATACCTGTTAATACTTACAATATTAACTTGCACATTGCAATGATGTTGAAAATGTGATTTTTTCTAGTTTTCATTTATTAAAATAATTTGCTAATGTTAATCAGTTTATAGGATTATGAATTTATAATAATATTATTATAAATACGTATAACGTATATTATGGTTATTATCAGACATAATTATTAAATATATTAATATAATATCAGAAGTGTATAACATAATATTATATTATATTATTATGTAGCCCAAACCGCACACGTGTAAACAGCAAAACCGTTATTTGGCGACTACTGCCGCCGCCGACATTATTCGCTCTGGGTCAACCGGCCGGCCGTGTAATAGTAATAATCGAACGTCACCGTAGTATAAAATATAAAATCATATAAAATACGACTACTTCGAGCAATGAGCCGATTCCTCGAACGTTTTCTTTATAATATACTTACTATATAATAATGAATAATGATAATAATATATTATATTATACATCGTCCGGGTGAACGAACCGCGAACGGAATACATACACACACACACACACACACTACAATAATATTCCTGATGTCAATCTATCTATCTATTTCTATATAATATAATAATAATAATATTATATTATTATTATTATTATTATCACCATCGTCCGCACAAAAAATAATAATGGAAGGAATAATATGACATATGGATGTCATTTAGACGTTCTCTAGACCGTGATTATTTAATATATTTTTTTTCACACGAAATTCGCACGGTCGCAGACGAAATAATGGTATATTATTATGTATATAATATAGCGACTACATCGAGTAAAAGAATGAAACAAAAAATTTATATATTTATAATATAGGTACATAGATATAAGACACAATAGAATGGACACTATATTATACATCTATCAATACCGAGATTCAATAATAAACGCAGGGCAACAAACTTGTTAACGTGTAAACGAGGAACTACACGACAATGACAATGGTCCAGGACCAAAGTGTACGGTATAAAATACCTGTTCCAGAAAAAAACTTCCGTCTGACAATAAATAATTAGCACACCTAATATAATATTATAATAGTATATTATATATATATATATTTATAACTTTAAAAGTAATATTGAAGATTGATAATATTTCTGATATATTATATATCTTTATACGTTATTGATTTTCTTAAGTGTTTTATAAAGATTCTAGTACCTAATTTTTGTGACTTAAGAAACTATATTTTGAGGTTTGAACTTCAAACGATAAAAGGTTAGGTAAAAATATAACAAAACAACATTTTTAAGAACTGGTTTATCTACATTCATTTTATATGATTTTATCTGATGTCCCGTATGTACAATATTAATATTAATCCACAAAAATTGGCCAATTAAAATAAAACTATTTCGTATTTTCGTGGCAAAAATAGAATTACATAAAAAAACTTTTTAAAATCTGTATTAAAATTAGTTATATAATACTTAGATAGTATCAATAATTCAAAACAATTTAAAATTTTTAATACCTATAAAAATAATACAAAGTAAAGAGTGAAAAGTTATTTAATGTATCATAAGTTACCTAGTGGAATAATCACTTAGCCACAGCCATGAGTCATTAACTTTAGTAGACAGTAGGCTCAAAAAATATTGAAAATCTAATCGGTAATATTACTCACCGACCTAATCTTTATATTATCAATACGTCATAATATATTCACTCAAGCAAGTATTTTTTGAGAAGTAATTTAAAATAATTGTTTTTAAACCAGGTTCAATGCAATATTTATCAACTACTATTAATTATATGGCATTATAGTGTTATATAACTATAATTACAATACACTATACGTGATTTGTATAAATATTTACAAAAAAAGTTACTTTGACAATCTCAATTAACAATTAGACATTTTTTAATCTTAAGTGCTTAAACAAAATTGTAACATAAAAGCAGTAAGTGTCTATATTTTAAATATATACCTAAGTAGGTTCTAGGTATAACCGTGCACGTAAAATATTTTCTTTAACTATAAGTTTGGATATTTTTCATCAATAATATCTAAAAATACAATTTGTTATAATGTTTGTGTGATTATTTGTTAAAAATAATATTTTATTATCGGATACACATATGGATATATTATAATTCTTATCATCAGATTTACTGACTATCCAACAAAAACTAAATATTTTCGTTATCGTTATCGACTGAAATGTAATATAAACATATTAGGTAAAGTAGACACAACAAACAGTTTAACTTAGATCAAATACTTAAGATTTTCACAACATATTTTATATCATACGCGATCAGATTTTATATTTTATCAACTTAAATTCGTAAGTATTTTAATATTATAAAATTAAACAAAAAAATCTGTGATATATATTAAATACCTATATAATTAATAAACCAATAACTCACAGGGTCCGACTTCTTTTCTGTTTAATAAAGGTTTTTATTCTATTCTGAAATGTTTTTCGAGAAAATAATAGGTACATTGTAAAATAGCTTAATTGCTCATCTTAGCATCTAAAACGTATATTTAACTTTAAATTGTGAAAATAATTAACACGATATCTGGTTAATAATGTATTCATTGGTTAATATTTTATGTAACCGAATATAACTGTACCAGTTATGAACAAAACTAAATCTTAATATAAAACTCAATAATATATATGTATAGAACTTATACCTTATACGATTCTATACGATCTTATACGATTATGTTTTTAAAATTTAAACGATTAAAATATTTAAATACTTATATAGATAATTAAAGAAAATATAAGTTATAACTAATTATAACTCATTTAAATATCCGAAACATCTCCTAGTTGTGTTAATCGGACAGTTATTTCTATCCAAAAAAATGTCTACAGTTATGAAAATAAAAAAATTAATTATTCAATTTTACTAAATATTCAAATTTTAGAAGCTTATAAAAAAAAATTGTAACTTATGATTTTCAAAATATTTTGTAAATAGATTAACTAGTATATAAGTAAGCTTCTATAAAAATTTTCAAGCCATTAAACTCAAAATTGCAGGTAATATTAAACACTTTTGGAAAAATTTACAAAGCTCTATAATTGGTCAGAAAATCCACCAATCCAAATTAAATCCGTTAGTTTACCACGCATGTAAGCTACCTATGTGAATACTCAAAAAATGTTCAAGTCCCTAAGATCATAACCCAATTATTTATCATGAAATAAAAACATTTTAATCAACAGAAACCGTAATTTTATTGATTTTCTGCCATTTTTTAGTAGTTTTTCTTTTCCCGAAGAAAAACTTTTGAGAAATTCGAAAAATGAGCTAAATAAAATACTAACTAGATGCAATTTGCTTAAGAGAGCATACCCTATTCCTGGTAATCGGACCATTATTTCTATCCGAAAAGGTGTCTTCATATATATAAAAAAAATATCTTTGTAAAACTCGCTCAGAATCTAAGTCATTAAATATATCGAACATTTTTTTATTTATTTATGTATTACGTTTGAATTAATACAACTTTTTTTGTATTTCTTAAAAAATAGTGAATATGGAGATAGAACTTTTACGAATTACTCTGACGAAATGTGACATGACAGTATGTCTACACGAACATCTCCGGACATACTATATATGCATACTTATAATTAGAATTAAAAAAAAAAACATTCACAATTCTTATCAGTATGTAGGTAGATATATTATCAATATATTAAAATACATGGTATTCTACAAAGTACTGAGCAATGATCTATATTAAAATACGATCATTGATTAATTATAAAATAAAATAAAAAATAAAAAACAACAGCGAATGTCTCCTGCATGACACACGTGAATCATTTAGTATCGTCTCTGTTAGATATGTATATATATAATATACCTCTGTTTATATTTTTATAGGTCAATTTGTGCCATGGGCACAATAAGTTAAAGAGTATAATATTTCGGACAACCCGTGGCCTCCGCGGTAGGTCATCGGCGTACATTGACACATACGACGAGTAATTAATACAATATGATAAATATACTTTGTACTTTGTGTGTATGTCATGAGAAATTAGAAAAGTTATTTATTCCAAAGTTCTATTAACCTAAAAATATTATTCGATACATAAATACTGAATAGTAATAATTGTTCCAGAAAAATAATATAGGTTTTTTTTATACATAATACCGCGGCAAGAATGTGTATTTTCCATAAAACTGCACTTGACCGATAATATTTTAATTGTAATAAAAACCTAGATATAACGTGTATAATTCGAAAGCCAAAGATTACACACAAATCGTATTGCACAGCATGAATATTGCCTATACAAAATGATACAAGGTTGAGTATAATATTCAATTTCGTATAGAGGGAAAAAAACACCACGATTTAATAACAAAATATTTGCCACTGCGTATAAATTATTTACCACACCATAAACCCAGAATGTTATCGAAGATAATAAAACCATGTTAATTTAAAAATTATACTTTGTAAAAACGTGGTAATACGTCCTAAGATTGTTAGATAAATAATGTACATGTATTGTTATTGTATAAAATATAATACAAGATTTAAGCAGGCAACTTTAAACTAGTAATACACTAAAAGAAAACATTATGTTCGCAACGTGAATATAATATTATAATAAATTAAATCTTAACTGTGTTTCAATTATTATTATAAACGAGTTGAAAACACGAGACTCGTCGGTATAGATAATTTATAAAGAATTCTTAAAAATTAAATTTTTTTGATTCGCGTGGTCTATAAACTGCAGTACTCGTGAGAACAAAATGTTGCATATTTTAACACGTGTTTAACTGGTTTAGCTAATATCTAGAGAAGTGGAAGTCTAACGACTCTGAAGTTTAGTGTTACGTGAAAATGGTTTTTGACTCCAAAGTCAATATATATCTTAAATCTAATTTATAATAATATTAATAGGTTTTTATACGAAAATTTTAATTTAAAGGAAAAAAATTGATTAACATTTTTTACAGAAAAAATAGTATAGTGTCAGCAAAACGACTTACTATGCCTACGAGAAAATTATAACGAATAAAGCGATGACAAACATTGTTGTATTACAACGATCTTTATGTGACGATGGTTAGTGTGGTGGTGTGTCAATTGAGTGGTATATGCCTTATACGTGCCTAAATGCTATGATTTGTATACCTAACCTAACCTCTGGTGTCTGGTGACGTGAACATTTTCGATGTAAACGTTCGCACGTCGCTGGGAAAAAGACGATCGTGTGTCGGTGACAGAACGCGAGCTTAAATAATATTATTATTATTATTATTTTAGGCGTCGTCGGTGTGACGGAGGGGCGAGTAGGAGAGGAAGGAGGGGTTTATAGAGTACACACTACAATATAGTCTTTCGTCCATTATTATTATATTATTATTATTATTATTATTATCATTACACTTTATATACCGGCTCGTAATAATCGTTCACAAAATACATACACATAGAGCATAAAAACCGGCGGCGGACACGCAAGTGTATATACTATATAGTGCCCGTGGTACTGAACTTGGCGGACCGGTGCCATTGACCGGCAACGTTTCAAGGTTCCGCGGCCGCCGTTGTTCTTCGACCTCCGCCACCACTACAGCGGCACCAACTACCATCACCACCGCGCACAACGGAGTAACCGGCAAGAGTGAAGTAACCGGCCGCCGCCGCCGCTGACGACGATGACGTCGACGGTACAACAACACAACAATATAATATTATTATTGTTATTATTGTACGCGTATTTTATTTTTTCCACACGACGGTAGCAGCGACACAGACGGGGCCCCGGCCGACGTTTTTCCCGTGTGTTACGGTTCAACCGTTGCCGTCGATGCGCCTCGAGTACACTTCGTTACACATCAGTTGTGCGGACAGTGTTGTTTGGAACGTCGGCACCAACACCGAGCAGGTGTAGAACGACAACGGCACGTCTCTATTGTAATCTATTATAATAACTCTCGGCGGTAATGTAATCTAGACGAAAATTTAACGAGAAGAAAAATAATAAAGAAAGAAAAAACAACATTTTCGTGACCTCCGCGGCAGAGTTCGTTCGCCGGTCGACCAAACGCGAAAGAAAAAAAAAGCGACGCGTTTGATATAAAAACGAAGTAAATCCGTTTTTTGCATTAAGTATTTCATTAATTCGCGTATGTTTGGCAACTACCACACACGGCCGATTATTAGGTTAGCAGCGGCAACCCCCACGCTCGCCGAGAGCGCATCATAATATACTGTATTATAATATTATGTACACGACAACGTAAACCGTTAGAATATTATAAAATTATTTACACGAACGGTCATAATAAAGACGAAATATTACTGGTTAATAATAATAACTCGATTTTTAAAATTGTTTAATATTTTTACCCGATACGACAATACATTAAATAATAATGTTATTATTTATTGTTATAAATAATGTTATAATTATAAATAACTTTTAAAACAATTCATTTAATATATTAATACTAAATACTATTTTATATTATTTATAAAATAAACTTGTATTCGTACAAAATTTAAATAAATATGTCCGACGACACTGACGTCCAAGTATACATTTAGTATGCATATTTCAAAACTATTAATATTTTACTCTTTGGACATACCAAGTGAATTTAAATAATTAAGTACATTCATTAATGAACTACATAAAATGTTTTATATAAATTTACACATATTATTTTGTTTATCTCACCATAGACTAAAATATATACTGTAATATTAATTATATTTTACAAATAAATAATATGCATATAATGCGAATTATTTATAATTTTTATGCATTTTTTATGATACGAAAATCGTATAAGTTCCTATAAGACAAAATAATTAAAACGATATATATTAACTCATTTTTTTTTTAAAGAACATTTATTTTTATGCTAGTTAATATACGAATATTTTTTTTAAAATATATTTATCATAAAAAAAATATTTGTATACGAATACAACTAAATATAATAAAAATGTGTTCCAATTTGGATTAATTTATGGTCAATTATAATTATCATCCAAAATTGCAATTTGCATATAATGTACTAATATTTTCCAAACATCTTTTACAAGAGGAAATAAACATATTCTCTGTGTATTTTTCTCACACACCCAATTTCTGACACGTATCAGACAAAATAATTATTTATAAACCCACGCGTATTTATGAATATGGGTTATGCGAGTCAGAA
Organism: Eriosoma lanigerum; assembly: GCA_013282895.1. Classification (NCBI taxonomy): domain Eukaryota; kingdom Metazoa; phylum Arthropoda; class Insecta; order Hemiptera; family Aphididae; genus Eriosoma; species Eriosoma lanigerum. Next base: position 25,239,576 of record CM023361.1, on the reverse strand, counting down.
ACATTAGTGAAAAAAGAGATAATGAATAGAAACCCCGTAGGTTCAACTCCTCCTTTTCGTCTTCTGAAGTAACAATGGATACCATAAGATTATTACGACTTAAGTAATTGCATTGGATCGAATAAAAATAAGAACATAAAGTAGACTATTTTAAACCATCCATTAATTGTACCAAAATTATAAAAATGTTTTTAGCCTGGGAATTGAGCGAAGAAAATCCTAGGTACGTGAACTAAATGTATAAATATATACGTATGTATACGCTCAAGTTAAATAGTATTATAACTGCGTAAGTAAATGTAGCAGGAGAGGTGAGGTGCGAAACTTCATATATCTAATATCTACCATATATATACACACACCATGTATTTTATTTATACTAATTAATATAAAAATACATTCCTCGCTCCGCTCAGAATCTAAAATTGCCACTGAGTTTGAAGCGATATTTATAAATTATAAACAAAACAAACAAATGAAGTATTAACCTATTTTATGGTACATAATATTATTATTTTGTTCAGTATTATTATATTCTTTTGTATTTAAAGTTTGTCAATGAGAAAATCAAAAATCAAAATAGATACCTACACAAATTGACCGCGTATTTACCTTGGAAACGGACTTTTCGTTTAAACTCATTTGTCAAGAGCGCAGAAAATTACATACCTAAATACACCAAGGTCTAACTCTTCAATTTCAATAATTTCATCCTTGTTTTTAAATCAAATATCAAGAGATCACGTTTTCAAGACACGTTTAATTTCTCTCCCACCTACAATATTATTACACATGTGCAAAACGAACATTTTATTAAAGCATCTTATATAATGTACACTGTATAGAATATTTTTAAATCGTACATTTATAACTTGTTAGGAAATGCACATAATATAATAAAACCGTTTCTTATTAATAAATTATTGTTATTAGCACTCGAGCATTATTGATTTTACAACTATTTTAGGAAATAGAAATAATAGATTAATTTACATAATTATAGAATAACAAACATTTTTAAAACAATAATTCAAGCCATTTTAGTCACTTTTTGATGCAATGAAGCTTGAGCCCAAATTTTTATAATTTATACATTATACTAATTACAAACTGTTAAAATAAAAGTTTATATGGTGTATAGTAAAAAAAGCCACCTTTATGCTTACACAGGTTTGTTTAAAATATTTTATGTACGAAGCATAATGTCATATTTTGGGTCAGGGTTCATGGTTTAATATTTAATTCACGTCATCATTTATTATAAAGTAATAGAATGTGAGTCATAGGAAACTATAAAAAACTTGTGGAACCTATACGGCTATACATAAATACATAATAAACATGTAAAATGTACTTTATATAGCTAATTATTATTATATATGCTAGAATATAAGTAAAGATAATTGATAATTGAAACACCAATCAATGGCGTTCCTATGTTTCCACTTTTTTCAATTTATTCAAAAGTATGCCAAGTTTAAACAATAAATATTTTGCGATACCCATTACCACTTAAAAATAAAACGTTTAGTTTATATACTATTATTGAGTTTTGTTTCTTAGCAAGAAATATGAACATATTATATGCATTTTTTTAAAAAACCCATATTGATACAATTTCAACTTAGATGGGATCATGCATACGTATTAAATATTAATTACCCCATTAATTAGTAATAATTCGGATTACAAATGTTGTTTTCTATTAACATTTTTATAATCAAAAGTTCAACAACTTATAAGTTATCACTAAACCTTAGATTTTTATTTGAATGCATACATTTCTAAAATACGAATTAATTTAAGAAAGTAATTTTTTTGTTAAAAATAATTTGAAATGAAATAAGTGATATTATTTAATTTTACGTTTTCAGTCATGAATCAACTTTTCAAATATCTCATACTCATTTTACTTATTGTTGTGTACTAATTTGAATCCAAATCAGGAAATTAAGGTACTGCAATTGGCCAAACTATAAATTAATTGGTTTTAAAATAACATTTTATATACAGGTAAAATTTTTTTCGAAATAATGTATTTATTTATGACAAAACAAATTATACTTTGGTATTTATCATATTTATTTTATCTGAAAAAGTAAAAACAATTAAAATAACTTTAGTATTTTGATGGCAACATACATTTCATCGAATATGAGAGATATTGTATAGACAAAATGACCACAGGTAGACATACTAATTATTTAGGTTCTAATTTATATTTAATCATCTTTTTAAACATTAATTCAATTTTTGACAAACAATTTTATAAAGAATTAAAATTATCATAGATATTAATGATTTCATTAAATTATAATAACATATTAAAGATTTTAGTACTCATTGGTAGATATTAATATTTTGATTTGGTACATTTACAATATGATCAGTTAAATTTTATATAATTTACTTTTTCAATTATTAACTTGATTATTAATTAAAAACTATATTTTAATATGCTATTATTTTTGAGTTTTTTGTATTAGTATTCTATTAGACTACTTTTTGCTACACTCACAGTTTTATTTCCGTCCGTTTAACATACTAACAGCCAAGTTAAGTTAATGTCAGTGTAGCAGAATCATTATACATTTCCTCGTGTTACATAAACTTTAATTGCATGTAGCATGTAGGTTTAATTTAAGTTTAAACATTCATTAATATTAAAAAAAAAAAAATGATTTTTTCAAAGTCCTCATGGGTCATATTTAAAAAAAAATTATATCACGGGGTTTTCTTGTAATGATAAAGTTAAATGTAATAGTAATGCGAGTATAACTTTTCTTAGAAGATAATTAGATGATTTGTTTATAATTGTTATGTAATTATTTTAATTCCTAGAATATTATCCACGTAGTCACTACTTTAGTATTTTGTATTTAAAAAAAACATAGTTAAAAATGCTTAAAAAAATAATAATAATAACTAATAAGTATTGTAATTGTGTTAGTTTTTTTTTTAATATATGAAGTATTTTTAATTTAAAGTAAAATACTTTAAACAAAAACACCTAGCTGTATAATAGGAGTATAGAACAGTAAAGGAAACATTGAATTTATACAATTTGAACACTCGATTGAAGATTAAGATTAAGAGTTGAATATTTAATAATCTAAATAATATAAAATATTGATAGCAAATCAAGTTAATTTAGTATTCTTTTCATCCAACAAATCTAATTGAGATTGGGAAATAACATTATTTTTTTTGCTGATACTGTTTTTATTAGAATTTCTTATATTTGTTAATATAGTATATTAAAATACTTAAGTTAGGTATCTATCTATTATCATTTATCGATACATGAATTGCAAGATTATTAATTGTATACTATTAATGCATTACAATCTTTCTTTATAAATAAGTTTTAAAAATATATTTATTATTTTTTATTTATATAAGAGTACCAATTGATGTTTTTAAATGCGAATAATTTATATGATACGTATACAAGTAATCTTTTAAAATTAGGTATACAGTTTTCAATTCTTTATAAACGATACTAATTAGTAATTACCTAATATAACGATTAATGTATATAAGTGTTGTTTTGTTTAATAACATACATCGATATAATATAATAAAAGTAGAATATAATAAATAAATTTGAATCAAATAACCGCGACTTAAAAAAACTGATTTTCTTTCAATTTATTATTGATATATGTTTAGAGTATTTCTTAATAATAATATATTATACCTAACGTATTATATAATTTAATTCCTTTACCTATACGATTGCATGAAAATGAGAACCACTGATCCAGTGATCCATGTATATTATAAAGAGGGTAAAGACCCTCTTTCAAAGAAACCAATTCCTTGTAAGTTATTACTTGTAAATATTTTAGGTTAAAATTGAGTCTCACTATAAGTGTACTATACGTTATAATAATAAACGTATATAATACAAAAAAAAAAATATTAGTATACAAAAAATATAAAACATATGCACACGACAGAACTATAGTACCTATAAAATAATACTATTACCTATATTATTTTTTTTTACAAAAAATGTCAACAACATATTTCAGAGTAAATAATATTATTATAAATTTGTCTATTTATTATAATTTATAAAATATATTAATTTATTTTATAGAATGATAAATAATTATGATTTTATAATAATTATAATTCTTATGGATACTAATTAAATATTTAAATACCTACTACCCAGTGACTAAAGAATTAAATAAATACTGCCAAGAGCTAAATACAGATTAAAAGCGTGCATAGACTCTAACTAATAAAGTAATAATATAGGTATAGAATTTATAGTCCTCATATTTTACATAATTATATTAAATTTAAAAGAGTACACAAATGAAAATAAAAGTAATGGAGTTAGAAATAATAAGTATTAAATAACACGTTATCCCAATTAGATGTAATAATGTAAATAATAGCAAGTGCCAAATCTAAAGACAGTACATTACAAAATTAACATAATTTATGATATAAAATACGTATTTCTTAAATATAATATTAATAAATTATTCTTGGTATTTTATCGCAAACTTTTTATCTTAGAACACGTAATTTTCCATCAGAATTTGTACAAAACCGAAATCTTTTTTTCATGGGTAATACCTATATATTTCACATTATTATAAAATGCAATATCATAATGTTCATACGTTATTATTTTATAAATAAAATAAATTTTCCTATTAATTAAAATTAAGTTTTTTTTTATTATCATCCGTATTCGTTATGAATAAAAGACCGATTGATATTGTATTATTGTTAAAACTGTTCAATTAGTAATAATAAAAATATTATTTAATTTTAATAAAACTAATGATATAATTTATATTAAAAAATTTAATATGTTTAATAAACAACAGAGTTTCTGTACTAGTTTATAAATATTACATTTCTAATCAAATTTAAATAACTGTATCTCTATTCTTAATATTATTGTAATTATTACAAACTACATTAGTATGTTAAAATAACCATATTTATAAATTATAAAAAATACAAATCAATACAAAAAAATTATAATAAATAACCAAAATCATGGCAGGTAATAAACTAATAACTAATAACTATACAACAGATTGAATACGGATACACTATTTAAAAAAATACGGGAGACGCACTCTCGTTCTAGTACCGTATCCGCACCGGTCTCTGTATAATTATTATTGTTTTTAATATAATCATTTTTGTACCTAACGTAACGTATCCATCCCAACTAAATATGTACAATACTTGTAGGTCCTATATAATTGTTAAAGATTACAAAATTTTGATCTTTTGCAAAATTAATTTCATAAGAAACAGAACATATAAAAATATTATAAAATACAATTTTGCAAAACATTAATTAACAATGAGTATGTTTTAAAACTCAAACGTCGCACACAAATAAAATATCGTTTAGGATTCAAATTGATTTACAAAATGTGTGTCATTAAAATTTACTTACATGTAGACAACAGCGAATCTATCATCACTTCAGCAGTATATCTATGTTTTTATTAACACGTGTAGATATTTACCGGTTATAACTTGGGAAATCCTTCGTTTTTTTTTTTTTTTGTTCAATAATGTAAATAATATATCAAGCTGTCAATAATAATGTCAACATAATTGCATTTTCTTGCGGAAGCCAAAACACAAATGTGTGGTTTTAAAATTAGAATGATATTTTGTACAATTTGATGACATTGTGTGATCGTTATTTAAGTACATTATAATATTGTACACGTTTTTAAAAGCGTTTGAATTAAGGTCGAAAATCATCTTTAGATGCGATGACGCGAATTCGGGATAGACGAGGACAAATTTAAAGGTCAACGTAGAGATCGTCGAATAAGCGTACAAAAACGTCACCCCAGGGCATTTCCCGGTTCTATTTCCGGTATTCGGAAATATAAAGATATTAAAATACGGATTTTTTTTATACATAAGTCTGTACGCTCAAATGCGTACTAATGTGATAAGGTATATTATATCAATTAAAAAATGTATAACAATGGGTAAGTAGTATAATAAGCGAATAACATTAGGTACTCACTTCTTCGCTCACGTTCCTGGGCAAATGTTTAACCTGAAGCTGTCTATCCTTGTGAAACTTTATCTTGGCATCTTGTACTTTTCGTTTTATCTCCTCTTCTGGCTCTTCCTCCCAAAATCGTTCGGTGGACGCCGTAGCTTGTAACACTTGATTGCCGGCTACTCCACCTCCGCCACCATTCCAAAAAGCTTTCGGATCATTCAGTTTGTATTTGAAACAAGGATGTCCCTCGTTGGCGAACATCGATTTGGCCGTTTCCGTGGTCATTGTAGTAATTTGTCAAGATGAGCCGGGTCGGCGATTTCGCGCGTTTAAAAAATAACAAATGAGACGACTTAACGGTTTTTTTTATTCTACCTTCGTCTTAGTAGTCTGTGCTTGATACTGCGGATGGTGTTATCGATGTCAATAATGAAGCGAATATTTAAAATGCGTATCGTTAATTTTAGTTTTTGAGTAAAAGAAATTGGTAAAATGTTCATCGATAAAGTATAAAATATTCTTATCGTGTACGGCAGTGCCGGACGACGTTCACAAGCACCAAGACGAGTGACAATGAAATACCTGAGCACCGCTTGTGGTACGACGGAGTGGAGGTAAACGCGGGACACGCACGCGCATGCGCACGCTGTCTATGTGTACGAGTACAAGACGTGCGTGTGTGCGTACTACGGTTATGTCGTTTGTTCTGCGCGCGCACGGTTAACGCACATGTTCACCCGGTAAAAACGATTGCGACGCCACCGCCTGTAGCGCAGTTCGTCGGCGGCGGCAATAGAAACGCGCGATGACGGGGGATGCGGCGGCAAACAATAAAGCGCGTTGGTTTTTAATTTTCATTGCCACCGCGCCGCGGACTTCCGTCAACACAAATGTCGGTCGCTGGAAATTTTACGACCTTTTTTTTTTATTCTGTTCGTTCATTCGGTTTCGTTTTCTTTTCCTTTTTATTTTTCCCTCCGCCATCACTCCGGTCCGTTCGTCCACCGCTGTTTTTTACCATTTGTATGACGACCTAATCGTTTGGTTAACGTGTTTAGCATAATATTACCTATTATATCAGGTATACCTCATTCTCATATACGTGGTTTCCTTTCCTTTTATTATTGAAATATAAATTAACACAATTTACTTACCCTTAATATTGTCATATTGTGTCTCTTCGCAAGATTCGGCCGTTTCTCATACCTTTTTACCTTTTTCTTTTGTATCCGTTTCTCGGAAATACTTGATGTTTCGTCTTAAAGTCATTGTTGTCTGACCTTCAAAAATCAATTTCTGTAATAATATACATGATTACAGGGTGGTTGTGGTGTTACAAGAATAATGAAAATAATATTAAAATTACATGTAGGTAATCCTTACAATATTTTTCTAACACGAAATTCTGATCAGACATTCAGACTATATATTATATTGTTATAACTATAAGGTGATTTCTTTGCATTCCATTGTGCATAGTTAGATGAGGTTTGGCTGTTGGAGTAGGTAATATGTTGTAGGTACACATATTGACATATTTCGTTCCAATAAATGATATTGTGTTAGTGTAAGAACGAATAGATTACTCTCTACCCTCTTTAATATTATGTTTACTATAAATACGTGCTGAATAGTGAATATCAGGTCGAATCTACTATCTTGTCATCACCTTTATATTCGATTAAATACTGAATACAAATAAAGAAAAAAAAAATACCTAAAATTTTTATTTTCATCATAAACTAAAAACGTTATTTACCGTTTTTATCGGCTCGATGACAATATGAAATAATAACTTTGTAGGGAATACCGAGTGGCGGTGCCAGGATTTTCAACATAGTAAGGCCATCAGAATGGAAGTTACTTTTTTCAAGGACGAATCCATTGATAATAATTTTTTTCAGGAGACTTTTTCCCTTCACTACACCTTTATTATATTCTATCTACAATTTCAAAACACGTAGTGTATACATAAAAATAAAAAGTAACTCAAAATTTGTACCTATTATAATCTTTAATTCTACTTATTATAATACTTGTGTAGTAAAATATATAGGTACCGATTTATTTATGTAATTCGGTTTAATAAACAATTTTTTAATTTGGTTATTGTGTTTTACATATATGGTGCATAGGCGTGCGCAGAGTTTAAGGTTAGGGGCAGCAACCTAACCCAGGCTACAGATAATTTGTATATTCTGAGAAAAGCGAAAAATATACCTGATAGTTTTACAATTATGTGTACCTATTTTTTGCTTTCGGTAGATAATTGCATCTACTTGGTATTTTATTTAGCTCATTTTTCGAATTTTTCAAAATATTTTTCCTTGGAACAAGAATTATCACGTGAATATCATGTAATTTACTAAAAATAGATTAACTTATAGTAATTGAATACATTTTTTGGATAATCAACTTAGGTATTTTATATTGCCACATTATACGATTGCACTGTAGTTTGGATCTGTTCGGCCTTTTCAAGTCTACTTACCCGAACTGTTCAGGGTAGCATGAGTACATTCTACTGCCCCTGTACGACGTGTGCACGACTATTATATGGTGTTAAAATATAAAAAAATTAATATAAAAATTCTGGACGGCAAGGGTTTTTCAGGAGGGGCAATGGCCCGCTTTGGCCTGCCTTTAGCGTTGCCACTGGAAGTACCTAATAATATTATATTTTTATACGTACAAGCCATGTATTCATAGGTTAGTTAGATACGTATAAGGAAGGTCTTAGTAATCATAATTTAATGTTTAATTTAAAACTTTACAGTAAATTTTAATGGTTCCCATTTTATTTTTAAACGGTTGATCCCAAATATTATTTATATAAAATATTAAAAATATAAAAAGTCGTATAGAAAGTCTCCACTGCGCGCGGTCTGGCCACTTGACTTGGCCGCTGTTGGTATCGTCTTAAAAAGTCGATCGACCGAAGCCGCAGCTTCCTGACGGTTATCGGTAAACATCAAAGAAAGTCGTACGGTAAACTCAGTGTGAACGTAAGCCGATCGGCCAATTAACAATTTTCACATAAATTGTCACTATAATTTGTTGAAAAATGAATATAAATAAAATAGTTACATTCAAATGTTTTTAATATGATTAGTTAGAAGATGTTCCTAGATAAATATTTAGACATCATAGTACATTAGTATATATAACATTATTCACTATTTAAATTTGTATACGATTAACGGTATAATATACTTATGAATTTATAACATAAGTATGTACTATATAATATGATATTGATAAAATATAATTATGTATATAAAATACATTTATTAGTGTTAAATAATAGTTTAAACGTAAATCTTATGATATACACATTGGCCATGTTATAGGAATTATTGGAAACAATATTTTTAATGTTATTAGAATCCAAGATGTACCATCGTTATTATATTGGAATACAATTTTATTTCATTTTGTATGAAATCTATTTTTATAAATAATAGGCCGCTTTACATTGCAATAATATACGAATCAGCCCGCATCGTGTATTTTATGCATGTTATAGTCATCAGTTCATCACTGACAATATAGACATAATATTATTACACCAATTAAACATAAAATACATAGTAGGTAGTAGTTACCTAAATTAACATATTTCAAAATAAAATATTACAATACATTTATAATAATAGTTTAATTAATACATTATACATATATGTGAATAATACAATCATTGATTATTGATTAATCAATAATAATGATTAATAATGAAATTTCAAATATATGATACAATTTTAATTTTGTTAGTTTTGATAGTCCAGACATTATTGAATAATCTTTACACTTCTCAAATATTTTGCAAGTTGATAATTTATTTTAAATAAAACTCTTTATGTTCTGCACATGGGCGTAGTTTGGTAGGTGGCTGGGGAGGCTATAGCCCCCTCAGAATCTCTCAGAGCCCCTCCTCCCCAACACATCGACAACATTATACCAATAGCAGACTATAATATTTTTCCAAATCACTATAAGCTCTTGCAAGCCGCATTAATAATTATACCACTTAGCTTAGCATCATGTGAACGTTCGTTTTCTGTTATTAGGCGAATCAAAAATTGGATTAGAAACACAATGACCAGTGAGAGATTCTCAAATTTATCATTACTTCATATTAAAAGTGAGTCACAGTCATTAGATTTTGAACAAATTTTAAACATTTTGGCCAAAAAAGAAAGACGTTTAAATTTTATAAAATAAAACATTATTATTATCATTTTGACCTAAAATTTGTAAAATTATTAATATAATAATTTTGTAGAAATGTAGATAATGTGAATAGTTTAGGGGTGTCTTCTGTATTTGGTCATTTTTAGTTTTTTAATACATTACTTATAAATAAAATGAGTGACTCCTCTGGCAAATTAGGAGGCTTACCCTCGTAGATACCATTCAATTCAATATTTGAAAATGTTTTATTAATAATTGTCTTTATCATGAATATCTTTGTCTACTAATTAAATTTACAATCGTCATTTATTTAATTGTTTTATATATGCTTAATATCCAGAAAATGCAAAATATACATTATACATATTATAAAATATAATATAAAATCAATATTATATAATAAATGGTATTAATTAATGAATAATATTCATAAAAATATAACATTAAAACAAATAATATATTTTATTATATTCATTATATATAGATTTATAATTACGAGACCTTAATAGCTTGTTCAAATTCCCAGTTCCAATACTCAATAGACTAGTATAAAATATACACGGCTCCGTACATAACATGTTATTGTGTATCGGTAATGTTTGTTTTATTATTTCACATAATTTTTACCCAAAAATAAAATATAATTCATTGTAAATTTATGAAAACCTCTGAATGCTATTTTATTTTAAAATTACAAGAATTTACGGTATTACCATTGGTTATATAGAAAGAATAATTATTCTATAACCAATAATTATTCAATATATTTATATTCCATAGTCACATGTCAATCATTCATTTTTTGCTATCTTGTATGTAATTATATGTACTTGCGTAGTATAAATTGTAATACTTGATTGTGTTTAATTTAATTTTAAACTTAAAATTGAATGGAGTGAAGACAAGACTTTAGAACTTAAGTCGTATACTTGTATCATAAACAGCCCATATTATGAGATTACACATTGAAGGATAATAAAAATAGTTATAAAAGGCATTGAATGAAATAGTAGATTGAATTAAAGAGAACAGAGACGTCATTTGGGGAGGTTAGATGCGTATTTAGCAATTTATAAAGAGGGTTTCAGATTTTTTTAGAAGCTTTCATAAAGTTGACCCCTCTCTCACTGTTTAATAATATAAAAAAAATAACTTGTTCTGTATCTGTACATTATAATGCAAAATCTGAAACAGGTGGCAAAATAATATTATTAATAGCAATTTTTTTTTTTTTATTGGTCATTGGGAGGGGTTTAACCCGTTTGATATACATGGGGGTAGGGATAGACTACGGAATTTGGCCCGCCCAAACAAATTTTCAAAAGTCGGCAATTTCTATAGTCCATGCAATTAATTATGAGTATTATACTCATAAAATTTGTTTAAAATTAATTTAAAAAAAAAAATTTGAATAATATAGAAATATTATATTATATATAAATATACAATAATATTGAATATGAAAATAATGATATAATGTGTTTTTCACTGTAAGCATAGTCTACTTGTTAGAAACAATAGTAGTATTATCTGTGACAAAAATATTATAGATAACGCCTAGCGAGTATCGAGTAGTGGCTTGACCAACTACGTGCGCCCCTTGGAGCCGCGATGCACAGTTTGAATACCTCTGGTTTGACCTATTTAAACAGCGACAACCGTTAACCATATCTGATGAAACAATGTGACAAAAATTAAACATTTTTCTCTGTTTTTATATTATAAACTGTGTTGTACAATTTTTTAAAACTAATATAAATAATAAAATTGAGATTACAAGAGGAGTTGATCCTAATCGTCTCAATTACTAAGTTTTTTTATCGTACAGTATTAAAATATCAAGAATCAAGTGCAATAATAAATACTAAGTACCTAACATATTAATTTTCAATTACATTATTACTATACATTAATTTCATAATAGTAAATGTTGATTTATATTCTATTTAATAAAATAAACAAATACTTAACTGACTACTTAAGTCATTTTGACGACTTATTGATTTAAAATTTTAAACAGTAGTAAACATATTTAAAAAAGTAATTTATATAAAACTAATTGACTATATAATATTGTCTATAAATACCTATTGATAAGTTAATAAAAATAAATTTTGTTTAATATTTCCTATATCTATATTAAAAATACAAATTACAAAAAAATAAACAAAAATACTAATTAGCAATATGAAGTTCGAGTGTATATACTTAAATAGGTATGTGCATATATGTTTATTTTAAATTCATAAATTATAAAAATCATTTACATATAGGTATATAGCCATATAGGTATGTAGTTTATTTTATCAATTTTTCATTTAGACAATGCAATTTATATTTTAGATTTACTATTATAATATTAATTGTTTCAAATTATAAGTATATAATAATGACAATCAAACAAACGTACCAATATATGGTTATATGGTAATATTTAGAATGAAATTAGTGAAATTGATAATTATGAAAATAGAGATATTATGTTTTATTATATAAATACGAGTGTTATTCGTTAGATTTTTAAAATAATCATAATATCTATATAAACATTTAATAACTATAAAATAATAATTTATTTACGTGACATTCAAGGTACACAAAAAATGTTCATGGTCCGCGTTGGTGTTGTAATTTATAATCATTATTATTATATTAATATTTAAAATTATATTTGATTTGTAAACTTAGAGGGTCCACTAATACCTTAGTATCATTGATTTACATATTACATATTATACATTATAGTATAGTAACAGTAATTCTAGTATAATCAGGGGCGTCATTCAATTTTTAGTCGAATGGGGAGAAAATTGCCAACTGAAAAATGTGTTCACCGGGAAGGAGGGGTGGGGGACGTCGATTGTATTCAACATTAATTTTGAGAGGGTTTTTTATGTAGATGTTAATTATGTATATTAAAATGTAAATCTTGTTGTCTCTTAAAATTTATATCATTTAATATGTCGTCAAATTTTCAAGGAGATTTGGACATGGAAAACCCCTCTGAATACGGCCATGGTCGGGGAGAGAGGACTTACAAAATACATTTAATTTTAAACCTATCTTATATAATGGTAATAATGAATTTTATTATATTGACCTCACCTAGATCTAAACCTAGACTGGCAGAAAATTGACGACCCCCGTCCACATCTTTCTGGGGCATAGAAGGTGATATTGTGCGGTGTGGAGATGCGCTAAACCGACCAATTTTCGTCCGACAGCGGGATCTTTCTTAAATTGAATAGACTGTACCTAAAAATTATATTATAATAATAGTAATTATTTTTAAAACATTTTAAAAGTGATTTATCATATGGGTTTAAAGACGTTTATTTATAGATATAGTTATATAGTTATATATATATATATAGTCATCTAGGTGTAGACTCGTTGATATATTGGTTGATGGTTGACTATATTTTGTTAATTTACATTTAATTGTATTAAAAATTGTGTTTTTATAATTATTATTTATTATTTTTCAATTAGTTATTTTAAATGTATAGATATATAAAATGAATTATACTTGAATTTATTTTTATAAAGAATTATATGTCGATACAATGTTATTGTATTATTCATATAATAGTTTAAAACGTTAAAGTAAAAATAATTTTATACTATTGTATAATGGATTACTTATATTATACTAAATATAGATTAAATGTTAAAGATAATTTAATGTATTTTAACATATTTTTATAATAATTATGATATCTACATTTACCTAGATGAAAAAAGTATTTTCTATATAATAGATAAAACTAAAAAAATATACTGAAGGTAAAATACTCGTAGGTAGATAATATACAATATAAAATATCTATATATAATTATAATGTCAATATAATATTATATTATACAATTTCTATACATTAATATTACTAAGTATAACGTTTACGGTATAGCATACCTGATGTACCTATATGGTATGGTATTATAATATAAAATTATTATAAAGAAAAAAACATTTTTTGTTTATTATTAATTTTTTATGTCAATTAATATAATCGAATTATCGGCAATGCTATATTTTACACACATTTTTAAAATTAAGAATAACTAAACGTCTAAATATGAAAACGTTTAATCGGAAAATTGTTTAGGATTTTTTCAGTTTAATAAAATCATCATTGCGCTAACACGTAGTGGCGTGAGAAATCCTAAATTATATAGAGGCCAACTTTTAATCTACTACCACATCTATTTGATCTGTTTCTTAATAATTTTTAATAATGATAAATAAATTATTATTAAAAATAATGTTAGTATTCAAGGATTATAAATATAATTTTTTTTTTTTTACATAAATTCATTAAACTTACACCAAATTACTACTCAAAATGAATGACCCATCCACCACCTTTTAAATAACTCAGAGGCAATTTCTTCTCAAATTTCCCGTTTGTCACGCCACTGCTAACAGATACCTAAAATCAGTCATAATCCTTATAATATGTCCTATAAAATATAAATTAAAACAATTTTAAATTGTAATTTTAATTTAGCTTTCAGATTATTAGAAATTGTTAATACCTACTAAAACGATCTAACTACAAATTGTATGCTAATAAAATTTATTATTAACACCTATTTTCTTTTAAGTAAGAATTTAATGATACGGTATAATTACGACACTTTAATAATTATACTACTGATTAGTTTTTTGCATAAAAAATAATGTCAATTAATTTTTCTCTTTCTATGTAGAAATAAATGTTATAAACTTATACACACTTATTATAATATATTATGAAGAAAAAAAATTAATATTTTAAGTGGTTTTCTTTAATAAAATAGTTATAACTACTTATACCTTATAATATGTATAATATTATATATTAACATTGAGATTGAGATATTATAGTAGTAGATATTAAAGTACAATAGTACACTTTTCGATAAGGTTCATTTAAATATAATTTAATTAATTTTAAATGACAATGAAAAACTGTGATCTGGATAGTAATATAATATGTACAATAAATTAATATAGTATCATAATGTAAGTCCTATTTTGTATTTAGTTATAATATTTTATAAAATTTATAATTTTGAAATTCTTATTATGCATAAATCTTCAGAGATTTTAAATATTATTTTTTAGTATTAAAAAATCTGAAATAAAATATAATAATAATATATTGAAACCAAATGCATTGTGAAATGTTTGGACGCCAGTAGTAGGTACATTGTACATACGTACTATACGCACGTTATGGTTCGATTATGTAAGTTACTACGTATAGACACGCAAAGGTGTATTTAGGGTCCCTTCTTAGGGTTAAAACTTCCAATTTTTTTTATATAGCGTTGCTAAATTGAAATCATAAATCATGATTTATCGTTGATAAATAACAAATATTTTAATATTGATTTGAAAATGGAATAAAATATTATTTCATCTGTCTTCTGACATATAGACATTAACCGATAAAAAATATCCCTTTATTAATTTATTCCTTGATTCACGACTTTTCAGGTTTGATTTTTCATTATTATTTATTACATATATTATCAGACAATATTTAATAATAATTATTATAATCAAAAATTAAAACAAAAAAATCTAAAGTTTTTATAAGAAAATTGTCAATTATAATCTGATGTATTATTATAGTGTGTTATTATATTAATAAATAGAAGACCTTACATATGAAAAGATGGAATTATAATAGTAGGACCTGTATAGTAGATTGTACCACTTTAAGTGTTAGTTATTCTTATTCCGTATAGTTAGAACTTATACAACTCACATCACGTAGGAACCATTATTTAAATTTTTTCACCGCTTAAATATAATATCTATACGGTGATAACATGTTTACACTTTAGTAAATGTTTAAGTGATTGATAGAGGGGGGAGCTGAAGCCCACAACGATAAGTCATGAGTGTGTAACCAAATTATTATAATATCTGTTGACTTGTGGAGGAGAAGAATATTTTTAGGACATTCTAAAAAAATATCCATAAATACTCCATTGTTACTACATGTGTTGTTAAAGATTTAAACAATTCGCTATTCGCATATAAAGAAGAAATACTTACATATATATATCTGTTACTGACAAATTGTCACGGAAATAATTTGCTGAGTTGCCAGAAATATGGTCAATAAGGTGTCAACTTGACCATCTTGAAAAATTATTAGGAAACGTTAATACGCGTTTTGGAATGACGTCATAAAGGAAAGAATATTTTACCGGTTTAGGGTAGATTATAAAAAAAGTTAGGGTGGTTATAAAAGATTAGTTATTCACAAATGATATTACACAATTTGGTATAAGTTTCAGAGAGCAGTAAGTTGAAATAAAAGAATAGGGTTCTGAAATGACATCATCCTGGCATCGCTATAAGAGAAAGCATTTTTGACCGGTTTAGGACGTACTAACTGTACATTAAAACATAAGTTTAGCTATAATCTATGTTTCAATAAACACAAAAATAATCTTTTTATCAAATGGATTTTTTTCCCTATATCAGTGTAGTTTAATTTATTAGCTTATATTTTTATATTTTAACATAGTATTTATGACATTGTTTGACATATACGACAACATAAACAATATTTTTGTTAGTTAAACTAATTAGGTACTAACTACCATATATAACGTATATACGATAGGTTCATACAGGGTCAGACATTGGATTGGGTACTGATGGCCTCGCTGGCAAATGACTTCAACGAAGGGACTCCTTAATTATAATTTAATTTACAATTTAATATATATACAAAGTTCCGATCACATATTTTGTATTATAATATTATCAATAATCTTTATTTAACTAGTTCGTATAATTCTTTCTTACTCATTATAACTGAGCTTTATATTTTTAAAAAAGCTACAAATGGAAAGCGCTTTACAGGCAATAACCAGTCTGTAGTATAGGCCAGTTCGACCCTGGGTACCTACATTATATTATTTTGTTATTATAATATGTCTATGGTGTTACTTAACAGATACAACACGTAGCCACGTAGGTAACCTGTTATCATTATGTATTACTTATCTTGAGTTTTTAATTAAGAATTTTTTTTCAATTTTCATTATAAGATACCTACAATACTTACATATTAAAATTATACTATTTACTATTATACTAAATAATTTTATGATTACGTTACAATTTAATCGGAATGTAATAGATAACCTTAATTTTAAAATAAAATATTTAAATTTAGAAAAAAGTTTAATTTGTATTACTTATGATGAAACAATATAAAGCCAAAAATTATTGGCTATAACTCAAAGTTTTATCATGCAAAATAAATTGAACAATCTTTCATATTACTAAAAATAATTCTTAACTTTAGAAATATTATGCATATGAAAAAATATTCTACAAAATCCAGTAATGTTACAAAATGAATAATTTTAATTACTAATTAATTATACGCTATTAAATATTATATATTAATGTAGAATAATTAAATAACATAATATTACATCAATGTTTCCATTTTAGTTAACGCTGTGGTATGCAGCTAAAATTAAATCGGCAGAGTGACCAATAATATATTATCTATAGAAATATAATATGACTTTAATACTTCATTCTAATATTATATTTTTCACTTTTGTATAAAAAGTCGAGAAAAATAGTGCATATTATTAAACATTTATCGAAATGATAAATTATTAAAAATATTGTAAAATGTTTTTAAATGGATACCTAGTTTATAGTAATTTATTATGTGATTGTAATTTAATACTATAAAAATATTAAATAATAATTTTTAAAATTTAAATAGTTACGTATAATGTTAAAATTGTAGTTTTCAAGTTTTAACAAGAGTCAAAAATTAATAATATAGAATATACCATGACGTATATAATACATGACACACATTAGTTTATGCTGTACTTGAATACTTTAGGATAATATTATATAAGTTTCTAATATTTTGTAAAAAATAATAAAACACATATTGTTATTTCTTGCAAAGTATTTACCATTTTTTCAATAGAATATAAAACTATGTATATAATACAAGAAGATTAGGTATTTAAATTAAATATTAACGTTTTTTTATAAAATCACAAATCAATTATTGAATCATTAATAAAACATAATTGAACAAGTTATAAAATTTACTTATATTTTCAGAGATGTACGCTGGGGTTATTATAAAAAACAAAGATGTCATCTTATAAGTTAGATCGGTTACCTAGTTAAATATTTTAAATTAAAAAAGATGTCTTCTTTCTTGAAAAGGCTTACAATGCTATATTATGTATAATATAATTTATTAAAAGTTATTTATTATATAAGATATTTATTAAATAATAGATATAATTATGATTTTATATTATGTTATTGGTTGTAAGTTTGTCATTATTCAATTATAATGACGGTTAGAGAAAGAAATTTATCTCTAAATAAGTAATTTCTACAATAGTAATAATATTTACCTACCTAATAACTATTTTATTATTTATAAAAGTATTTTTAGTTGTACGATGACGTATGGGATTCGTCGCAGATTCGATCTTCTGAATGTAAATGAAAAATGAGAATCAATTTAAAAAAAACTTTCTATAACTATTTAGTAGAGACAATAACAATTGAAATATCTAAGTATAGTTATAGTACATAACAACATAAGTACTTTAAAACATAGGAATTATTGCAGTGTGCAGCAAATATTATTTTTATCATAAAAGACGCTATATATTCATATCAAAATAATTTTGATTAAATTTGTGATTTATAAAATGACAAAAAAGCCATTTAAACATAAAAATAATTGTTCAGGATGTTGTGAACTTATATAATTAAAGATAATTTGGAGGGGTTAGAACCAATCTCAAACTTTTAAAACACATTTTTATTCGTAAAATTACCTAGGTAGAATTGTCTTAGGTTACTTTTAAATTTGAACTTATATAGAACCTTAAACCTTATAGGTTAATTGTTATTGTTGTTGTTACCTGAAATAAGTACTATAAACATGGCATAAGTTAACCCATTGAAAACATGGATGAATAAACAAATCAATAATGAAATATATAAACATTTTAATGAATTCAAAAAAAGTCATAATTTATTCAAGTTTTAAAATTATTTATTTTCATAAGGAGTACATAAGTTATAAGTGTTTAGCTATAAGTGTTTTTTTGTATGTTGATTTTTAGTATGATATTTTGTTTGAACACAAGGCCCATAATACGTCCGTATGCCAAATCACACGTGGCTGGGTGAATATACTTGAACATTTAATATTCATGTCAAGTGTTTCGGTATATTCAGAAATATATTATTAATTTATAAATTAAAAACATTTCGATTTTTGACTCGTCGCCCATATTCTTCCATTTTTATAGTAATAAAAACGTTATGTATTTCGCATTATTCGACTACGGACATATTAATACAAATATATAATAATATATATAATTAGTGGCCATGATAATATTATTATGTCAGTTGGTGCACAAACGCATGTTCATAAGTTGTACTTATATAATATTATCATATTTTAACCGATTTATGATAATTTTATAAGCTGACCTGCAATGACCAAAATTAAAAATTTATTCGTAGTGATGTTATCATTGTCTTATTTAATCCGTATAGTACTAGATAATATTAATGTATAAAAATGCCTATTAATTATTGTAGTTATCCATATGTAATATAATTTAAAGTTATGGTAATTGACGTGTCTACGAGAGTTGGGAGGCAGGGTGGGCCTAGTAGTTAGTAATTACATGGTGAACATAGAATTTTTTTTTTTAAATTTGAAGATAAATTTTGTTGTTTGCCCCTCCAGCTATAAAAGCCTAAAAATAACAATGGATACAATAGACAGTAAACTATATTGGAATCATTTAAATATTATTGTTCATTGGACAACTGTCTTTGATTGAATAGGTACGTAAATCAAGTATAAATCTATAAGTACCTACATTTAATTAAAACAATTTAATACTTTTTATTTATAATACGTAGTTAGGAATGATTAAACAAAAATTAACAACTTGTTGATATTATAGTATTTTGGCGTATCTAAAATATAAAATTCTGATATTTATTGACATGAGAAAATACAATATTATACTCTACATATTCATATATATATATATGACTATAATCATATAGATCATCGAGTTAGTCGTTTTTGGCAACATCAAAGTTCTTTGGCTGGAACGATTTAAATCTATAATTAATTATAAGACGTAGAAAATTATTTGCTATCCTAAATGCATTTTAAAATCAATATTAATAAATAATTTAACTCTCAAGCTTTCCTCAAATGTAAAAATATAATTGACATTTAAAGATTAAAAAATTCGTGTGCTGCTATATATATAGAAATGTTGTAATTTTTTTACCAATCTATTATATTTAAATTGTATAATATAAAGTAAGAAAATAAGTGAGAAAAAGCAACATAGTAATATTAATAGTTTTTTAATGTTTATAGCACATTTTGAATGTCTGCTTTTCGAAACGTTGACAGACGCATATAACTTCAACTATTTAGACAGAGTTAATATATACAATAAATCGGTAAATTAATGTTCTCCGAAGAAACGTACATATAAATAAACAAACGTACAGGATAAATTTACCCACCTGTGGAGAGATCAAAATTCATAGTGATTTATATGTATATTTTGTATTATAGAGGAAGAAAGAACAGGAAGAAATAGTATTATAATAATAAATTTTATTAAAGTTTACCTTTCTGATAATTATTAATTTATCACTAAGTATAAAAAATGAATTTGTTTATTACAAAGCAATTGTAATGTAGCATGTAGGTACTAATGTCATCAATAGATACCTACATTTTATATTTTATATATATTTTTTATATTATATTTTATGGCAAGCGTGTTGCGAAAGTACGTACAAAATCTTATGGCGTAGAGAGAGAGGACAATGACCCTTTCCTCTATGGGTGCCCTTGAAAATAAATATAATATCGTCAAAATTATTATTATAATAATATATAAACAAATATACCGGGATGTTTATAAGAAAACATCGATAGTTTTTATAGGTGTATTTCTTTAATTCGATTCGAATATTTCACGATCAACCTTGACCATTCACCCTTTTATTATTATATATTTATAGTCCATAAACAACATATTTTTAATATTTGTTTTTTTTTTTTGTGATTTTTATGAACACGTTATTTAATTAATATTTTTTGTTACATTTAATTGAAGAACGTAGAGAAGTCATTATGGAGTCAAACATTCAAACAGTTGGAGTTAAACAGTCTTGGTATATAATCCACAACTTAGGTTTCGTTTCGTTATAATTATGTGTTGTGTAAATGTTGGCTTTCGTACATCGCATACCCGTTTGAGATAATCCACCGCGAACACATATAGTATAATAATAATTATATAATTAATTTGTATATATAAATATATTTTACAATAACTTAAATACCGTAACTTTCTCAAACAACAGCAGCATATCATAATCGCACGAATAATTGTATCTTTTAAATATTTGGAATTTGTATATTTAATCGGATTATTTAGAAACTGTTAAAATAAATTAAATAAAAATTCTACAGTTTTGGTTTCTAAGGAATTGAGTGTTTGAATTGCAACAGAAAAATCAAAATATACTCCGTTTAAAAATTGTTTATTTTGTTACTAAATTACACTGTTTTTATACTTTTTTAAAAAAGAAAATATTTTTACCTAGTACCATTCATGTTACAGTATAAAAAATTAGTAATTTAAAGCTTTTAATGTTCAGCCTAAGAAAAAAGCTTAATTTTTTTTATGACAGCTTAATTACCTAGTATTCACCACTAGGAGACAAACTGATTAATATATATCGCACATTTTTGTCATAAATATTAATTTTGTTTTATAAATTTAAAAATTACCTTTTACTTTAAATGTTATTTTTCACGGATTTTGTTTGTCTGTTATTGTTTTTACAAAATCACACCTGTATAATACTTATAATATAGTTTTAAATTTGTATTTTTCGATAAATAAATTTGTTCGCAGTATTTGTGTTATAGTTTTTTTGTTTTATTTATAAAACCCCTTGAATATTAAAATTCGCATTGTTTTTTACCGATATATCAATAGTTCAAGATGTCAAGATACAACGCAGAACTTCATCGTCAATTAATCGACAGAATTCAGACGCATTAAAGCGCGATAAACATCCATCATTCAATTTACCGTAAGTCACGCTCGTACAATCTTTAAAAATAAAGCTAATTTTTTTTTTTTATTAATTAGACCCTAAATAATAAATATTAATATAGTTAACCACTATCTTAATTTGTATATATTATTATTTAAATTAAGGTATATTTCTTAGCTAAAAACATGTTAATTGTTTTACTTTTATATAATTAGATTAATATTATTAAAGTTAAATGATTTAAAAATTATGTCAATTACTTATATCAATAGAATATAAAATATAATACTGTTTGTAAAAATAACGTTTTCAATAATCAAAATGAATTTTATTAAATAATAAGTCACATTTTACAACCGCCGTAAGTAATATGGTTTAGATATTAAATACACACTAAACAAACATAATTGGTATTTCTTTATTAATTCGGAAAACGTTTTATTGTGCACTTTAAAATTGTTTTGTTTGAAAATATATTGTTACCGGAAATATGAATAATTTAGGTATTATGTATAATGCCGTACGACTTTAGGCAATTTAAAAAATAATTTTTTGTTTAATATTTTTATCGTAAATTGCTAAGGAATTATGAATAATTAAAGTTATTTATTTAAAATGCCTAAACACCATTAGGTAAAAGTACAAAATAAAAAATTTAGTATACCTTTACAGGGTAAATTACCTTTTAAATAATTGGTAATCTTTTTAGCATTTTTTTTATTACTTTTCTCCATCTTCATTACGTATTTTATCATATATATTTTTCACTTTATATACTAATAGTCTGTTAAAATTACAGTAATTTTTGGCATACTTTTGCGGCTCTTTAATTTGATATAAAATTTAGTTTTTATCTACATTATTGAAAAGTTCATAAATTGAAAATGTTTCACGACACATTATAGTTGTTGCGATTTAATGTTAAAATACGTTCGTATAGGTGATTGCATAAAATCATTTTGTGGAATGACATAATTTCCTAAGGTATTATGTATAATGTCAGTATTTTCATTGTCGGTAAAATATAAAATACTTTTTAGATTAAATAATTTTATATTTATTTGTAGTATCTAATGACAACATTATGACTAAGTAAAAATGAGGAATTTATTAAATATTTTAACTGGGTATTATAACTAACATTAATTAAACCATAGTAAAAGTTTTTTTTTATAGATGTATTAAATTCAAAAGATTAAGTTAATTTCCGTAGATATCTTTTTATTAAAAACTAGCTATAAATATAAATTAATTACGATATCTACATACAAACTATTACAAAACTAATTACAAAAATAGTGACAGTTTTAAGTTTACATTGGTGCTAGTTATTCTTTTACTTATTTTGTGCTTTATAAATTATTTCTTAAATTTTCTTGATTTAATTTATTTTTGGGTATTTTCATATAGACAGATATAATAATGCAAATAATTATAAAACAAAATGTTTGTAGTACGCTCATTGTCTTCAAAATATATAAGTTAATCTTAATATATTAAGGCGTTCATATACGCAATTAGTTATACCTTTATGGTAAATATATTTGTAATACGTTTAAATAGACGGAGTAACTATTTACATAGTGTACATTGTATTAATTATACGAATATTATGTTTTAAAAATTGCATTATTTTGTATTATAATTTCAACAAACAAAATTAGCTGGTAATAAATATATTTATGTTTTTCTCACTTTTAAGTTATCTAATACAATCTAAATTAATTTAACTCATTATCCATCATCCACGATGTTAGGTCAGGTGTAATGAATGTAAGAAATTGAGAAACTTGAATAATTTACGAATTTGATTTATCTAGAATATTTTACGATTAACATATGCAATATATCGTTTATAATAACTTATAATTAATAATATTTGACCTCGGAAATCTTTTTCAAGAAATATGATAAATACTATCATGATGTAGTAGTTAAATAAGAATATAACATATAATTTTAATTTGAAACATAAAAAATATCGTAGAGACTATAAGAATGATGATTTAAATAGTTAAATATTTCTTCGTAATTCAACTATAATATAAATAAATAATTAGTCAATATTTAAATATATTGTGTTACTATGAACATTATTGTTTGAATTGCAATTGAATAAACTAAATTATTGATAAAAATGACTTAAAAAATAAATTATTCCAAGCTTTAGAAAATTAAATATTATTTATATTTATTTCTGCGTTTACTTACAGTACAATGAGTAGCTATTTAAAAATGTATTTTACATCGTAATTGTGATATTTTTTTTATACTTACATAATTACTTCATTAAATAGGTATTAATGGCTTATAGTTATAATAATTATAATACGTATTCCCAAGTTTTCAAGATGCAATTATAAATCTGTCAACACTTTATATTAAAATTAATTTGATGTTATTAATATTTAAAAAATTAGTTCCATAATTATTATGTACGAGTGTGGTTAACGACTGGAACACAAATTAATTAAAATATCACAATATTAATTACAATTTAAACATAAGAAATATTTTAAGGTAAACATAAATTAAATTTATTTAAACTTGTTAACAAGTTTAAAAACGTTTGGTTATACAATTTTACATGTTAAATTTGATATTTAGTTAAGTAGTGACTTTGACTATTTGACGGTGTTCAGCAGTTAGAATAAAATAGAAGAATCTAATCCGATTGTGTATAGATGACCAATAGTGGTAAGAAAAGCCAGACTTCGGTCATCCCGTAAGTTAACCATCGGTAACGGTCCTGGAACCGCCGTGAAGAGCCGCCACTATCGTTTATTCTGTTAAATTGCATGAAACTTTACAACACATATAATTTAATTTTATACGTAGATACACAAGCCGGAATATATTGACTTCTTCTATGTATTTTTCACATTCAACACATTGTGCTTTTTTAAATCCATAGACATTTTTCTGTTTTACTGCTAGTTTGTTCACCATATTTTTAATCTTGACACGTAGCTAAATTTCAATATACGTTGCAAAAAGTAACCACTTCTGTAATCAAACTGAATAAGTATTATGTTGTACATCACGCAGACTGATTTCTCTGAATTTCTTTTTTTACTGAATTTTTTGTTTAGTCGTCCAGTCTATATATCTTTTAGCGTAATCCATTCCCATTCTTATTATTTCGTTCGTATTGACCGTCCCCCTGAATCCGTAAGTACTCTTACACTGAGAGTTTTTTACCTACCGCCATGTCGGTAGGAATTAACTGTTGCTAGCAGGCTCCCTCCAGTGTAACTGAGATAATGTGAGACCTACCTGGAGAAAACCTAACTAACCTAACTTATTTCTGTTGAAACGTTAGGGCTGTTGAACTATAATAAAATTCACTAAATTGTTCGGAGTCCGGATAAAATAAAAGTACAATAAAACGAAATATATCGATAAAGAAGCACATATATAAACAATAAACATAGGTAAGTAACCTAGTAACCAACTCATACATTTTTTGTTATTCATTTTTAATCTTTCTAATTTTTGTATTCAAATTTACGTTTAATAGCATATTTTTTGGTTGACGAAAATAATACGCCAAAATGTTTTATAAAATATAACATATAATATTGTTTAAGATATGAAATACTAGAAAATATTTATAATAATTTTGATTTTTGTTATTAATGATTGATGAACTATCATTTAGCTATAGCTAGGTTTGTTTTGATAAAAACAAAAATTACAATTATTACAAATTCTTATTTTAGCGTCATTTGGAATATCGATTTGTTCGGATTACCATTAACCAGTAGTGGTTCTAATTTTAAGACTAAATTTTAGCCGGCAATCTTCCAATCATATGATGGGTCTTGGTTGATGATGAAAAGAGGAAATTTAACGTTTAAGCTTTTAATTAATTCACATTGCTTTATACATAAACATTAATTATTTGACTTTGAATTCAGGATTAAAAATTGTAAAATATATATACATAAACACAAATTCATAAAAAAACAATATTAAATTAAAATTGATTATATTATTTAGTATTTGTATGTCATAATAATTAAAAAATAAATATGTAAAAATTCAATGACGGATTTATTTAATTTTAAATAAATACAAAATATCTTGGTATTTTCAAATGAATACATTATATTAACATAATAATTAATATGATTATCATTTCTGATTCTACTATATGTAGGTAACCTTCTTATCAATGAACATTATGTTTTTAATCCTCTACGAACGTTTTTGCAAAATTATCAATCTTTTTATCAAAGTAAAGATTGTGAGTTTCTTTATATTCCATACAAAGTATGGACATTTCAGTCGTACCACTAATTATTTTTATTATAAGATATTTTTTACAATTTTTTTTATAAATTTACAAGTTTTGTTAATATAATATATTATACGTTACTTAAAAATCTATAAATATATATAGACACATGATTTTCCTCGTGTCAAGCTTGAAACGCATGCCACAATTATTTGACATCCCTGCAGTAGTATGCCTATAAAGTTATAACTGCTGAGGAGATAATTGACGAAATGGTGAAAATAAAAAAAATGAAATTGGATATTATTCTATAAATAATATAATATACCTATATATATATAATATAATAATAATAATAATACTATAATGTATACTATATATAACAATATAGGTACTAATAAAAAAATTATTTTATAAAATTAGTTGAAATTCTATTACCTCCCCCCCAACTATTAAAAATATTTTGTATGCCACTGGGCCACATATATTTTGTATTGTCAATAATGCATCCGTGTGCAATAAATGATTAGATTGATTTAATTCTAAATATTGCTTTATTGAATATACAACTAAATATATTTGTCTAATGCACAATCACATAATATAAAGTACATATTAGTTACCGATAACATAAATATGTACTATTATAAATAGTTATATTCAGTTTATTATTAAATAATATAATATTGTCTAAAAAGAATTTGAGGACTTCCACTATTGTACATTTTTAAATTAATTAATAATAATTATATTTATTAAATGAATAAAAACAAAGCATAATTTAAAAAAATTCTTTATTTATAAAATAAAAAGTTATTATATACTTTTAATTTAACAACACTTGTGAGAAAATGTATTTGAAATACAAATTATGATCTATTATTAATTATTATCTAAGAACGTGTATATTATGGTACGTGATGTCACAATACGCACAATGTAATCAATGTGTATAGTTCAATTAGTATTTTTACTTCGGACAAATTAGATGTGAGTTGAGTACTCACATAGGTACACCATGATTATACTATTATGAATAATAACACCTGGCTCGTTGAAGTATTAATGTTTATTTTTGTCAATGGCGAACAAAGTAACTTGTTCGTAAATTCAACACTCAGGAGGACGTCATGTTTCTGTCACCGTCTATATAAATGGAGATATAGAAAAATCACAGAAACACATAATTTAAATTAGTTTGAGTATAAATGTTTGCTAATTAATTGAAGGGTTCATATTTTGGATGGAATGGTATGTGCGTTTTATAAAATATCTTCTGATAACAAAGTTGTGCTTCTCTTTAAGCTTTTGATGTTAATATTTTAAGTTCAACTTAAACGTTATAATTTAAATTTTGCGTTACTATGATTTTACTACATTTCCCGTTAGATAGATGTAGAAAAAAATATGCGGGTATGACGTCCTATTAACCTATTATGTCGTACGTTAAAATCTTTCGACAAAATATTGTAGAGGAGAAAATTATTTATAAAAAAGTGCATTTTAATATTAAGTTATATCGATTTATATTGAATTTAATTTAATTGATTATATTTATAAATTTAACATTTTATGAATTGTCATAACAAAATAATGTTAGTAACATACTAACATATTAATGTTTCTTAAATTGTCTAATATTTAAAACACTACCTATTTGTTGTATCAAATAATCCAAGAACTCTTTAGTTGAGGTAGAATAATGGACAATGATAACTACTAAAAATAAAGTATAATTATAATAAGAATTATTACGTTTTCATCCATATCCTTTATTTTCATTTCTTGTGAATTTAATTTATCCCTCAATTGTTGAATTTATATATTAAAATTACATATCACCGATTTATTAACTTTATTATTTTTGTATTTATATTACTCTATTATTATTAGATTTATTTACTTAACTTTTTTATCTACAGTTTAATTTTTGATTGATCTTTTTTTTTTTCTTGGGAATTTTTGAGTTGAATCAATTCTAAAATAATTTAAGGTAATATAATATAAGTATATAATACTTGAATACTTCTATTATTAATAGATAGTGTTTTAAATAATAATAAAATACTTTTTTCTCCATGTCTTATAATGGTAATTTAATAAATGAACTCTAAATATCTTTTAGTTTTAGCATTTAGTACATGGCAAAAGAGATCCAAAATTATATATTATTATAATTAAATTATATGTATAGTATTGAAATACATATCACTATTTGAATAGGAATGCCTTCTCAAGAAGGCATATTATATTTAATCAATTAAATCTCTTTTCGGATTCTTTAAGTTCTTTTTTTAAATTTTCTATTTCTCCGTACAAGTTTTCATTATCTTTATTAGTGAATATAAGTCTTACTTAAAAGTTTTCTTACTCTCAAATTCATCCTAAATTTAGCATTAAAAATGTCTTATTTTTATAATCCTAGTTTTATATAATTATATTATTAATCTATTATTATTGTATTAATAATGTACCAAAATAAAAGGTAATCTACCTATTTTTATCCATACATTTTTAATTTACCTGATGATTTCTTGTAAATGTCTACTTTTATTATCATCAATTATCTTTTTTAACTTTGTAAATGTACTTCATTCTTTATATATGGTATACTTTTTTGAGATTTTGTAATTCAATCTAAAATTATATGGTTATATCTAATTTGTAATTTATAAAGTTATATAAAAATTAATTAACTTCTAAATTTTTTATCTTCTTGTCCTCGTTTGATTCAAATTTTAATTTATTTTTATAAGATGTATCAAGATATATTTGTGAATATGATTGCATCCTTTTAACTTCATATATTTAATTGAAAACTGAAAATAAAATTATTATTTATTAGGCAATATAATTTATTGTAAATTTGAAACTTTATAACTTGTTATAGGACTTTATAAAGGTTTATAATGGACTTTACAAAAAACATCGCAATCTGCTCGGTCGATTAGTAATTTACTCAAATATTCCGTATTCCAGAAGTATGCATCTTTATTATTAATATGATAAATTCTTACAGGTTTATATAGATAATAGTCAAATCTTAGTATTTAAAAAAAAAAAAATATATTAAACTAAGATCCGATAAAAAATAAAGCGGAAGGTCGATTGTGGACGTTTCTCCTTCGTCCCTTCGGTCCTTAGAGAAATTAGTGGTTTATTATAATTATTAAGATTTAAATGCAATGATATTGCATTATAAAATACAATTCTGAACGAATCTCAATATATTACACTGATAATCCATTCTAAAATTTTACTATGAGTATAAATTACTCATGTAAATATTTAAAATAAGTTTCAAGTTCCTACGACTAAAACTCAATTAATTATCAAGAAATAAAAAATTTTAAATAACAAAAACTGTAATTTTGCCAATTTTTCGCCATTTTTTTAAAGTTTTTCTTCTCCTAAGAAAAAAAGTTTGAGAAATTCGAAAAGTGAGAAAAAACCCCATTTTTAAAAACAATACATTCCTCGTTCCACTCAGAATTTAAAATTATAAATAAATATATAGGTATAATATGCCTGGTATATATACGTGCTTTAACTTTGGTTTCTATAAATAAACTATAAATAATCTATAAATACACATGTATTTATTATACTATAAATAAAGACGTTTCTAATGCAACGTTTTAACATTTGATATTGTTATTAAAGCAGATAATGTAGCTGGAAAAAAGTTTCATGCATAGATGTAACTAGAGTTTTTTCAGTAAGAAAAGTTTTAGTATAATATACATACTATTTTTAATAATCACATATAATATAAAAATTTCAAAATATTTTAGTGAGAGCTCTAGTTACGTCTATGTATAAACTCATACATACATTCATATATCGATCTATCGATTACCAGAAATAGGTTATAGAAGTATAGTATAGGTCGATAGAAAATTTTGTCTATTCGAATTTTCTATTCATTTTTTGAAATTTTCAATATTTTTCTTATGTAACTCCATTAATAATGAAAAAAATTACTAAATCTATACCTACATGTTTAACGAACTTGAATTCAATTATTTTATTATAGATAGGTAACTAATTTTTTGCTGTATACTGTTTGATTAATAAATAAAATTAGAAAAACAAATACTATCAGTACCTATATTATTAATTTCCTGACTGAGTTTCGCTCAGAAATTTTTTTAAATATTAATTATAATAAAATACAATAGCAACATTAACGAGTAACTACAAATACTACGTCATTACTAAATTTCCGTAGGATTTTGAAACATTTTTTTTTTTTATTTTGATGAAAGTGTAGGCATATAAATTGTATTTTGAATTCAAACCAAAAAATTATGTTTTTTTATTGAGGTATCAGTTATGAAATAAATTAAATAATGTGCAGTTTAGATGTTCATTTTTCGAAAAATTGTCCAAAATGAGTTCTGAAAAGTGTAATTATGTGTTTTATAACAAGACTATACTACAATATAATATAACGTATATTATGTGTGCTCAAATATGTATGCATATTATAAAATATTTATAAGTATAGTATAACGGTACTTCAACTTTTAATGCATATCTATTATTATGTGATTGATCATTGTATTTGTATACAATAACACTTGTTTGTGAACTGCTTATTATACAACGATATCATTTTAATTTAGCAATTATTTATTATTTAGCTTTAAATATTCAAAACCATTAACTTCATGCATAAAAAGGCTATTATACGTTTGTTAACATCATTTAAATGTTATTATTGAAATTTCTAAACCCTATTATTGTTTATTCTTTGATTGAACGTAGAATCACAGAACTAATTAATATAATATTTTATATTATAATTCAATAACAATACAATGCTAAGTTTTTTTAAAAAATATACCTATAATATTTAAAAGAATACATATTTTTTAATAGTCACAAAATTCATTAAATAATATATTTAATTACTTTCTCTTATGTCTTTTAAATTCCTGACCACACTATTATAGTATTCACCAGAGACTTTTTTTCCTATCCGTGAATATACCAGTGGCGACTTTTGATATTGCACGTTATGTGGCAGTGGCGTGTAGACTAATTTTGTTTTTATATGGTTTACAAACGTGTTTACACTTACAGCCCAATCCTTTTATTCTTTCACTAGTCTGTATAAGGCGAAAACAATATCATCCAGTTTTCTTAAAAATATACTTTTTTTTGCATATT
Source organism: Eriosoma lanigerum (assembly GCA_013282895.1). Lineage (NCBI taxonomy): Eukaryota > Metazoa > Arthropoda > Insecta > Hemiptera > Aphididae > Eriosoma > Eriosoma lanigerum. Next base: position 25,207,818 of record CM023361.1, on the reverse strand, counting down.
AATTTATTCGAAATATTAGAAATTAAACAATAGAAAAATGTTTTTTTAGAAGAGAAGTGTATATTTTATAAATGTTGTAAAGTATTTAACTAAGATAGATAATAACTATAATTTAATAAATTCGTTTGCCAACCGGCAATTGCTTTACACCTACCCACTCGGCATTCGTCCATTATCGTTGAGGCAAAGGCTCAAAAATTAAGCATAACCACGTAACTGGCACATTAAAAACACATCACACTACATACGATTAATACAAAAATTATATGTTAACTTTGTATTACACAAAATTATTTTTTATAACAGCCGACAGGTAGTAGTGAATCAGAATAATATTGAATAATTATAGTATTTTTATTAAGTAATTAGTATTTTAATCAATAAAGTACCTAAATAATAATTATAAATTTTGTTTAATGTTTTTACCCAGAGACGTGCTCAATGAGGTTGCTTGGAAGTATTGTATCATGTCTGATGACCTTTATTTTATTATAAATTATAGGTATCTGATATTAGTTTTTAATATTTAAAAGTATAAGTATTGTTTGGTGTTTAAATAGATAATATCAGTGCCTATGCTCTAATACGGCCCTGCTTATAATACTATGTCTAGGAAAATATATTTATTTAGGCATGTTAATGAATTTTTTTAATTGAGTTAAGTTAATTAACATATATTGGAAAAAGTTTATAGTTAATACTGTAATAGTTATAATTCATTATAATGAAATATTTTATTATCTCAGTTAATAGTTAATAGTTGATTTTAAAAAATAAAATAAGTTATCTTTTAAACATTATATTAAACAAAAAAAATTATAAAATTATAAAATTATAAATTATAATGTATATATAGGTACGTTTAACTATTAAACACACATGACTAGGGTTCAGATTTGAAGGCAATATAATCAATAAAACAAACATTTAATTTATATAAAAAAGCAATTAAATTTTTTTTACAATATAAAATCAATCCATCAGTTGAAAAGTATTTTCATCGAATTCTGTAACATACTTTTTTTAACTTAGAACTATCACTTTGTTTCACTATAGGCATATGAAAACAGAATAAAATAAACGTCAAAAATTATTAAACGACAATTGCGGTCGACGAATGCGCACTGACGAACAATCTCGAATCTACGCATTATGAACATATTTTAATCTTTTGATAGGTAGTATGAGTTTTATATTTACATTTAAACATTAAATTAACTGGCCATATTAAATACTAGATAAGTTTTTTTGATTAAATTTATTGATTTGTACCGTAATACGTAGGTATGTGGAGTATAAATCTATAAGATCAATTGAAAATTAAACACAACAATTAATTATTAAAAATAACAAAAAGGCATTTACCTTCAAACCCGAACCCTAAACATAACAAATTTCCAGAGGGCTAAGGGGGTACACGTTTGAAAAAGTTACATTCAATAAATAAACGTCAAAAACAAACAAAATATTTAATTTATTATTTGTATCTATTATTGCATGAATGCAGTGGAACACACAATAAAATAAAGTACAAAATAAATTAAATCTTTGAAAAAATTAATTTTAGTATTCAAAATTAAAGTTAATTGAATTTATTAAAATGTAAATAAAAATATATTAACTTAACTTAAATTTTAAGAAAATTAATTCGCTAATTATTAAGTTAGTACATAATAAAAAAAGTTAAACTACAATTAAGTTAACGAATATTCAGATACCTATTAAAAGTTAATATTAAACTTAACTTAAACATTTTAACTCATTAATGCCCAAAATTGTAAAATTTTTAAAATATATAAATATACAAAATGTGTAAGTTATCCACATTAAAAAAAAATCCAAGAATCCAAGAATCCAAGAGGGGATAATCCTCTTATCAAATCCACCAATATTAACGCCCTGCAGATGCCAGTATAATATGAGAGGTATATCAGCTTACAAATACTAAAATTATACATAGATATAGTTAAGGTATAAAATGTGCTATTTTAATATTTTATTATTAATCAAAATTTAAATATATAACCGTTTATATTTAACCGTACCTACTGTATGTAGCAATTAATGACTATGTGATTGTACAATTTACAATTTATATATGATAATTATTATTAAATCGTTTGATATATATTATTCGATATTGTCTAATATGATAATGATAATAATATTTAGACTAAGATTTTGATGCAATATCCTATTTTTTCGGGTGATTCAAAACGTGTACGGAAAATGTATTTGAGCTTATTGATTAATGATTACTGATTATTGTAATGTACCTAATTTTTACTTCGTATTTTGGGGGGTTTCAATTAAATGTAAATTTTTAGGTTATTTTTTAATGTTTTTAAAACATTTTATTTTCTATTATAATTATTAATTATTAAAAAGAAATAATGAACATGCAAAAATAAAATGCCCGACTGGCATTGCTTCCCATGTCTTCTTATCTTTACTAAACTATAGTCGTCTAAATTCTGAATTAATAGATACTCAAGCTGCAGACGCTATTTCTAGACTTTCATTTCTCTTTTAAGCACTTGTGTAATCTTGTTATGATGATCAATTAAACTGAGTTATTGACTTAAATAAATTTCAGGACTCTTAACTGAGAGATTATATCTAATTTTACTTTTTCCAATTATTTATCTATATAATATATTACCTGTTATATATTACTTAATATTTATTAGTTATATATATATTTATAGTATAGCTTACTATAATACTGTAGTTCTAATACTTTTAATTATCTACAGTTATCACGTCTCATCTTAGCGTCAATATTGATCTTAATTTGATATTAACTTTCGCCGTTAGCTAGTTTTTTATTTATTTTATAAATAAGTATAAATATATTTAAATTTATCAATATTAACATATTAACAGTATAGATACCTACTTTAAAAATCGATAATGCTTTATTGCTTTCTACATCCTTATAATATTTACCTATGCATTTCATATTATAATAACGTAGGTATGTATATGTTTTCATATTGTTTTGGCCAGTTTAGAAAATAAATAAAATTACATGTGTACGTTTGCTATTTAGTATATTATATTTAGCTTTTATCACATAATCAAATATTGTCTTGTATTTTAATAATTAATATCGAATTATAAGTTAATAATAATAAATTCAAAACAAGAGACGACCCCTACCTCATGCATGTTTAATATCGAATGCAATATCCATAATGAATGTATTACTTAATAATAAACAATTATGTAATTTTAATAATAAACATAATAACTATCAAAACATATGTATTATTTCAATTAAAAAAAAAAAGAGGGAAAGTCGATTTTGGATGGTCCTCGGAGAAATTAGTGGTTTATTATAATTAAGATTTTAATGCAATGATATTGCATTTAAAAATACGATTCTGAGCAAACTAAATATAATATAATATAATATACTGATAGATCGTTCCATAAGTTTACCACATGTGTAAACTACCTATAAGAAAACTTAAAAATAATTTAAAGTAGGTACCTACGTTCAAAATTGCATTAGTTATCATAAAAGATCTAAAATCAATTTCATCAAAATTACGATTTCCGTAAATGTTGACGCTTTCTCGTCATTTTTTGATAGTTTTTCTTTTCCCAAGGAAAAATTTTTGAGAAATTCGGAAAATGAGCTAAATAAAGTACAAACAAGACGCGATTTGTTACCGAAAACATACCCTATTCGTGATAATCGGACCACTATTTCTACCCGAAATCGTGCTTATAGGCATAAAAAAAAGCATCATTGTAAAACCAATATATATATATATTTATAAAAATTTTTAGGATACAGTAGTATTATATAAAATAGAATAGTTAAGTCGGATTAAGAATAAATTGTACACTGTTATTTAACTTAATAATTTACGGAAATATTTTATTTGTACTGTATTATGTATGATATTATTATAAAGAACTTTATCAAAGCCAATAATATTTACATTATTCCTATAGTCTTCACTCTCCACAATAATATTATTGTTAGGTATATACTTGTATTCGTATTATGTTGTTAAATATTATAGATCGTATTTGGATAATCACAATAGATACTCATATTTTTATTTAAGTATAAAGTATGTAATATGTTCAATTTATTTGCTTACTTATTATCTTTTTATAATATATTTTATTCAAAATTTAAAGTTGCTGGTACTAGTTTACCATTGATTTTAAAGATTATTCGAAAATCAATGATAGTAACTACATATAGGTAGTGCATATTAGTGTACATGTTAAAACATTTGACAAAATGTTATTTATTATTTATGAAAGTTTAGTGTAAAGGATCAGGCATATAGTGCATAATGCAGATGTTACAATATATATTATATTCTACACAAACACATAATAGTTACTATGAGAAATGAGAATTATGTACTATTATAAAGGTCATTTTTTAATTTTCTAATAATTTGTCAAGAAAATAGATAAACAGGGTATTTTATAGAACATTAGATTTTATTTAGGTATATTGCTTTTAATCCAAAAATAATTATCGTAGACACTTGAAGGTTATTTTGACTAGGTATTTATATCAATGATATGAATAATAAGGCCATGAAGAATGAGAAGAAAATGAAGAAAGTATATACAATGTAGAATGTACATAAAATACAGATATAGTATGATTTCTAAAAAAGTAATTCATTTTTTGTCTCAAATACAGATAGCTATAGATTCATATAATTTATAATTATATTTAATACAATTAAAAATATTCTTATGTGAAAATGTAAACAAAGTTATGAACGACTGAAGAATAAGTGTATAGATAGAATAGTGATGAGTGTATAATGTTGGTGTGAATTGGTATCGAGGCCTATAAAACTAGGCACTTGGGTGACCGTCCCCGCCTAGTTGAGAATGTATGCCGTAGAGTTAGATAGAAGAAGAAGAAGAAAAAGAAGAAGATAATAAATTAGATGTAAAAAAAAAACGGAGAAGTTGGTTCTGGCAGTTTTTCAACCATTTATCGGTAGTTTTTCTTATCTCAAAGAAAAACTTTTGATCAATTCGAAAAATGAGGTAAAAGTAAAAAGTACGAAGTAAATGCAATTTTCTACCGAAATGATATTCTATAAACAAGAATTATTATTATTCTCGTATTATTATTATTCTTGATTTGTTATGTAAAAAGGTAACATGTTTCGTTTTGTTTGTCAATCAAAAGTAATGAGTTATAAAATTAAATAGGTATTATATAATAGGAGAAATTTCAGGGGAGGGGCAAAATTTTTTTTTATAGGTTATTGTATTGACTAAAATAGTTATATAATAATAATTAAAATTTATTAAAATTTCAAGTTCATTTTATTTTTCCAGGAGAGGAGGCAAGACGGGGCAAGTTCCCCCCCCCATGGGTATTCATAAGTATTATAGGTATTCAGTTTATGTTTAATGTATTATTTTATTATACAAATTTCTAAAAAAAGAAAAAGGATAGAATCGTTCCGTCACCCTAACCTAACCTTATCTTACATACCTTAAACGCCGTTTAATCAAATATTTGGTTTAAGTTGGGTCGTGGATTTGTTATTCAATTGTACTAGAATAGATAATCGATATTACTAGATCTTTGCATATTGTGATTAAATATTTCGATTCTTAAGTATGATTGACTTAATCTCTTCAACGATATGATTAGGGAAATAAAAATGTATTTAAATAAATAAAAAACACTTTATATTATTGATAAAAGTACTATTTCCAGTTAATAATCGTCAACAATACGCAACGACTATTTCAGTCTTGCAGATCACCCAACACGTAGAGGATATATTTCTGTTTCTGATAGCAACTATCAGAGGCGCAGGAATTATTTTTCTTGTATGGGGGCAAAAATTTAAGGAAATTATGATACATTATGGTATATTAAAATAAAATACAAATACTTATTGATTTGGTAAAATTGGTTTAACTACTATTTTGTAGATTAAACTAATAGTCTTATTTACCTAATTTAATTTTGAAAATAAAATTAAAAATAATTTGAATGTATTACATTTTTTAATTTTATTTGTTATACAACTTTTCAACGTTCATTTTATAACATATTTTATTATATAAATATTAAAAATAATAAAAATGTAATTTAAATATAAACCATAACTCTAAAATGTTTAAGTATTAATTGTATAACTATGATGACAAATTTTCAGGGGGCAAAATTATAATTTGCTCCCCGATGTATTGAACGGGGGGTCGAATGCCCCCCCCAGCACCGGCGCCACAGGAAACTATATAGACGGGACAAAGCTCAGATCCTTTTAGTACGTGTTTTTGTGTCGTTATCTTCTATTAGTTATTGTTTATTTCTCTTCTATAGATAGGCGTCATAATATTACTATCATATATAGTCATAACCTGACTGTATTAACTATTAAGAGAGAACGCGGATATTACGAATATTTGGGGTGGTCAGTCTCGCGGTTATAACAGATGTATACCTAACCGTGGTAAGTGGTTGCTGGTAGAAACGCACGATACGAGGATAGCGCGATACATTATTTTATACACCTGCCTATACTGCGGTGTATATTATATTATGCGTCATCTTTGTACGGGTATAAGAAAAAAGAAGAAATTAAAAAGAAGACGTATAACATAGCGACACGAGGAGGGAATGAAAAAAAAAAAAAAAAAAACTTGTTCCGAGCGGATAATGCGCGGACTGGACGTATATAATAATAGTAATCGGTAGTCGTCGTAGCCGTCGTCGTCGTCGCAGTCGTCGTCGTCACAGTCGTCGCGTGAGTGCGTGCGCGCGCCGAACCTTCTGGCTTGTACTATAACACAAATATTATATATATATATATATATTTTATATCGAAATATATTATTTATAAACATAATAGTAAAAAGGGCACACACGTGTATAATATTATATTATGCATTTGACAACGATCTGGCAGAGCAACGACGGTCACACTGCGGTTGCAGCTGGTTTTGCGATTTTATTATTATTTCAGTCGCCAGAGAGTGCGTAATATAATAATATAATATTAACGTACGGCAGATAATTTATCATTATTATTATTATTATTATTATTATACGCGGTATCGTTGTTGCGGCTCGGGAGGAGGACCGTGGTGCAAAAGGAGTGGAGAGAGAGAGTGAGAAACCGTCCTCGGCAGCGACCAGACAGCCAGTTACTTCGGCGTTCGGCAGTTTGGCATCGCTCTTCCAGTCACTTGCGGTACGTGCGCGTCTCTGTCCGCACCTACACCGTCCCGGCGTCGTTTTTAGACCGAACAAAAAAACAATATCTTTGACTTGCGACGTGTGACGACGATAGATCCGTGTTAGCCGCTTACCGCGTTTATGGTGACTTTGTTTTTCTTAAGATGTGCGCGCGTATTGTACCAAACGCGTACAGCTGCTGTTAATGACCGTTACTATACGACGGTCGGCGGTGTCAAACGTAAGTACATTCGATACATACAATATCTGCAGTGATATACAAACATTTTTGATATAACATATTATATAATTCGAAGATAGAATAAACATTCGTGAAATTGCCCGACACAATTATTAATTTCCACCCATAATAATACCTATTATGTTTTATATTTATGTATCAAACGATTTTTTTCATTTCGCGATTCGTTTCGTCGCAATCGAAATATAAACTATAATAATATACTCGTGGGTATCTACGACGATATACAAATTTGTTATATTACGACTTTTCTATCGTCGTTTTCGTCTTTTGACATTATGATTATATATATTATTATATTAATATGTATCTCGATTATCGTCCATTTCGTTATAAAATATTGCAAATCTGTGGCGTACCAAAGGGAGGTTTTTGGTTTCAGGCCCACACCTTTGAAATTATACATTAATAGTATAAATACTCTAAATTCAATTAATTATAACATGTATAATATAATTATAATTGATATTAATAAATAACTATAAAAATTAATATTAGTTTTTAATACAGAATAAACAGAATATTTTACATTATTATATTTAATTTAGTATTAAAAACATGTTGTGATATTGGTGCCCCTCTTATACAATTCCTGGGTAGTGGGTAATGTTCCTGCTTTAAATAGTTTATGACTTAAAACGATCAAATTCGTCATTTTATATATTTCATATTTATTTCCAATGCCACCTAATATAATTTACAGTTTAAGGCTATATTATATGTATAAGTGATTCATTACGGAAATGATCAAATCGTATAATATAACGTACGTATTTCGTTTTTTAGTAAAATATAAATTCAATGATTAATTTCATACGGCATTTTAAGTAGTTCCACTTCCAATTTTGTAAACAATTTATGTTTGTAATTAAAATTATGTAAATTGCATATATTATTAATTGGTTTTATGTATGATATCAATTTTTTTACTTAAAATTAAAGTTTGTAAGTATTATTGGTACCTATATCAAAATATATGTTACGATGTTGCCTATGTTACGTACCGATCAAATAAATGAGTAATATTATTATACATAATAATTAATTAATAAAAATTAGTGTTTACATTTTTCAATTCGATATCACTACAATATTTAAACTTTTCGAGATTTTTTTAAAATTTTAATATTTTATTACTCTTATATTACCGTGTATCATATTAACTTATATCGATCGACCATCCGTGAGGACTGAAGTCAATAAAATACACGTAAATCATAAATTCTTCGTATACAGATAATATTTAATGTTCAATTATTATATTCATAATTCCCTGACCTCAAAAATGTCTTGGAATATATTATGATGAAATATTTTTAAAATTAATTTATATCAATTATTTTGGAAAATTCACCTGTCTGTAAACGACTGTGTACCTAAACATTACGATTTTTATAAGAACGTTATTTTTAAACAAAATAAATCTAAATATTATGTAATAATAATAAATCACATAGTTAAGTCACAAATTTTAAATTTTAAAAATATAATTAATATATATATAATGTAAATTTCTTGTAATATTTTTAATTTTAGTCAAACTTCATAGTAAAGTATTATAAATACTTTCGAATAACGTGTTTAATTTTAATTTTGTGTTTAATAAACTTAATATTTGATGATTAAAATTCTATTATTTTTAAAAATTTATAATAGGTACTCAAACTCAATACTTATAGTCATAATAAACTATTAAATATTTAATAAGTATACTATTTCAAACAATTCTAAATTGATAGTCTCGTGAAAAAAAATACGTAGGTACCTAAATAAATTAAATTTACTAAAATTATTAATTTTACTAAGAACTATATTTTAGATTCTGAACGAAGCGACGAATATATTGTTTCTACAAAGATGTTTTCATTTCTTTATAAATGAAAACATTTTTTCTGGTAGAAATAATGATCCGATTGTTACAAATAGGATATACTTTCGGTAGCAAATCGTATCACTTGGTACTATATACAGCTTATTTTTTGAATTTCTCAAAAAATGTTCCTTAGGAGAAGAAAAACTACAATAAAATGTCGGAAAATTGTCAAAATTGTGATTTCTGTTATTTAAATTTTTTTTATTTCGTGACCGAAGGGACGAAGGAGGAACATCTTAAATTGACGTTCCGCTTTTTTTTTATTTCATGATAACTAATTGAGTTTTGATCGTAGGGATTTTAAAATTTTTTTGAGTACTTACATTGATAATATACAAGTGTGGTAAAATTTTGGAACAAATTAGTTGATTATTTGACTAAATATAGAACTTAGAATTTTTTTCAAAAATATTTAATATTACCTGCAATTATTAGTTTAACGATTTGAAATGTTTATAGAAACCTTCTCATATACTAATTAATCTATTTACAAAATATTTTGAAAATCGTGACTGACAATTTTTATAATGAAATGAACTCCTTAAATTTTGATTGTAGGGATTTGAAATTTATTTTAAATATTTACATATGTAATTTACACTTGTGGTAAAATTTTGGAATGAATTATCAGTATAACATATTGTAATACATTGAGATTCTCTCAGAATCGTATTTTCTAATGCAATACTATTGCATTTAAATCTTAATAATTATAATAAACCACTAATTTCTCCAAGGACTGAAGGGACTGAGGGACTCAAAGGGACGAAAGACGAACATCCTAAATTGACGTTCCCGCTTTCTTGCTATATATTTGTTATAAATTAAAATATATAGTAATGTGGCTTAAACATTTTAGTTTGATATATATATTATAACGTTTTAATTTGTTAATATAAAAAAATAATATACCTACTTGATTTTAAATGTATTTGAGTGTGGAGAAAATTGAAAAAACAATAATTTATATTGGCAATTGTTTCGAGCTATAAATATAATAAAGTACTTACCTATAATGTAGGTATAATTTAATAAATTGTTTGTCAACAAAATATTTCTTTCACGAATTTAATTTTTGTATATATGTATTAGGTATAGGTAAACTCAATTTTAAACAATTAGTTTCATCAACAAAATTATTTTCTGTCTTGCCATTTTTGATAAATATTGAAACAATAGGAATTTATGAATATATTGTTGGCTAAACTAAAATATATATTGTTTTTCTCCATTATACATTATGTATTATGTTTGTATTTAATAATTTTATATAACAAATATTAAATTCGCACATTAATTTGTTTAACTAAAATAGTTAGCTCTTTGTAAACACTTTTATTAATTGGGAAAATAAGTAATTTTTCTGTCTATTTCAATTTTTACATATCTCCTATCATTGTTTTATTTAGATGTAGTTTGTCACATACATTACAACCGTCTTTGTAGCTCGATTTCATGATTTTGAACAATTGATCAATTTCAGTGCATAAATTATTATGAAAATAGTACAATATATGACAAGCTAATTAGGTCATTGAAATTATTGTAAGTTTTATAAAAGATTAAAATTTATTTTTAAAATACCTATATGTTTTAAAAAAAAACGTGAAGGAAGATCTTATTACAACTATATTTGTATCAGTTTTTGTGTAATAATACCAGTATTGAAATTACTGTATGTTTTTTACTCTATATTTGTAACTTTATAAAAGATCAAGTAACACACAAAATTGAATGTATAACCCCAAAAAATTATTGATCTTAAAATGTATTTGGGAATTTACGGTTAATAATGGATACAAATATACGCACATCATAATGTATTATCTAACCAAAATGGCATTTTTTTTTAAAATTAATCAAAACTTGTATACACTTATAAGAAATTATAAATACTAAAGTACTATAATAATTATCATTAGGTAGGAATAAAAATATTCAGAAATAACCACTAGGTAGCCATGAAGTGATTTTTTTTCACTAAAAAAAATAATATCTACGTTATATGTAATATATATATATATATATTATATAACGTAGAAAGGAGTCTAATATTAAAAAATTAATACCTTACCACGTATTATTATTATTATTATTATTACACATATTATTTTTTATATCTCTAAGCATAAAAATAGAACATCTATTTATTTTAAACATTTAATAATAATCATTATTTAAAAATGCATGTACGAGTATACCTATATTGTTTTTTTTCTGTTTAATAAATTAAAGAAGTACTCTTTTTATTGTAGGTACTGATGAAGGTATTGGATTAGGTACTGATGCAGAGGTACCGATAAATTCTTACTAAAACTAGGAGGAAAAATGATTTACACCATACGTGTAATTTGTTTGTTTTAATATTATTTTTTATACAATACTACAAATTAAAATAATTGCCTTTAAAAATTTAGATTTTAGATTATTTTAATGTGCTCATTGATGTTTGTTTTTGAATTTTATTTTGTTAGAAGTAGTGTATATATGGTTTCTGATGTTGCATTTAGAAGATCGAAGTAATTTGTGTAAAAATTTGAATAGTGTATCTTATTGTAAATTGATACACCAAAATGAATACCTTTATGATAAATAACTAATTGACACTCTCGCGAACTCACGGTGCAAAACTTATTGTTAAAATAAAGAACATTCTACTTGGGATAAGAAAATTTTAACGAAAAGCATTCGGAGTTACTAGTCTCCGTTAATATTATATTCATTATGTTTCAAATTATTATAGGTAGTAAAATTAAGGTAGTTTCAATGTTCAAACTCTTCAAACAAAATTATTCATATGCTCATATTATTTAATTAGAGTGCCTACAATTATTTTATTACATAATTTAATATTTAGGCACCTACATTTAATTTCTACAGTTAATTATATTTTTAATGTATATTATTGTAGTTTTGTTTTAATATAAATAATTATATTTGTTACAAAATGTATTACCAGTGTACTTAAAATATCAATGGTAAATAATTATAAATGTATCTCAAATTGACAATTTATCAAATTATAAATTATTAGTAAAATTTTAATTTATGTTTTTCTCGAAATAAGAAAGTACATACTGCTTTTAATTTAATAAACAATTAAATTTGATTTTAATATGATGATACACAATCATAATACACCAGTCATCAATAATAAATTATAATTACATTATAGTAATACATTTTGAATATAACATATTTGCTTAACCTAATTCAATAATACGTATAAAATTCTATAACACATTTATTACAACCTAACTATACAAAACATTTTTATTTTTTTATTATAACTTAAGTATATATTATTCATCTATTTAGTGTTATTTTGTAATTAATAATTAAATTCGTTAGTTGTATGGTATAATATTCGTGTTATTAAGAAAACAAAACAATAATATTTATTTAATTTTTAAAGTTTCCATTACTATCGTGATTATTATTATTTTTTAATATTTAGATAATATAAAAACATGCTAAAGTTAAAATATAAGTAATTGTCAAATCGGATTTAATAAATAAATTACAATATTATAGTATCCAAAAATTGATACAATTTTATTGATTTCTTATCAATAAATCTTAAGTATATCGTCCCCGTTCACGCAAAACACACTAAGTCCAAAAACTTAATTTTTGGCAATGAGCTTTCTAAAATAGAATAAACTTTAAAATGTTTCCCTGGTGTAACTGATTTCATTTTTCCGTGATTTATTTTATTTTCCTTTATACATATTAGTTTAATATGGTTATTTGTCACTAATAATATAATTATTCTGCATTTTATAGTATAAAAATCCCAAAAAATCAATTTTTGGACTTGTGTATTTTGCGTGAACGGGAACGATATATTAGCCACTATAATATTATAATTATCATTTTTAGATTTATGGAAACCATAAATAAGAATATAAAGAAAATGTTTTGTCTGCGTAGGTATTCATTATTGTGTATTATACTCACAAATTTTGTACTTGATAAATTTCTCATAGGTACATATTAATTTTTTCTAACAATAACAGGTAATAACGTAGTGATAATTAAATAACTCCGCTTAAGGGAATTAAAATGCCCTTGTACCAATAATAGGCAATAGGTTTATATTATACAAAACATGTATTTAATTTTATAGTATAAATTTACACTACATAATATGTATTTAAAACTATATTTTAGATTATTTATCACAATGTGATAATAATTAAATGACTACAATTACTTATATTTGATTGTTTTAAATTTACCTTGAAACTAACAGATAAAATACATTTTTTTTTTAATTTTCGAGGCTATAAACTGAATTTAAAATACAATTGCCAAACTTATGCAATAATAATTAATTTCTTGTTACAATCAACTGTATATGACATAAAATAATAAATAATAGGTACCTACCATTAAAATAGGTACTGATATAATATTACGTAGATAATATTGTTAATTAATTATAATAATTTCAAGTAATAGTATTAAGCATATATGCTACTGATATTAAACAGACTAAATACTATTATAGATACTAATTAGTGTAGTCCATAATCATTTTTATTCTTTCAACAAGATATTTAACTTTTGTTTTTTTTTAAGAATCATAATCTACTCAGAATAATGAACAAACAACTCTGTGGATTAATACTATACTAAGGAAAGTAGATGGGTATCTCAATTATTACAACAAAGTGATATTAATCTTCATACAGCCATAAAACTATTAGAATCGGTGACTCAGGAGTTAAAAAGAATATAAGAGAAAATTGTTCAGAATGTTTTATAGAAGCTATAAACCTATTGGAAAAATGGAGCATAACACTTACATTTAAAATACAAAGACCTAACAAAAAAAGGGGTTTTAATGAACTTTGTGAAGATCATCGTATGGATACTCTAAAAAAAAAAATTTAATTGAAATATTTAATATAACGTTTGATCGTGACATTAACGCAGATTTCATAGTTTTCGTTATGTCGTTCACTTTTTTAAATGTTTATAACTGATTTCACTAGTTCTATTAAATAATAAGGAACTAAATAAGGCTGCAGAATTAATACAAAAGAAGTATGACCAAGATATTTCATCGAATTTTGTAAACCAAATACTATTATTTTGTGTCGTATTGTAATGACATACTCTTAACTAAGGCCAAAACAACAAGAGATATTGAGGAAATGTTATTAATTGAACATTATCTTTTTACAAACATATCCAAATATATGCACTATTTTTATTTTATATTTTATAGTGGCAGCCGTTAGAAGATCATTTTAGAAACTTAAAATAATAAAAAACCATTTACACTATATAATGGCAAAAGATCATCTAAAGAGTCTATGAATAATCTTCATTGAAAATAAACGTGCACGAAAATGGAATACTTATTGATAAGTTTACACAAAAAAAGGCACGAAAAGTAAATTTTAATACATACATTTTTACCTTGTATTATATAATAAACTAGTCAGTTGTAAACAGTGGCGAATCCAAGGGAGTGGGGGGGAGGCTGCTCCCCCGTTCCATCAGAAAAATTGAATTTCACATATGGACATTTTGCTGAATGTATACCTATGTAATACGTACTACACTAAAAATTATAGTTTATCCCCCCCCTCCTCCCTACGTTATCATGGGCTGGATCCGCCCCTGGTTATAAATGTATTATGTATATTTATACTAAACAATAAAAGATAAAATTGCGTTAATTAATAATATAATGTAAATTATGTATGTATTAATATTTTTGATAAGAGCCTAAAGTTCTTATAAAGTTTCTAGGGCCACTGATTTTCGCGTTTCGCCACTGAATCTGTTAAAACAGTAGTGTAAACAGTGTAACTATGCGGATTGCAATAAATCAATAGAGAAGTATGCCAATATCATGTAATCGATACTGCGTATTAAATAAAATATGGATATGTACATTAAATTTTTATAGTTAAATTTAGATAGTCATGTACATAGTAGGTGGGTTCGATAGGAAGCAGGAAATATGCATTAGACGTATGAGTAAAGCGTTTAGATCTGCGGTACCTATATAGACATATCATGGTGGCAGAATAAACGGTAAAATGAAATTGCAAGAGGGATTTTTTAACAATAACTTATCACCATTATACACGCATATAAGATATAAGCACAACTATCGTATATTGCCAATAAATATTGATTTATATACAGCACATTTAAACAAAATATATGAATAACGATTATTTGATACTTAGAAGGGTATCTCAATATTGATACATGTAATAATGGTGTAATTTGCTGCTTACAAATAGGAACGTTAAAACGATAAAGTTGCAATTACGCGACAGAATAAATAATATTGTAACCTGCATGATTTTTCGTTCTAACAAGATAATTAAAAATATTAATGAAATTATGACTCATTAAAATGATTAAATATTAAAAATATTAAATGCCGAACTATAGGCAGTGGTGGTCCATACTGCATATACCTACTATAGTTACGACCACTATTATGTATTTAAATGGTCACACGTTATAGGTAACCATACTATGTAGTATATTTTGGGTCAAACATCGTAATGGTTGCAAACGTTGTTTTTCACAATACAAAATGATTAATTGTTTACTATTACTAATCATACGTTTATACATAAATGTATTATATTATCTAAAAGCAATATAAATTATAGTGATCGTAATGTTTGTTTATAGTAAAATTGCACGCACGAAGGTATAAATCACATGTTAATTTTTAGATAGTAGAAAATAATAATAAATATTATTACTACCTAGTACCTATATTATAAATAGTATGCAATCAAATTTTAAATATTTTATTTATTTTTTATAATTTAAATGCAAAAGCCTAATATATATATATCCATTTTTTTAGTACTGCACACTTAACATTTCGTATTACACAAAGTCAGTCGTTCTGGTACTGCACACAATGTTTTAGTTCCTGTTAAATATTGTAAAATATTATATATACGTTCCTATTATAGAGTGATAATATATAGTTTTATAGTTGACACTCCAAATGTTATTTTCTACAAAATTATTGTATAATTTTTAAAATTTCAACTATTAAATATTTACGTATAAATGTATAATATTTATGTTCACAACGTACATAATTTAAGTTTAATATCATTTTATAACAAATTAAAAAGTTATCAAAAATCAATATAATGCTACCTAATAAAAATAAAGTCAATAACACAGTAATATATATTATATCGTATATAATCATACGTCCTTTATGGACAAGTATTATGAAATTTTGTAAAAATTACATATATTCATTTATTTTAAATACATAAATACAGTATGCTATAATAATTATGGTCACATATGAGAAAGAATTGAAATCTTACAAGAAAATATAAAATATAATATAGTAACATCTGAACTTCAAATTACAGTATTTAATCCAAAATAATTGGACATTTTATATTACTACAATTACTAATATTATAAACATTTAAATTATTTGATTATTTGATTTATTCGATATTTTAATGACAAACTCGTATATCGTATGTGTGTTTAAATAAAAATTAACACCCACAAAGGGTAAAATATATAAAAGTCTAGGAAACAATTAGTATTCATATACTTCATTACACCACGAACAGCAAAATTTATATATTTCTTGGTAAAAAATACAATATAAAGATAATGAGCATGGAAAATTGACATTATTGACACTGTTGATTTAAAGCCATTTTGCCTTGCACGATTTGTAAGTTACGAGTTTTTGAAAAACAATTGCATATTGTTTATTCATTTATGAATGAATAATACATCATTATGTAGATTTCTAGATTCTATTGATGAAATCCCTCACTTTACGGCAAATTGTTCAGTAAATATTCTAATACGTACCTAACCTTACTTAACCTAGCCTTGTATGTGAAGACCCCGCGTTTTTAATTATTTTACTGAATGTTATACCAATTAGGTACGGTAAACAATTTCCAAACAAAAAAATCTTAATTCACAAACACAAATAATTACGCACATATTGAAGTAACACAATCAAACATTTATAAATGAAATTATTATTAATGTACTTTTGTGTATTTTCTTAAAAAAAAATCCTAAATGAAATATTAATGACTAATGTTACCTATATGCAGTAATATTTTTATTATGTTATGATGTAGATTATAGATACAATAAGAATGTTATATATGTATATGTATAAAAACGTGTGTTCTCCAGAAGAAAAAACTAAATACCATGTCGATATATTTTTTTCCATATTTCAAAGAACAAAATAACGATAATAATGCAACACGCTAACGACGTAGTTAACATCAAATACTATAAGCACGTCTGAGGTACTGTTGCTCGGGGTATTCTTTTATTTCACACCGAACATTTTGCGGATACATAGATGATCGTTTATTTTTTATATGAATGCTGTGAATAAATGGACCGAGGAAAACCAATGTGATTTATATTGTGACAGATACTTAAATTTTAATATAATAAATAGTCCGATTTACGAGTTTAAGTGCACACTGTGATAATACGTCTTATTGTTTCACGAGTATATGAAACATTATTATCAATGCTAGCAATTGACGAGTTAAAGTTAAGTTAATTTTAATTAAGTTATATAATTTAATTTTTTCCCTAAAGTACCTAGTTATTTTTCAGTTATTCATTTTTATAAAGATAAGTTGAAATAATACACTAAACTCACATATATAAATAATATACTTTTACAGAAAATAAAATATTTTTACATTTAATTTAACTTGCAACAACAATAGATTTATTTGTATTTTATTGATTTTAAATTTCTCAATATATAGACACAATTTAAAAATATAATAAAAATTGAAGCTGATAGGAAAATATATTAAATTATTATTTTAAAAATTAATATATTTAACTTTTAAACTGAGTTACTTTAATTTTATTTTCATATAACATTTCTAAAATAATGTAATTTAAAGAGTTTAAAAATAAGTTAATTATACTCAGACTGGATTATTACGGCATTTTTACTTAACCAAAAGTATAAAATATGTTTTAATTGTAATTATTAACTGTCATTATTTTGGGTATCACCGAAATATTATGAATCTATGATGTCGATTATCATCTTATTATGATGACTTATGATGACGCAAATGCGGGTAAATCAAAATTAAAAAATATTACTACTAAAACTACTACAGCGTTCCGTAATTTTTAAATATCCTGTAGATATTTCGTTGATATGTTAGGCAATTTATCAATCTACCGAAATACTTCGTAATTTTACGTAGTATAAATTACCCGGTAATAATAACGATAATAATATTGTTCGCACACCAGCAGAAATAGTGACACGACTAAAAAAAAAAAATCGTTTTTTGAGTTATTTATATCAAAATATGTAGAATTAAATTCTCTATAATTTGGGTTATCTTTATCTTTTCATAATCTTTATCATATAAGTCAGTATGATCTAAAATGTCTTTCTTCTTACACAATTTACTATGTGTATTTGAAACTTCAGAGTGTATTTCCTAACATTTACATTTTTTGAGTTGTGTCACTACTGGTGTGCGTGTTGTCATCGACATCGTCGAATTGTCGGCTCGTTTTCACGAGGTGCTGCGTACGTAATATTATAATTTATAATAATAAGATGAATGATAATGACGACGACGATGGTAATGATGTTTTTGTTTTACTGTTTAATGTCAATTAGATTAAAAAATAAATAATAATGTACCTACTACCTACCTATATTATAATGTTATTATTGCCTCCCGCGAGCCACGGCAAAACGATGGACGCATGAGTGCGACAATATTGTATTGCGTGATTTCAACTACGAAAAAATGTGTTAAACACATTGCAAAACTTATGAGGGAATAGTAAAGTATGATAAAATATTATATCAAACTTATGGTAGGATGTATCGATAAATTTACTGCAACAACGTATCATCGCACGCAAATATAACAAATATAATCATCAGTATTTAAACATTTATTATAGATAAAAATTAATTTTTTAAAACACGAGACTTGTTCCAAAAGTAAAGTCTCCATAATTCTGAAAAATCAAAAAAGTGCTTTATTAAAAAATTGTTTACATGATCATATTATAATATTTATACGCTATTTTTCAACATAATCGCCGTTCATATCGAGACACTTTAGTAGTTGATTCGGAAGCTTTTGTATGCCAGCATTATAGAACCCTACGTCAACCTCTTTTCCCAAGTACTCCTTCACTACAGTCTTCACTTCTTCGTCGGAATTCAGTCTTTTCCCTCCCATATGTTTCTTTAGGTTGGTGAACAAGTGATAGTCCGATGGGGCAAGGTCTGGGCTGTAGGGGGGGGGGGGAGAATGTGTCGACCAAATTTATACATAAGCGTATTATTCTCGACATATTATGTAGTTAAAATCGAAATAATAATAATATAATAAATTGTTCATTTAAACGACTCAACGAGACAGTCGAGACCATATGAATATTATATATTACCTATATAATAATATGTTTTGACCTTGTAAAACACATTATCTTCATTAATTTATTTTATAGGAGTTTTTGTTCTATAATCACTTTCTAATCATTTATGTAGTCCAATATAAAAGTTTTTAGTTGTTTTCACTATAATAATAATAATAATATGTTACAAATATTTGAGGGGCAAAGAAAACAAAATCGTGGTGTGACACCATTCTAAGTACATACGTCTAAGCGACGAAAAATGTATGTCGTAAACGTGGATAACCATATTGTTTTGAGATTATAAATACACTTACTAACGATCAAACAATGTCTTCAAACATGTGTTTCGAAATTCGTTCCATTATATTATAATAGCCGTAAAACGTATAGGGCGTAATAACGATGGACAGTGTAAAATTTACCCCAACTATACATGTTGAAGTTTTTTTCTTTTCACATTGGTCACTTTACGATTCATAAATGAACATCTGTTAAAATGGACTTATTTCAGAGAAAAATAGTTTTATGATAAATATTATTTATCTTTGTACCTATATGTGTATAATATGTAAACATATAATTTCATTCTATACGAGACTTTCGTTTTAGGTTAACCTATATGTCTATGTAGAATCTTTCAAGAGAAATTAATTAGGAGCATAATAGTTTTTGTTTTCCCCAAAAAGTCCTTAAATATGTACCTATGATGCGCCAAAGAGACTCTTGCGAATAGTTGGTCTCAATGACTCGCCCTTGGCGTATTTTACTATAATTAAATTAAATTAGAAACGGATGACCTTACTATAAAAAAAAAAAAATAATAACCGGGTGACTATGAGTGGATGTAATATTTATATTACACGGATATATTTTTGTAACATATTTCCTAAAACAATCACAAAATAGAACAAATTAACAACTATATAAATTAGTTACTTAACGTAGGCGCCCACCATACAATATGAGGTAGCGTATATCATAACATAATATACGAAGCTATACAAATATAATACAATAATAGATAGTATTCATAATTATTTATATTAATACAAAGTATACAAATTTACTGTCCTACCAAACAATTGGATTGGCCGGAACTCCCGATACGGTCGAGCGTCGGCCAATAAACCAAAATTCACGTGTGGGTGACAGCTATGAACCCGCCGGATGATCAAAACCCAAAGGGACATTCAAATGTTTCAATCTGGTTACACAACAACAATGTTCGAGCACCGACGAACTCACGTGGCGATATAGGTACACCACACACACACTGCACAAAAAAAAGGGGCTACGTAGCGAAAAATGGCAAGGCCAAATACGGAATGTGTCGATCGCACGTGGTTTCCTCCTAACGTCTTGAATTATATAATAATAAATATAAACATAAATATCTTCATTTATGGAAATCCGTAGCAGAGACATAAAGAAAGGGAGGTGCAAGATCTATAAAGTACTTTATATAGATTTTGAGGATGACGGAATTTTTATCGAACGTTTGATTTTTCTATCAGCGTCAGTCTGCCACGGTAACCGTCATGCCATTATTTGGCTTTGACGGTCAAAGGTCATCCAGCCGGGTTAAACGACCAATATCGAACAATCTCCATAAAACCGTTTTAACAAATACCCGCAACTCGCATTCATGTCTATACGCATAAGAAAAATAATACTTTAACATGATGAATTGTCAAACTTTTACTGTTTGATATAATATATATATATATATATACATTAATCTAACTACTTAAATTTTGTATTTAATTATATAGTTTTGATAATAGTGCGACTAAAAAACAATATGTTAAAAAAAAACGTTTAACCAAAATATTAAGAGACAACAAGCAACGACAACTATCACGACCATTTTTTTTATTAAAAATTTAAAAATACATATTATGATTTGATAATTATCATATTATATAATATTTTATTTTCAAAAGTTAAGATTGTTAAGAAATCGAGGAGGAGCACCCACCGGGTGTCGCTGCTGCTATCGACATCAATAACGAGCGATAAAATCGATGAGATGGCCAATAAATGTACACGAATAGGTACTACAGATTTTAACAAATTGACATTGGAATTGTTTGTGATCGACCGTGTGGACTATATACATACATATATATATATGGTTAATAGTTATTATCGTGTTCGTAAAGAATACTTAAATATTATTCAAATTATATGTATACATAATACGTATTTTATGTATTAATTAAAATACTAATATGCTGTAGGTTAGGTTATACGTATAGATATATAGAATAGAGAGGTTTTGTTTTTAGTGTCCAACAAAAAAACATTAATAATAATTATATAGGTTGAAAGAATAGAGCCAATCGGTATAAAATAATGTTGTCACATTACTGTTTACTTATGTAAAATGTTCAAACCGTTTCGATATCTAGGTTATACTATTGTTTTGCATTCCAAAAATTAAAATACAACGAAACCGTTAAGATACATAATATTATAGATGTAGATATAAATATACGCGATTATTAGTTACTATAGAGAGTATAAAGACCGTTATTATGTATAATAATATAATATATTGTATTATATGTAGTTTCGAATTGTTTTTTTCAATAATAATAATTTTAATATTTTAGATAATATTATATTGTATTATAACAGTTACAGAGTGTGTATTGTCATTATTTTTTATGATTGATATCAGGCATGTCAAACACGCGGTCCCCGGCTTATTTTTATGCGGTTCCAGCCACATCAAAAACATGTGGCCCAAATCAAAAATAATATAGTAACATATTATATTATATTACATTATTATAAAATTTATATTTATATTTTTCTATACGTTTTGAATGTCAAATATTATCTCAAAAATGAAAAATCCAACACGTTAATATTATTACGTGTATATGTATTTAATTCTGTTTATGAACTTTTGAGTAAATATAATTTACCACTATCAAAGTTGTCATTCGTTGTTATAAATGGAGCTCTTTCTATGTCGGAAAAACAACGGTTTTGTTTCAAGATTACAAAAAAAGTGAGTGAAACTTGTTACGGACAAACATTTAATCGCATACATTGTAATAATATATAATACATCAAGCAGTTTTATGTTCAAAAGTGATTAATATGGTGCATATAATTAAACTTATAAAACAAATTATAAATTGTATAAGATCTACAAATTAAACCAACGACAATTTTCAGCATTTTTAAAAGATATAGAAAATAAGTATTCTGGTTTATCACATTATACAGAAGTACGTTGGTTATCATACTCCAATATCCTTGAATGATTCGAGAAATTAAAAGATGAAATTAAACTATTTTGACATCAAAGAAACAATTTCAGTTTTTTATCAAATCCAATTTGGTTATAAGACCTATCTATTATGCTCGATATAACAAAACATTTATCAAAATTAAATTTAAATCAGCAAGATAAAATCATATTATAATTATAATGAATGGCCATATTAAATCATTCAAATGTAAATTAGTTCTGTGAAAAAAAGTTAGAAAATGAAGACCAAATGCATTTTCCAACTGGCAAGGCATATAAAATTAATAAAAATGAACCTATTTTCTATATATAAAAAAAAATACGTCGAAAAAATGCAATTTTAGACCGAATTAGAAAATAGGTTTCAAAATTTCAAATTATTAGAAAATGATTTTTCATTACTTTTGACATTTTTTTTTCTTTCAATCAACATAGAAAAAGTTTCAGCACAAATTCTAATAGAGTTGATTAAAATTCAAAATGATTCAAATTTAATGAACAAATTCAACAAGGTAGATTTACAAAAGTTTTATAAGTACACGCCATCAAAAAATTTGGAAATTTGCTTGCAAGATAATGTCAGTGTTTGGTAGTACATATTAGTGTGAGAAACTATTCTCACTACCTAATGAAAGAAATAAGTAGAAAAGTTGGTGACAGAAAAAAAAAATGTTAAATATCTGGCAATTAATTTATTGTATTTATAAGTTTAATAGTATTAATTCTCTGTGATACACATTACCTAAAAAGTAGGTACTAAACAGAGGCAGTAAGTTGTTTTACTAGATAATAAATGTTAATAGTAAATTGTCATTTTGAAACGTAAGGATAAATTTAAATGTTTAATTAATCAAATACATCATCCAATAATATATTTATTCACACAATTGGATATAGAGTGAAAATTAAAAAAGGTGTGTTAAATACATATATTTACTCAACACCTATGCGTTTAAAGTTGTTCGACTAATCGGAACAATGGTGGTCTCTTCATCAAAACAATAAAGTAATTTCGAATAATTTCAGACTACTAGACGAGTATGATATGTATGAGAATTTCCATCATTAAAATATAATCAAAATGTTAACAAATGTCGACAATGTCTCATACATATTTTATATGTACATATGAAATTATTATAAATACCAACAACTTTATATTTGTATGCGTTACTGGAATAACGCCAAAACGTCCATTTACGTATTTTTTGTTTGTCTTTAAATGATATATTTCGGAATAATATCGTAATTCGTATGTGACATTTTAGAACATAAAAAAAACTTCTCATATAGGTAGGTTGTTCCTGGATAATAATATTATTTATAAACAAAACACTTAGATCATATACAATATAATATATCATTATGTATGAATAGTATGATCTTAAGTAGATACTAGGTACAACGTGAATATACAATTTTCATATTTTAATAAATAACAATAATGAGTGTGACAACTGTAAGTAATTTCCAAATAACAAAATACAATTTATTAGCCATTTTGTTTACTGTCTTATGTCTTTACTCATACTAATTACTAAACAAATACGTATATCATTATGTAAACAATAGTAAATATTATAGTTGGAAAACTTTTAAAATATATTATAATATATATTATTGATTTTACTATTAGATATGTTAACGACTTGACATCTTTAACAAAATACAAATTTTAATTTTTGCTAAAACTAAAATACGTAGGACCATACTTTAAAACAATATCGTGTTAAGTATAAGTTCATATGAATATTAATTAAATTTAAGATGATAGATTAGATGATACTCTGATAAGACTTTTATTTTGACTGAAAGGCAATATTTATTTGTTTCATTTTTAATAATAATATTGTCTCAGGTTGAACACAAACTTCAAGTAAAATACTGAATATGTATTCGATGAAATTAAAATAGAATACAAATTGCTCCTTAGAGTTTAAATGCGTCACTTTGATAATTTTTCATTGAAAGAATCTTACAGAAAATTGCAGAAAAAACCAGGAAATCCATTATCTCATGTATTATTTTATTGTAATTTAGATTTTAAAATATAGCTCAACCAGAACTTAAGCCCCAACTCGGCGTATTATTTCATGCTTAAGTATCAGGTCACACTAAAAAATAATAATAATGCGGATGATTATATTTTATACAAGAAAATTATTACAACAATAGTATTTGATATAATTCTATATTATTATATTTTTATTATATATAATATTTCTTAAAACGCAGAGGAACAGATCTGTCCTGCTCGTTATTATTATTATATATTATTGTTGAACGGGAAACGTATTTTTTTACTTAATATTTGGAACGTCGTGTACACATTCTTAGTTTCACAGTAAGTATAAACAACACGTTATAATAAAAAATAATTTGGTTTTCAACTATAGGTATATAGTATAATATAGGTAATAGGTTTTCACCTATAACCTATATTACCATTACCTTTTATGCTCACACGCCACACACCAATCCACGGGCTCAGTTAAGTAAATTATCTAGCCTAACCGGACAAGTGGTTCTATTTATAAAAAAATTGTCAAATGAAATAATATCGAATCGTATACTGGACATCAGTGGTTAAAAATCATGTGCTCTTTCAGCGTACCTATATAATATGTGAATAGTGCACCTGTTGCTAGGTCATACACTCGTAATATAGGTACAGGTACGTGGGCAACCTTCACTCGATATGTTGTTTTATTTAATTTTTTATGACGTATACATTAATAATTTGTCTATATAATATTGACTATTGCGGTTTAATATCGAACACATATAATATGTTCATGGTCAATCGATATAATATAACACGCTAATGTTCGCAATGTCTCGACTGTAATACCTATACTTATTCAATCATTCAATAATTAGATGTACAAAACGACAAATTTATTAACTGCAAATAACATAGAAACTCAATAATATTTTCATAATTCGTAAATTTGATTTACAGTTTTAATCATTTTCATTTGTGTTATACTATTTGATGATACATCACAGTAGTCAACCTATAATTAAATATTCGTATGCTTCATATTTATTTATGTAACAATGAGATCTGAATATTAATTTAAAAGCATATTAATTAAATTTAATAATATAAAATATACATATATATAATCTATTTCTCAATTACATTCACTTATTTTCTGTATACCCGTATTACGGTATTACATTAACAATTTCAAGTATTAACGACTGGCATACGCCATATGCATACTTACCTACAGTTATGACCTTTACATATATATTTACGTAATATTTATTATTTCGCGTGCCTACTCTAGTAAATTGTTAAATATTTTGTATAATAATATAGTTAAAAATTAAGAAACAATGAATGAATCACAAGCAGGATAAATATTATTAAGAAAACGAATTATTACCATGTTGAGTATTCGAGTAATTTATAGCGTGCAACCCACTCAACAGATCGGAAAGATAATTGATACAAATAATCAGTAAATAATGAAGGACGAGTAAAAGTGCATCCTTTGGAACAAAATAAAAAACACAATATTTTTTCAAATATTTAATTATTACTTTGAAAATAATTAATGTAGGAAAATTGTAAAAAAACACACAATAGTAATTAATGAGTAGTTAGGCATTATAAGTACTTATATTTGGTTGAATTTAAGCCAGCGTTTAGCTTGTTTATTTTTAAATATTTATAACTTATTCCACAGTATTCGAAGTTTAATAATATTGACAAAAATCAATATGATTTAAACAAATTTTGAAAGTTCAATCAAACCAAGTTCCAGTAAATTGTTTTAAAAAAATTATAGATAATGTTGACATTAAATGAACCACCTAATCTAACCTATTACATATACGCATAATACAACAATCTACGTAAGTACAACATTCTTACTATAGTTTATTATTATTTATAATTAATATTAGAATACATTTATCTATTCTCAAATTTGTAGAGGAGATCAGGAGAATATAAACTGTGCTCTAGCGTTAAGTTATTTTTATATATTTTTATTGTATACTTATTATAAGTAGTTTATTAATTCATTTTTTAAAGGCATACAATCCATTTTTAAATAAAAAATATTCGTTTAAAACCAACGCTAAAGTCTAGTTTCTATTCTTCTTTACAAATTTGATAATATATAAATTTATTTTTATTTATATTAAATACGATTATTTTAAATAAGGTTAAAAATGGTTAGAAAAGGCTAGGTTTAAAATGTTTATTATTCGTTACAGTTAATAGTTATATAGACTTACAGTATATATGGAACGATCAACTGGTTTTTAGATGTTTTTAGCATGGAATTATAATTTGAAATATTACCAGTTATATCACAACAGTTTAACGTGTTTTAAACTGAATATTACAATGTTTGATATTTTTAAAATTAAGATCTTATTAATTATAATGTTTTACAACCTGTATTTTTTAAGAAGAAAAAACTATATTTACCTATGTTATGCAACATTTTAATGGTACATTATTATTAAAAACAATAATTATATTACATAGGTAAATTAAAATTTATATTAAATTATATATAATTTATAACTTATATCGAGTATTCTATATACTATAAAATCTATACACAACCTACTTAAATCAAATTATAAATATTATAATGGATAACTTGGATTTAAAAATAAATATATTGGACACCACAGTTACTGTATATATGTGTATATATTTGGGATTTTCAAATAATAGGTTAGGATTAATTTTTTGTAGACGTGTTTTAATAATTGTTTATAATGATGGTTAATTAAAAAGAAAAATTTATTAATTGATATAAATATATATTAATAGTTTATTAATTGATAGGTAGGAGGTACCTATACTTTTACTTAAACTCTAATGAACTTAATAATTGTTTTTCAGTCTAATTGCAAGTAAAATGTCAATAATATAGTTTGTGTGTGTGTGTGACATATTTATAAAATCATAATTTACCTATGTAACATATAATAATAAAAAATATATATGTACTTACTATGCAAAGAGTAATGAACAGTGGAAATAGAAAACGTTAATATATTTGTTTTAATCGAGAACTTATAAGTTCGTCACTGTTTTCCCATGTTGATATCTAGTAATTTGTAATATTATAACGAAATGTATAACGAATAGTTTGTAATTGTTTTTAATTATTCAATATTATGTAATTATAAAAACATTTTTTTGAATATGTCCCCTAAAATTACCAAAATGTTTTTATTAATATTTACTATAAAATAATATAATACAATTATTTTTCAAGGACTTTAATGAACACTTATTATAATTTTTAATGAAATAACTTATTTTTTAGGAGGTATATGATTTGGTTGCCCACTCTACAACGATTTGCTGAGACCATGATCGAACGAATCAATAATTCGTTCAATATTATACGTGTCAAAATATTGCTTTCCGACGAACAACACTCCCAAGTGAAAATAATGTGCTGGCGGTAGCGAAAACTTTAATACCTAGGTAGATAAAATATATTTTATTTTATAAGGTGCTATTACAATTATAATATATTTAAAATTAATTAATAATTAATATAGGAACAACATATTTATTTAAGTTTTTTTTTATATGTCATAGGTGGACCTATTGGAAAAAATATATAATAGGTATTACATTTCCTAACGAATTCCTAATCTATTTATTATATATAATTCAAGTATATCTATACATAACTTATTAGTTATTCGTTGAATTTAATTATGTAATGTGTTATAAAATAATCATTATTTCTATTAAATGTATTATATTTTATAATATGTTGAACAAATATATACCTAATACAAATTTCTGATTCTAATATTATTAGAGAATAAAATTTCATAAAATTAATCTATTATGTATAGTACCTGCCTGCATGTAACTTGAAATAAGTAGAAGAATTAGGCTTAAGAATGAGAACTTACGTGAGTTAGACTGAAAACAAAATAATATAAAAATCATGATTTTACACAATTAAAAACGAAAGTTTATAAAACTTAAATAGTAAATTGTTGAAATCTAATTTGTAGGTAGCCAAGTAGTAACATTATTGTATTATATATGTGTTTGTATGTATTTAAATTACATCTTTTAAATAAAATTGTTTATATAAAATATATATTATGAGGTGTCCTATTAAATAATCTAAAATTAAATATAGGCAGTAGGCCGGATGTTCAGTTGGCTATCGTTACAATAATGTCATACATATAAATCATATAATTTTATTTAATTGCATCAGAATTTCACATACAATATTATTTTATCTCGTATCGTTTAGTTATAAAAAACGAACAAAAAACTTGTGCATATGTTTGGGCATGAAGCCATAATTTGTTTGGATATGAACACCGATTGTTCCCAATACAGATGATTTCCATTATTCACTAATAAGATATTAATTTAATTTACGGGTTATCATATTTGAAATTTAACATTTAAATATGAGTTTTACAATTTAATAATTGCCTGTGTTATTCAAAATTACCAATCAGATGTGTACATCATGATTGTCTGTAGGTACTATAGATATTCATTATTACTGAATACTGTTGTATAACTTGACGTAGATGATTAACCTTTGAATAATGTAAAATGTAAAACATTTCACGTAAACACGAAAACATTTCAACTTTTAAGAACCACTATATAATGTACATATTGATATTATTTTGTAGTATAAACTTTAATAATAATACCAATTTAACAAAGCGATAAAAATGACTTAAACGTATGTATATTTTAATTTTCAAATGTTCAAACATTTTAAACATATTATCGCGTATTTTTTAATAAAAGTCAATGCTTAATTCCTTAATAAATATAAATATTATTGTATGACAATATCAATAATGTTAATGTATTTAAGAAACGTCATTTATGGAGTTAAAAAACACAAGGTCTCAAAAAAAAAAAAAAAAAAAAAATGAAAGTGTTCCGTAATAAGTAAAATTAAAATTAAGTAAAGTTAAAATAATCTCCAAAATACCTATATAAAATATAAAATATAAATAGTATTTATATAAAACGTAAAATAACAAAATAACTAAGTTAAAACCAAAATTACAATAACTTACGTTAAATATGATTGGATACAGAATATGGAACTAGTAAAAAAGGAATAACTTCAGCACTCACTGAAATCATTCATAGCACATTTGTAACTGTTGCACTAAGATTTATATTGCGGTTGTATTTATATTTAAAATTGTTTTTTTAATTTACAATTATGTTGCAGGAATGGCTGCATTCATTGGGGTTGGTGTACTAAGGCAAACGTTATACCGTCTGATATTTTGGGCGGCTATACTGTTATGTCTCACACAATTGCTGATGACGTTATGGAGATCGGATCGATCGATGACGATGAAGTCGACCAACATCAACACCAGAATGATACTGCAAAACATGATGGATTTTCATATTACATCACGGACTACAACACCGCCTTACGAGAGCTTGTTGACCGTCGAACCATGGGTGGACAAAATGTCGGTGCAATCTGAACAGCTGATCATGGACCAGGTACAAAAACGGTTACCCAACCTGCCGGTGTCGTACTGGAACCAGAACAAGAACAAGGCGATGTACTACAAAAACGAGAGCTGCGCAAAATTTCCCAGTATCTACGAGCTGGAATTCAACAACGTGTATTGGCAATCGCTGCACACGTCGAACGGTTCGTTTCACCTTTTCAGTGCGTACTACGACGTGAGGAAACTTAGCAGGATCGGGCCGGCAGTGCGAATACTGGGCATGATCAACCGCATCGAGCCCACCGTCAAGACGCACTGTCAGTTTTGGTTCGACGACTACAAACAGCCGGTGATTGTGAAAATAATGGAGTACAAGTACATATGGTATAAGAAATGGGGAAACTACAAGCAGGGCATTTTCCAGCCTTACCTGATCGCTTGCCAGATACCGAAGTCACATCATCATGTGGTGCCCGCGTCCGTGTCGCTGGTGGAGCGCGTGTGCGACAAGGCCACGAACAACTTGCGAGTAGTGTACGACCGGCCGGCGGTGAAAAAGAACTTCGCGGTGTGCGTGAAGGGGCTGGACTTCCTGTACGAGGACCTGTCCGTGCGGCTGGTGGAGTGGATCGAGCTGTTACACGTTCTGGGCGCGGACAAGATATTTTTCTACCAGCTGCAGGTGCACCCGAACATCAGCAAAGTGCTGAGCCATTACGAGTCCAAGGGTCGAGTGCACGTGACTCCGCTGACGTTGCCGGGCGGCCAGCCAAACGTGCCGGGTTTCCAGCACCTGTACCTGACCAAAAAGGTGAACCACAAACGGCAAAACGAGCTAATACCGTACAACGACTGCCTGTACCGAAATCTGTACTCGTACGATTACATCGCGCTGCTGGACATCGACGAGGTGATAATGCCGATCAAGTCGAGGACGTGGAAAGAGCTGATGGACACGGTGATCAGGAAGTCGCTGGCCATCCGAAACGAGTCCCGGGCATCGTACAACGTGCGAAACGTGTACTTCCTGGACGATCTGATCCATACGCACGGCTGGTTCAAAACGATTCCGAAATACATGCACATGTTGCAGCACGTGTACAGGAGTCAGAACTACACGAAACCGAACCAGTACGTCAAGTGCTTCCACAATCCCGAGAGAGCGCTCACGTTGCACAATCATTTTCCGCTTGCTTGCCTGAGCCAGGGATGTACGTCGTATCCCGTGGACACGGCGGACGCGCATCTGCAACATTATCGCGCGGACTGCGTGAAAACGTTGAAGAAAACGTGCGTGGAGTACAGACAGAACAACGTCATCGACACGACCATTTGGAGATACAAAAAAGATCTCATATCAAAGGTGTCTAACACACTGTCGTCGTTAGGATTCTTCCCCGCCATATGATGAAAATATTAAACATATCTATCGTCGATCAACCCGAGAAAATTATCCTAACCGTATTGAATATACAGAGTCGTCCTCAAGAATGGGATGAGCTTGTCATATTCCCCCTTGACCTTTTTTTCGTGTTTTATTAATTTCCTATGCTATTACACTATTAGTATTATCCTATAAAATGTACACAGAGAGATTACACCTACACTGTGGCGTGCTCAGGATTTTATTTTGATAGTGATTTTAACTTAAAAATCCAACTTAAAATAATATCATAATAATAAGTAAAAACATGTATACAAATAAAAAAATATTCACTTATTTATTTCAATTTGAAAGTGAATTGAACCCCCAAAACTACCCCCTCGGCACGCCACTGCACCTACATTTTTTATTATTTACAGCTGTCACTATCTTTTAACATTATTAAATTCCCCGTGAGCCTGTGATTACTCAAAAA
The DNA here is from genome assembly GCA_013282895.1 of Eriosoma lanigerum. Lineage (NCBI taxonomy): Eukaryota > Metazoa > Arthropoda > Insecta > Hemiptera > Aphididae > Eriosoma > Eriosoma lanigerum. Next base: position 25,175,469 of record CM023361.1, on the reverse strand, counting down.
ATATATCCGCATTTTCAAAAAAATCTGAGCATGCCACTGTAACTATAGTATCGCGTTATTAAGTAGGTACCTTTATAGTTTATAAATGTTATAATTACGCACAGGATTTTATATAGTTTGTTAATCAAATTTAACAATAAAGTAACGTATTTTTAAGTAAAGTATAACATGATAAGTATTATTAAACTACAATCTAACGCTGGGGGAATTGTCGACTTTTTATAAGTGACATGGACACCACGCAATGAGTGATAATTTCTTATGAGTACGATCCAATATGTACGATAATCGTTTAAATTTGTTAATATACGGGCTTACTTCGTTTTTTGATATTGAAAGAAAACACAAATTCCACTTCGTAATGATTATCTAAAATTTAAAAATTATATTTATTTTAATCCCTTTTTTCGGAATATTTTATTATTTTTAGATGAATTCTTTAGCATATTTAAAATAAATAACATTAATTATAATTTCATATCGCATATAAATTCTAGCATCAATTATAATGTTTTAAAATATATATTTGTATATTTACATAGTACCTATACCTAATAATTATTTTTAACGTGTGTCATCACTTTTATACATAATATGTAGATAAAATTACGCGAATTCGTAATGTATATACGTCTGACCTAGGTATAAATTGTATTTTTGATTACATTCAAACGCGCAAAAATCAAACGTTAATTTAGATAAAGATATAATTTATATATATAATATTTGATTATATTATTTTTTTCGATACCGAATTACTTTTAAACTTTTTCAACTAGGTTCAACCCATGTACGAGTTATAAACACATTTGATTTTTAGTTACTTACTGGCTACTACAATTCATATTATGGTTAGCAGTATACTAAACAAATTAATTATTTACTAAGTATTTTATTGATTTTTCATATATATAATAGTAATATAACAAATTTGATAGTTTATAAGACCGTATTTACTATTATGTAATTTTGAAATATCAGTTTAAAATGATTATATTATATAGTAATTATTTGTTTATTTAATTATGAACACAAACACTGTATTGAAAAGAAAAAATATCAATTACTAATTAGTGTCCTACATTGGGCATATTTTTGTCAGTTACAGAATAATGTATATTTTGTTTTAACGCAATGTAGGTAACTCGAAAATCACTCCGGAGCCACTGATTAATTTTGTATCGTATTTATTGTATTTTGTATAATGTATAGAATAATTGCAGCTAACAAGTTATTAAACTAATTTTACAAATTATACCTCAGCCAAAACAGATTCATTATCGTTATTTTATTATTTACGTATATGAGTAGATTAGATGACTTAGGTCATAGGCGAAAATCAATAGTGATTAGGAAACTTAGCCATCTAAAAAATTAATTTTAGGAAACCTAGCCCCCTAAAGTAAAGAAGTATTAAATGAATTATTAATTATACATAGTTAAAACGATTAAATTGTTTAAAAAAAAAAAATTGCAGTTATATCTTATTCTATAAGAAATATTTAAATGTAGCTTTTTTTACCTTATCAATAATAATCATTTAGAAATGCTTGGATAAATAAATAAATTACTATTTACAAATCAAAATAGATGTATGGTATTGAAATAATCATTTTTTTTATATTCATTATATTTTGTTTTCCTATTACTTTTTTTGTAATTTAAAATATGATAAAACTATAAATAATGACTCATGAGTGACGAGTAAAAATAATTTAAATAATGTAGAGGTAAATTCAGAGTAATAAATACTATTGTGATCATTATGGGTATTTATGGTAGAAATTTAAATGCATATACAATCTTATCCCCCTAAAAATTATTATAAATTTCCGCCTGTGACTTAGGCTTAGTAGTAAATATCTATAAGCTATAAATATATAGTATTGTAAAATGTAACGGAAAGATCGATAATATGTTAATATTCTATTCGAAATTTCGAACGAATATGAAACCATAGATTAATATTATTAATAAAAAATAAATCATAATCATATAATATTGATAAAAACTAGAAAAAAAAAACTATTAAAGACTGACGACATCTCCAATATTACCAAACAATCAATAATAATCAATAAACCGCTGTAGAAATCCAGTTTGCGTATTTTTTCGACAAGTTTTTTTGTTTTTTTTTGTCATTTGAACATGATATCTGTTAGAAACATATTACAAACTGTACTTTAAGTCTTAAATACTCATTTTATATAACGATACGCATAAGTAAAACTTGTAAATTATAATTTAGTTTTAAAAATTATTATTTTCTTGTATAATTAATTTTCACTATTTATAATGGGATCATATTATAAATACGTTGCCAAAAATGAATTTATACTATTTTGTGATATAGGCTAGAAGACCATATTATCTTTTTCAATACTCATCAACATGCTTGTACATAATGATTATAATATTAAATATGCTCATTTTGTATATTCAAATATTTTATAATGCTCATTAATTATATTATATAAGTATTACAAAAAAAAACATGTTATAGTATTATAAATTTATAAGTATATATTATTTAAATTTTAGTTAAATATTGATTACAATATACTCTATTTACTGATTTAGGTATATTACCTAGGTAATATGTAGATATATTATGTTATTTTTCTTAATAAATACAAAAATATTTTCTTATTTATAGTATATTATTTTTAATGTAAAACTTGCTTGTTGTTACAATTATATTTTTTTATAATTATGTGTTGCTGTATCGAAATTTTAAGTGTGTTTAAAGTGTAACTTAAACGGCACCTGTATAGAAATATATTTACATAATATATATATATATATACTTGATTTTATTTAGAAAATATCGTTGAATGATTTATTGTACATGTTACCGCGGGCAATGTGAATAATTGGACATTATGCATAATGCCTAGGCAATTATGTCATAATGATTTTATGCGATCACCTATATACGAACACAATGTATTTTAACATTAGTTCGAAACAACTATAGTGTGCCGTGAAACATATTTTCAATTTACTGACTTTCCAATAATGGACGTAAAAACTAAATTTTATAACGAATTGATGAAGAACCGCAAAAGTATGGCAAAATATGCGGTATTTTTAACGGATGATGAGTAGATGTATGTAGTATTATTATCGTATGACCTTTGTTGAATGCAAAATTATTATAACTATAACATAATATTACTGCTATACTAGTTAACAGGTTAAAATTAGAATAAACAAATAACTTTGAAAATAACTATAGAATATAAAACACAAATAAATAAGTAACTAGGTAAATAGACGAGTTCAGTATAAGGTAACAAATACACTGCGTGTTCTTTATTCAACTGAATTTGCGTTAGATGTCGACGTCTATAATGAGTCCCAGCCATTTTCCGTTGTTTCGTGTATTTCAGTATTTTAAAGCTCCAGGAAATTTCTTCTTTGCGCACTCACTAACTATGTGTTCATGTTTGCCCGTATATGTACCACAGGCGCATTTAGGGTCTGCCTTGATTTGCCATTTGTGCAATAAATAATTACTCCGACCTTGGCCGGCGCGTATGCGATTCAGTCTTGACCACAGTTTCCGTGGGAGATCCGACCCTGAACGTTTGCGACTGTGTACATTATCCACTAAAGAATCCGTTAGTTGGGATTTCACTTTCCCATTATTCTTTACACGGGTCTGGCCTAAGCCTCCTATTACTTCTAATCTCGCAAGAAAACAGTGGCGGAACTTGAGTTTTGGCATTGCAATTCCATCTTCATGTATACCGAATTATTATGCACTTTGTCCGCGATTCGCAGTACAGAATTTTGTCGACGAATATGTGGGGATTCGATGTTGACCAAGATTGGTAACCACTGTAATTTTGTAGACTTGACTGTCCCAGCAATTATGCGAAAGCTTTTTCGCAGTATCCATTAATCTTCAGCGGGTACTTTCCTCTCAAACCGGAGAGCATTACTCAGCCACCGAGTTTAGTAAGTAGGTTTAGTGATATGGTAAAATACATAATAGAGTTGAAAAAAATTATTAAGAAAAAAAGCCAAAGAGATTTTCAATTATTGAAAAAGTAAATCATTTTATGAACCTATACTAATTATGTTTAATGCACAAATTATTCTATCGAAAAATACATTAATCTTACAATATTTACCTACCTATTTCTGCAGTATATAGTATAACAAAAATATTCATTAAAAATAAAACAATAATTTTGATATTTTAAATGAAATTCGAAATGTCATTCATCATTAACATATTCTAATTATTAAAATTAAATATACTAGTTCATATTCGTGTAAAGGTACCAAAATTTGTTTTTGTACTTTGCCTAATAGTGTTTAGATATTTAAATAAATAATTTTAATTTATAATACCTCGGCAAATATTAAACAGAAAATTATTTTTTAAATTGCCTGAGTCGTAAGGTATTCTACATAATACCTAAATCATTCACATTGTCGATAAGATAATATTATACTTCCATAAGACAACATTTTAAAGTGTATACTGTGCACAATAGAATGTTTTCCGAATCAATAAAGAAATACCAATTATATTTCTTTCGTGTGTATTTAATATCTAAACTATGTTACTTACGGCGGTTATAAAATATGACTAATTAAAATTCATTTTGATTATTGAAAACGTTATTTTTACAAACAATATTATATCTATTGATATAAGCAATTGAAATAATTTTTAAATCATTCAACTTTAATAATATTAATCTAATTATATTATGATAATTAAGTAAAACAATCGACAAATTTTTAGTTAAAAAAATATACTTTGATTAAAATAATATTTGTTAATTAATACTAATTCCTTAAAAAAAAAAAAATTATTTTTAAAGATAGCCGAAGCGGATCAATTACACATTAATATAAACATAATCCTTAAAAAAAAAAAAATAATGATAAAAATGAACGATGTGGAAGTGAAGGATAGAAAAATAACGATTAAACTTAAACAGGGACATAACACGGTTAAATTAAATATGTGTACCTATTCTGTAGACTTAATGAACGATAATAAGTTGTACAAAAATAGTATCATTATTTTAAATTTACCGACCGTTAATCGTTTATTGAAAATATATTACAATTAAAATATAAACGAGAATTATGAATCGTTGTTATTTATCGTAAATCTTTAATTTTTAACTACATTTAACAACTAGAATATCAGTAATAAATAAACAAATAAAAAACACCGTTACTTGGAATAATTATTAGTTTATTTAATTTTTAATTTACAGAAAATGAATACGACGTTATTAATACAACATTATTGAGATCGGCGTATAAATGCTGTTTATGCGGTGCACAGCGAAATAATGGCGTATTAACAAAGATGATTCCGCTGGGTGGCAGCTATATTTGAAATCCCGCTGACCAGTGGCGTATCCAGTGGGAGGTCTGAGGGGGCTGTAGCCCCCCCCCGAAATTTCAGGAAATGTAATTAATTAAATTATATATAGGTATAATCTTAATAAATAAATATGATTTAATAATATATAATATACAGCGTTGCGTTGCGTGTGTACTGGTGCTAAGCTAACCTAACCACTCTTAGACAAAAGTGTCCATTTTTCTTTTTCTTTTGGTATAATTTTGCTTTTTCAATTTACTGTAATACTGCATTTCGCATATATTAATTAAATGAGGTTGATTAGATGAGTTTCTTAAATTATTATCAATACTTTCTGTTTCAACAGCCACTGCCGAGAGAAGTTTTTCAACATTAAGGAGGTTGAAAAATTATCTTCAAAATACAACATCTAAATCACGGCTTGTAGGACTAGCTCTGTTGTCTATTCATAGAAATGTAAATATTACTGATGAGGTGGTACTAGATAAGTTTTGGAACAGCGGAAAAACTAGACGACTAAAATTAACAATGTGATATTAATAATTTATTGTATAATTTAAATATTCATTTTAAATATAATTTTTTTGTAATGTAATATGTAACTGATCACCCCCCCCCCC
>CM023361.1:25154070-25169090 GCA_013282895.1 Eriosoma lanigerum | reverse complement strand
ACAATGTATCTGTCGAGGAAAACGGAAACATTATATCAGTCAGGGACGTATTTAGAGGGGTAGGCGAGGGCGCCGGGCGGCAAATTTTTTTTGCAATTAAGGGGCGGCATCATTTTTTTCGTAACCATAATAAGCGTTTTTTTTATTTTTTTTTATCTAAGCCGGACTGAAAGAGCAAAACTGCTCCGAGCTGCTCGAATCAGCCCGGAACTGTTTAAACACAATTGGAACGTGTGTAAAACTAATCACTCAACATCAAAACACGGCAAGACAGAACAAAACATGATTGCTCGTGATCGGTCTCCGGTCAGTGCCGGGTTAACCAATTTGCCGCCCGGGGGCAGATTTTTAAATGCCGCCCTTTTGTATCCTCCTAAAATAATAACCTAACTGTTATAATCCTAAGTGTAATACATAATTATTGGAATTTCATGCTATAAAAGTGATAAAAATGTCATATAAACAAATTAATTTTTTTATTTTCTATTTGTTTTCTATTTATCACCTTAGACATAATATAAAATTGTAATTTTTCTTTGATGTTTTAATTCTATAATAATAGAAATGATAAATTTAAACTTTGCAATACTAAATTAAAAATTATGACAATAACATAAATTAGATTATAATAATAAATAAAACATCAAATATTTCATTTAAATGATTGTTGCGTGGAAAAAAAAAACTTCAATTTATATTGGTTTACAGAATATTTTCTAAAACAAATACAAATAAAGTATATGAATATCTGACGTAAATAGGATTAATAAATTTCTAATTAACTATTGCAAGAAATTAAAAACTTATTTTAATTGAAATTACATTTAAGAACTATCATTTAAACGAATGCGGTGAATCGATTTTAAATTAAATTTTTTATTGAAAATATAAAATACTTAACATATTACATAATTTGTTATAAATTATAATTAATAATAAATTAGAAATAGTATGTACGAGGTACATTATAATTTTTACCTTTTTGAAGAAATTCTGAATTTTAGGTATTTTCATAAGGTTTTTATTTATCATTATTTTCTGCCGATGTCTTACGATATTCGGCACCACACATTTTAATTCATTTTCCACTCATATTAAACTATGTTTACGTATTTTGAAAAATGTGATGGTAATAGCGAAATAAAATATTTTATGACGTATATATAATATTCATTAACAATTAGTTATAATACGGGAAATAAAAAAATACTTTATATCGGTGTATATAATGCTCAAATTCTATGTATATAATTATAACATGTTTAGAATTTATATTGAAAATAATAAAGATGACTATTCAAATTAAATAAACTGGCATATGACTAGACACATAAAGATTTATCTATATTAGTACAATGGACAGTGAGATATTGTTAGTGCTTCAAACGGGAGCGCCATTTGAGGGGGAGCAGGGTGAGCCACGGCTCTCCTATTTTTTTCTACCTATTTTATCGCGCTGATACATAATATTCAAACGCCATACGCAACCTTCATAATCCACAATAACATTGTCGACGGACTCATTGTAAATTTGTATATTTGCACCATTTTGTCGTTTGTATTTTGTGTCATTGTGGTTTGTTTGACAGTGAACACAATGATACAAGTATGTTTAATAAAATTAGGTATAATTAAAAAACATTGTACATTTCTAAAAAATACATCGCAAATGAAGTTGTCAGTTACTAACATAATTTTAATATCAAACAAAATTGGCCCGATCGGCGTAAAATTTGCCTTGCTTCAATTTTCGCCCCCACTACAAAAATACTGAAATGGCGCCCCTGGCTTCAACCTCAAAAACGACAAATTACCACGTAATTTTCAACACTTACGAATTTATTATTATTCATCTTTTTCAATAATATTAATAAAATAATAATTAATAAGTAACAAATATTATTTAAAATAAATGTAAATTAATACAATACAATGTATGTTTTTTGCCGCCCGGGGCATCTGCCCCTTTTGCCCCCCCCGTCCACTTAACACGGCCATGGGTCCGGTTCTATTTTTGCTCCGATCAAAATACGAAAACCAATGTCACTGGTTTATTTTACGAATAGTATACAACCGAACACCGCGTGAACACGTTATTTTATTCTTATTTATATTATTATATTGTTATTTTATTTTAATATTTTAATTTTAATTATTTTCTAACCGTTTTTGGTTTATTTCATGTATCCAAATTTTGCGTTTTTATCGTTACTACTTTCACTATTTAATAGAAATTGCCACATAAGCGGTACAACGACGTCGTCTTCGTCAGAACTCATCTTGACAACTGGTGTTTAATAACAAAAATGAATCCAGAATTATTGTGTCTTTTTCTGTTCTGTTACCTTGTGACATACCTTACCATCTTACCAGTGTGAATGGAATTGGTTCATCTTTTTGTTGGAACAAAATTTTATTTATAAGTAGGTACTTAGGAGGGGGGGCTTTAGTCCCCAAAGCCCCCCCCCTTGTATCCGCCACTGGATGTATTGGTAAATAATATCTTGACTCTTGAGTATACACCATATTTTAAAAATTAAATTAAATTATTATTATGACATTAATTTATTTTTATATTTTTAATCAAATAATTAGTTTTTATCCTTAATAATAACTATAAATAATTTATAACTAAAAAAATTTTGTTGGAACATTTTGTTCCAAACAGCTCAGAGCAGTTTTGCTCTTTCAGTGTGCACCCGGCCTTAGTTTGGGGAGGTATGTAGGGGTGGTGATAAAAATTTTTTTTAAAAAAAAATACGTTATTTATTCAACGAAACCAGCAGTGACGTAAAATTTACAGTGTACTAATATACTATTAAACTTTTTACCATATTACTGCATAGAGTTTTACAAAATTTCCCTCTTTAGAAAATTATTATAAACACAATGCAATCCCTATAAGATAACTATGGAAAAAAACTCGCCTGTTTAGAAATTAATAATTTTAATTAATGTATTTATATTTCTGATGATAGTTATAATTTAATGTATAAAAAATATTTAGAAATTTAACTTGTTAAAGCTTTTCCATAATCTGTTCATTTTGATTCTTCAAATACAAATAATATAAAAAGTCAAACCCCATATAAAATAAATTAAGTAGATAAAAGTATTTTTTAAATATAATCGGAAGCAAATAAAAAAAACATCGGATATAGCTGCAGTCGAGTCGTTAACTGTGATCTATTCTATGTCTTGAAAATACTGAAATGTGGTATTTGTAACCATATAACCGTGACATAGTTTAATTTTTAAAAAGTAGCATTTCATTCAATTATAATATATTTTAATTTTAAAAATATTGTTTCCTGATAAAGTATGGAATAAGTATTTATTTAACATACTTTATATTATAATCCACATTATATTCCAATAAGTAATAGTCATAATCTAACCTAACCACTCGATTACCCAACGGGATGTACTTTATATAGTTTTCACTAATCTAAACACTTCTAAACTGGTTGAATACACTATTGTAGGACAATCTAAGTAATTGTTTTAAATATATATCATTATTAATTTTAAATAAAACTAAAGCACTGTTAAATTATAAACTAATCTTAGGTAATGCACAAATTATTTTTTTATTAATTTGCATTATATTAGATATCAATAAAAAATGAAATAATACAAGTAGGTGTAAAAATATATTGGCAAAATTAATGAGTACAATAAATATTAAAAACATAGTAATATTACCAATAATTAAATAATATAAAACGTCTTGAAAGTTATACATTTCACAAAATAAGTAGCTACCAAAACAAAATTGAGATTTTCAACATTATTTTCCTTAAAGTACAATTATTTTAATAAAACAATTTAAATTATTTAATCACAATATAAAACCCTGAATGATTTTAGAAACACAATACATTTATTTTTATAACATAATTACACGTATAAAAATAAAAATAATACTCATAATTTAGACAATAGTTTGTTAATTCATTGTTTTTTTTTTAATAAAAATAAATAAATATATGTACATAAAAGTTAAATACTAATAAAAAAATAAGATTAATAATGATAATAAATAAAATACTGTTTTATTTATAAATACATTTTTAAATGAAAAGTTAAAAAAATTAAATTATGCTAATAAATGAATAACATTTGAGCAGAAAAAAATGTAACTATGCATTATTATTTATTAAATTACTACATTAACAATATGTGAGATTTGAAAAAAAATCATAAATACATACAATAATTTAGTCACATATATTACGGTTTTAGTTTTAAGAAATGATATCATTTTAAAAGTACTGATAATCATTTTTAAACTAATTTCAAGATTCATTAAAAATGAATATATACCTAATTACAGGCAAGTATTTTGTAATAATTAACAATTAAATAAATAAATAAATAAATACATGCAAGTATTAAAAAGTAATGTCTTAAAATGACAGGATAAGAAATGGTATTTTACAAATGATAAAAGTAAAATTTTATAAAACAGAATAAATTAAACATATTTGGTCATTAGTCTTACAAAAAATATAGATATGTTGAGTTATTGAAGTATTAAAAGATATAATATTAAAATGTTGGTACTTAGGTTTTAAAATTATTTGGCACATATATTGAGAACTGTTAAGATCTTTATCATTTTATCAGTCATAAGAGAAAAAGTTAAAAGATTAATACTTAATTAATAATGAAAATATAATCAAGGCACAAGAATAGTTTTTAAAAAAGACCACAATCTTTAAGATTATTTTTGATAATTACATCAGTTACAGCATCAAAAACAAATTGTATATTATTTGTATCTGTTGCACATGTAAAATGGGTATAGATTTCTTTTTGGTCTTTTCTCTTATTTAAACTTTCAAATTTAATTTGTATGTAAGCAGCTGCTTCTTCATAACTATTAGAACCTAAAATTAAAATATTTATTTATGTATTACAAATTATACAAATAAATATGTATACATATTTTAACAAAATATTTACCTGTATATTCTGGGAAACAAGAATTTAAAGGACTTCTTCGGATTTTTTCTTCAAATAAATCTTTTTTATTTAAAAATAATATAATTGATGTATCAACAAACCATTTACTGTTACAAATTGAATCAAATAATTTCATAGATTCAATCATTCTATTCATTTCTTCATCTTCAGCTAATACTAAATCGTAACCTAGGAATAAAAATAAAATTAGTTAAATTTTAAATATGTTTTAAATTTGACAAAAGTAGTATTTTTATTAACCTGATAAAGCAACACAGAATATAATAGCAGTTACACCTTCAAAACAATGAATCCACTTCTTTCTCTCTGATCTTTGACCACCAACATCAAACATTCTACAATTTAAATTTATACATAAATATTATAATCAGAAAAATAAAATAAAACTCATAATTATATTAGCATGTTTAACTGTATTGCTATATTTGTATATGTGTCCATGTGGAAAATATTTAAGTTATTCAAATTTAGTAGTATTTATGTAGAAATTTGAGATTAAGTCTTAAGAGAATGCCACACCAAAACAATAATATAATCAATAAATCATAGAACGCGTTTTACTACTTTTGCAACAGCGCAAACAAGCAGCAACCATACATTGTTTGGCTGAAACAGGCGCTGTTAAAACCGAAATTGAGAGTGCATTTCATTGTTTCATGAATGTTCGTACTATGCACATCATTTAATTATGGGATTACAATAACTAGAACTATATACATATGCTGCATTGATGTTTTATATTTATGTTTTCCGAAAACTGTCTAGTATGATTGTGCGCATACCCACAAACTAATTGTAAATGAAAGGTACTATTGGTCTAAATATGTGATTATAATATATAAATATATAGTTCATAAAATCTATTATATAATATAGCTTGATATATATATATTTATATTCTTATTACTTTTTAAAATATATAAATAATATTTGATACTAATTTCTTTTGTAAGCATATATAATTTACCAATATTAATAAATATCAAACATAATATACAATCAAAAAATATAGGTTTATATATGTATGATTATATTTATATTTTGTATAGAGATGAGCCAATTTTTGAAAAATAATTGGTTCCGGTTCCTGTTCAATTTAAAAAATTCTTTTTATTATCGATATAATTTTTTTTTTTTACAATTTAAATAAAATAAAGAAATTACATAATGAGATAAATTTAGCATGCAAACAAAAATCATATTGCCCATATAAAATCCAAAGAAATAGGAACAATAGTTAATAAATATATAAACAAAATAAAATAATTATTAAATTAATTAGATACAGGTTATTAATAGATTAGATATTTTTTATTTTATTTATTTAAATTTTTATATTAAAATACTATCATCCTTACTTTGTCTGGATTTATTTTGTTTCTTTAACCACTAATGTGATCTTAAAAAAAAAATAATAATAATAAAAACTGGTACTGATATTTAATTACAATAGAACCAAGAACCAGAACCAGCACATCCCTAATTTTATATATTTATAACAAAAGTAATACCAGAATCTATATTTATAATTTTTTCTTTATTGTACATATAAATGAATCACTAAATATTTTTGCGTACTTCAGTACTTGTACTATGTTTAAAAGCATTAATCTAAAAGAAACGTTTAGTGGTTTATTTTTAGATAATAAAACATATTTTAGATTCTGAGGGGCGCAAAAAAGTTTGGTTTTTTTTAATCTATGTTTAAAAAACCTTGACAGTATTCTTCATTTCAATTAATGTTTTAAAAGATGTCTAAACTCAGAATTTAGTATATCATTCATAGTTGTTATTTAGCTAACTATCTTGTTAAATAAACAATTACAGCAAATATTGGTATGACATCCTCTTGATATTATTTATTATTTAGCAAAACCACTCACTTAAAATTCAACCCTTTGAATGAAAAGTTTGTTTCTATAATACCAGTTGTCTTTACTCTTGTCCGTAGTACATCCTGTTGTGTCGGTACATAATTAGATAAAGATATTCTATCTAATGCATTTAAATAATAAGCAGCAGAATCATTTAATTGATATTCTCTTGAACGCAAAAAGCATTCTTGAACACCAGAATCAGCCCATAACCGTTTCATAAGTTTAACTAGATCTGGTGTTAGTTCACCTTCTTCAGTAGCACTTGCCAAAGAAAAAAACTGACGAGCATTTTCCTAAAAAAAAATTTTTTAATAAAAATATAAAATAAAATATACTATTCATTAAAAATAACATATACATACTGTTCTACTAGGATCAGAGAAATCAATTCTTAAAATGCCCATTGCTCGTATAATTGCCATCAAACTTTGGATTGTGTTGCTAAATACAACAGGTCTATATTGTTCACATTCTTCTTTAGAATATCCTGTCTCATGAATAATTTTCATTTGCTTTACAATAGTACTTTTTCCAGATTCGCCAGCACCTTAAAAACAATTTTTTTAAAAATAATTAGTATAATAACCAATTAAATATTACATTATTACCTACATTATTGAATACAAAACAACAATTTTTAATTATAAAATCAATACTTTATAAATTTTACATTTCTATCTTCATATTAAATACATAATATAATTTGACAATTACAAAATTAAATAGATTTATTTATATATATAATTGTAATATAAAAATAAGTACTTTGTTAATACGATTGTTAATAAGTAAATACTAGTAAAAATATAATTAATGAATAACTATCATTTAACAACAGTAATTGTTCTTTTTCAATTAAGTTTTTATTCATTTGTGTATCCATTATATAAATATATCTACTGTTTTACATGATCAATAAAATATTTATATTTTACTTATGTCGAATCTTTAACTTTAATAGGTATTGTTTTTTTTTACAAATGATTTACCTTATTATTTATTTAAGTATATTTTTCCTTAATAATCTACAAATTAAAAAATATATTAATATGATACTTATTAAACACTTGTTAAAACGTTTAACAAAAAGTCAAATTGACTTTTTATTAAGATATAATTAAAATTGTATAATACTAGTAGTAATCAGAGCAATACATATTTTTGACCATACAATGTAAAACATATTAAAGACAATATTTAAACTTTAAGACACTAAACAAATATGTTTAGGATAACAATTATCTCATAAATTACATTTGTGACAATTTATGAGCGCATATTAGTAGATGGTCAAAAATACACTATGAAATTAAATTGTATATAATATAGGTAAATCTGTATAAAATTAAATATTTGATATACAGGAAAATTTCATGTTATTACATTTATCGTTATTAAGAAGATACAACACCCGTATTTTTGTCTATATACATTTAATGTGAAATATAGGATAATCAAGATAGGTCTTGATATATTTATATAGATATTGTATAGTAATATTAATTATTGTGACAATTAAGTTAAATTCGAATTATTTCAATGACCTTTCATTGATTTTTTGTAAAATATCACCATATACCTAATAAACTAGTGTACTTTTTTCATAATTTAAATAGCCATAACTTCATTTTCAGAAAAAGTTCTATAAAAACCATTAAAATGTATTTAAGCAAGATATTTCATATTAAAGTTTACGTATCAGTGATTTCGATATAATACCCATTAGATGGTTGGAGATACCATTACAATTATAGTTATAACATTATTTTAATTTTGTAACATGATATCCTAAACACTCTATGTACATAAATAAATACATATAATTATATATAGTAAAATTAGTTGTAAATTTATATAACCTACTTATATATTTTATAAGAAATAAAATCAATGAAAAATTTTAAATATTAGGTACCATAAATTCATAGTTATCGATATACCTAATAAATTTAATATTGTAGTAACTTTATATTTCTTTTGTCACAACCACAAATAATACAATATGACTCTATTTGAATTTAAACGTTTTATTAAGCAATCAAATAATTGTATTCGGTTAAAGTTTACTTCATAGTTTATAATGTAAGTATTATTTTATTTATTTTTAACTTTCATTTTGTTTAGTGCATTAGACAAACAATTATTTCATAAAATGTTCGGTAAAAAAAATTTAGATTATTGTAGAAAAATAGTATTTGTTAATGGGTACTATATGAACAAATGTAATAAAATATACATTATACCTATTTTAAATAAAAAATAAATATGTATTATTATTTCGAAATAATATTTTATAGTATAAATTATATTTTAATAGTATATTATACTCATCGATAGAAACAGACTGTTATAAGACTTTGTTAATACTATAGTTTTAAACGTAACATTTAAATACATGTTATAAATACGTTATATTTATGTACCTAATTGCGTGTAAATAAAGAGATAATCGGCTTCAACTTACCTAATAATAACAATTTAACTTCTCTTGCGGCTTTTTCACCATCGGCCCGGAGTGTTTTGTCTATTTTCTTTGATCGCTCAACGGCCTCTTTTTCGCCGGAACTTATTGTACAGCCCATCGTCAAACACGATTAATTACTGAAAATTGAATAAACGAAACAATTGCAATATACGAATGCAACGTATAAACTACGACAGGTACAGGATGAATAATAAATTGAAAAAAACACGATACGGGACCGAACGAAACAAATCACAAACGTCGAAATGAGTTGTGACTAATGTGAGAAACCAGGGATCGCGTGAAAAATATATCAGATATGTAGTAAAGTATACGCCAATGCGCGATGTGCATCATAAATCATAATGACATAATATACTCTGATTGTAGTTTGTAACAGTCGCCGTGAAGTAAACAGTTGTTATCATTAGTTTTCGGCGTGCGACATTTGACCCGAGAGCAAAACAAATAAACCAGTTCCTATGTTATCTATATTGTCGTATATGGCCAGTGGCCGTGAAACGATGACGCAGTTACGCAGTGGTAGTAATGACGTTTGTACGTTTATAACGATAATAGGGTTGTTGCTGTGATAAAAACGACCGTTTTCTAGGAATTGTGGCCTGCGGGCTGTTTGTCGAACGACCATAAATCTTTCTAGTTTCTTGGTCTGTTTATATTATCATAAACCATGCGAACGACAATCTGTCGACTACGTTTGGCGCTAATGGCGTTATAATCACGAATATGAGTGACTAAACTAAAATAATATTATAAACAATACTCTTATGACCAGGGATGTATTGGTAAATAATGTCTTGAGTATACGCCATATTTTTCTCAAAATTACTTGAAATGATTATTATGACATTATAATTTTTTTTATATTTTTAGTCAAATAATTAGTTTTTATCCGTAATAATTTTATTTAATAACTATAAATAAATTATAACTATAGAACTCTACACTTTATTAAATACAATTTTTTTTTTGTTTAAATTGTATTCATTTTAAGTTGTGGAGTTATATAATTCATGAATTAACTACTAATAGAAACATAATACCTTATAGATTTATTTTCATTAATAAAATACACTTAATATTAAAATTATTTACGTTTATTGTCATTAAATGTACAACAAATTTATAAATGATAAAATATTATGGCCGTTACCTACCGTATACTTATAAAATTATTATTTTTATTGTGTATACGAACTTGTATACAAATATTGTTATGAGTATACATCGTACAATGTAGTGATGGGCACTATCGAATAAAAACTATCGACTTTTTCGATAGTTTAAAACTATCTAGTCATTCGATTGTATTTTTAAACTATCGAATGATTTCCATTCGAATACAACTATCGAATGATTTTGATTCGAATGAAAACTATCGGTTATTCATTCGATAGTTTGTTTGGACTATCGAATGATATTCGAATGATATTCGATAGTCAACACTAGTCGGTAGTGCCCATCATTAGTACAATGCCGTATACGTTCCAATACATCACTGCTGATGACACGAAAAAAAAAATGCTTAGCTTATCAGTCTACACTCCACTCCACATTATTAGATATGTTATATCTACCACCATTTATATGAAATTAATGTGCGATAATAAAGAAATGTCTTTATTATCTATGTGTCCACTAGCATAATGACGATTTTCAATATTTTCATCGATTTTAAAATCAAGATTCAACAGATAAAACAATCATAGCTTTTTTCCTTTTTAAGGGGGGGCCCATTTGTCAACACGACTTTAAGCAATCGTTACCGAAACGCCGTGTGTTATTTTTATGCATTTTCAATTTTGTTTCATTTGTGACTTCGAATTCTACATTATAATATTTGACATGTCGTATTGTGTTTCCGCCATAATGTCTGTTGTTTCATGAATAGTTTTAAGTAGTGAAGTCATAACTATCGCGATCGTTGTCACTTTGACAGTGTGGTGTATCATATTATACACACCAATTGACAATTACGTGTATTTTTAATTTTGCAATCGTTTCTCAGTTATTTTATTTCACATTTGATTTTAGTATAATTTTACTAATATTATACATTGGTATGTACTGATGTGTTTATGTTTAATTTAGGCATACTTATTTTTAATTTGTAATACTTTGGATTATTGTAATCAAATAATGTTTCATACATTTTTAGTAATTGGAAATAAATAAAAGTATATTATTCATTTTTATCATCTGTATTTTATATACCTAATATGAATGAAACTTATTATGAACTTGTATCCGATGAGATTTCTAAATTACTGATTTTGACATATGAATATAATTCTTATAAATTACTATTTGTTTAAAAACACAGCATTTGTAAATATTTTAATTGCAATTGGTGTATAATTTTGATAACTCCTTTGTATAAACAAGTAGTCAGGTTTAATTAGCGATTCAAATACATTTTATAGTATATTATTGTTTCTTCTACCTATTTACCATCTAGTGTCTAACATATCACACACCTAGAAGAACAGCATAACAGATATAACAATAATACAACTTTACAGTACAGTTAGAAATTAAAATGGCAAAAAATATAAATATAAAAATGAGTTTTTATTCTACATTTCTGGTCATAACACTATTAGTTAAAGATTTGTATACTTTATCAAACATGTATATTATTTTTTTTAAATAGTATATAAGTCAAATAAAAATTATTTGGGTCCTTTTATTTATTTATTCAAATTTTGAGTTGGGTGCATTTTCCATGGAAAACATCATTATTGTATTATGTATTATATTTGATAATATAAAAACATCTCAATTGTGTGATAAGTATAATATAAGTTACTTTATCAACACTAATTTCTTTAATGTCATTTCAAAAATTTTCACTATAATTTCCATTTTAATTTAACAATTATAGCACGATAAAACAAGTATACTATGATAATACACAATAGATAAATTACAACAATACTTCAAAAATACGTCCAATACGGATAGTTTCTCATTGTCAGAATGTCAATAAACTATTATTTAATGCTATATTGTTTGGCATTAAAACTATTAAAAACTATATATTATAATATATTACAGTACTATACCATAAACATTATTATGTGTTTTCATTTATTGTTCTATTGTAACTACCCAACTATCTTCAATAAATATAATTTATCACGTCTAGGAGTGATAAATGAATTAACTACGTCTTTAAATTGGTAATAATACAAATTTAATTTTATTAGTTTTAGCATTTAGTTCAGTAAAATATGAGATTTGAGAACATTAAATTAATTAAAATTGGTAAAATTTTGAGTTGTCGTTTTTTTTGTGCGATATATGAATACCATTTATTACTCGTATAATTGTGATTTCATGAACTCACACATCCAGTACCTACACTTAATTTTTATGTATCAAGTTATGATCAACGCACAGAAAATATGTACATATTTAAAATTTATAATGGATTCTTAATTTCTAAATTGCACTTGAAAGTCATTACAATTGAGATTGGATTGGATGTGTGCATAAAAAACGAACTGCTGTGGCTCTGGTGTGTTTAATAATAAATTTTTTTTTATGAAATCATTAACATTGAAATAGCTAATATTGAATTAATGATCAGTTTTTAACATTATAATACTATATAACAGGAATGGGTAACATATATCCAACGCAAACTATGTTCTTACTCAACCACCACTTAAGTGGTGCAATGGAGTTCACCGGTATCTCTAAGAGCCCTGCCAAACTGGTTTTTAAGCTGTCGGGTCTGAACGGTTTTATTATTATGGTTTTTACGTTAGCGAAGAAATACATATGGATAACATCAAAAACCTTGTAGTATAGCGCGCTAAATTTAACCATATGTGTTTCTTCGCTTTTGTTATGTATCTTGTGCCAAATTAAACCGACAATACATACAGATCGACTTCAGTGTTTTTATTTTTTTTCATTTTACCATCAAGTGAAAAGGAAAAACACTGAAATTCGGCAACTCACTTGCGTGCTGTAACATAATTATGCCTAATAATAGTTATTTATATTAATTAATTTTTATTTTTTTAGGATAAAATATGGCTCCAAAAAAAAATGCTTTTCAAATATTCTTAAATGACTATAATAATAACGAAACTAAAAAAGGAAATATGCCTACAGGTATGAAGAAATTGGTTGAAAAATTAACACCAGTTTGGAATGTAAGCATTTAAAACATAATAAGACATTTTTCTTAGACATCTTAAAAGTGTATTATAAAATTGTGTTATAGTCTATGTCTGATGAAGAAAAAAATAAATACAAAATTATTGCTGTTGAAATTAATAAAAATCGCAAACAAGACAATTTACCAGAACAAATTAATCAAACACGAGATAACAGTTTTGATTATTGGACTATGAAAGATTCTTTAACTGTCATGTTTGAATCTATTTATAATAAAACTGGTAAGAATGACCTAATATAAATATATTTTCTCAAGGTAAATTGTTTTCTTCTTGAATAGACTATGAAGTGTATTTTTAATCTGTAATAAATTTTAAGTCTCATAAATAATAGTTACTGAATTTTGTTAAAAATTAATTATTGATTAATTAATATAGATAATTTCGTATTACATATCTTTTTATATTCTGAGCAAAGTGAAGAATGTATTGGTTTTACAATGAGGGTATTTTGTTTCACACATTTTTCAAATATCTCAAAAGTTTTTCCTTGAAAAAGAAAAACTGGTGAAAAATCGACAAAATTACGGTTTCTGCAATTTTAAATATTTTTATTTTGTGATATCTAATTGAGTTTTGATCGTAAAAACTTAAAAAAAAGTATGACTCTTTTTATTTAAAAATTTTGACTAAGAGTTTTCTTCCATAACTCTATATAATACGTTTCAAATCTGAATTGTTATTATTATAGAACATAGACTTATATAAATTCGGTAATACATTTTAAGATTAATCTATAAATAAGTAATTTTTTATTAGCAATATTTATATAAACTATTTGTATTATTTACTAATTTAATTAAAAACCCAAATTTATTTTTCAGAACTTTTAAACAAACATTTTTTTATCTTGCACATAAATTATCATGCCCATGAAGGAGAACAATATTATTTTCCAGCAGAAATTGCAGCATTGGAATTCAATTTAAAAAGTGGCGTTTTTCGTACATATCATCAAATTATTGGTCTTTGTAAGTATGTAGAAGGTTGCATAATTAAGGATAAGCAGTCATAACAATAAATAATAGATATAATAGATAGAAACAATGTATAAACAAAAAAGATTTTTTTATCGCCAAATTATTATTATTATTATTCTATTTACTTATGTACCTATCTGGCGATAAAATAAAAATAACAATAATAATCTAATGGATTTCAATAAACACTATTAATTATTAACTATTAATATTTTATAAGAAAAAAATATTATATAATAAATATTATTGGTATAGGTATGATTTGATTTTTGTTGTAACATCCGTAAGCTTATAACTTTTATGCAGTACACATATTTTAAGCGTAAATAAAGAAATAGGCAATAATTAATAATAATGTTTTATTTATAGGCAACTAGCCTAGAATAATAACATACATGTATTGAAAGCCATTAATATACTATTACATAATAGTATAACAATACTATGTATAATATATCAATTTAGGTATATGGCATATTTGATATACGTAAATTAATAA
>CM023361.1:25010664-25154060 GCA_013282895.1 Eriosoma lanigerum | reverse complement strand
ATTAAAAATTAATAGAAATATCACCAAAATAATCTGTGTGTCTAATGTGCAGTATAACAAAACAAAAATTATGGCATTATAAGAGATAAACACTTATTATTTAAAGAAAATACTTTTTTTAAAAAATGTAGTTACGAAAAATTAAAAATCTAATAGTCAAATAGCCATTTATTCTTTTTTAAAAATATTTTATTTAATTCAGTCATATGTCTGTCTTAAAAATTGTTTCTTTTAATTTGATAATTGTGTTTAGGCTCTAAATATTACAATTATTTTTCTACAGATGTTTATTTTACTATACTACCTGCTAGACATATAGAAACAGTATTATGTGCTGTAATATCAGTTTGCACTCTTTGATTACACATGTATAATGATTGTAAACTGACAAATTTTCAAATAAGTTTTTCCAAACTAATATTACTACATAAAAAATATAATATTGTTATAATTTTCCTAATATACTCAAATATTCCCTCATAATCAGCAATTACTTAAACTTTAATATACAAAATAAAATTTTAACTATAATCTGCTAGCATTATGAAACACATTTATATATCACTAATATTACTGCAACCCTACTTGATAAATATAAAAAATCTCTCTAGGATTAAATATTATTTTTTTTGAAATTATAATTATATTAAATGCAATTATAGATGATGCTAATCGCTGTAAAAGAGTTTTCAAAATTGGTAGTCTTGATCGCTTATTATTTGAAATAAAAAAAAAATTGAATATACATTTGGATACTATAAATTCAAGGTCAAATATTTCAATTCACACGATTTTAGAAGCTGATATGTATGGATGTGGTCTATGTTGTGTGGTATGTAAAGTTTTATATAACCAAAATGTATTGTCCCTTGGATTGTAATAAAATATAGAAATGTTTTAAGTACTTTTTCTTCATAAATCTTTTATCTATTGACTTTATAATAAAAAAAATTTTTTTTTTTTTAATTCTATATATTATTTGAAGCTATTTATTCTATAAAATGTATAGTTTTTTTTCAAACGCTAATATTAGGTTAAACTTTTTATATTTATTTATTTTAATTATGTCCCTAATTTTTTTAATATACAAAAAAAATGTCCTTTATAGTATCTTGTGCTATATGTTTTGTATTTATATATTTTAAATTTCTAATTTTTTTATTAAACTACATATTTTATTTCATATATGCCTTATATCATATTCCAATGTAATTATAAATAAAATTTAAAATTTATAACTTTACTTGAAAACTGAAAGAGTGGAGTTTATATTAAGTAATAATAAAATAATGTTATTTATTTTAGATTCTGAGCGAAGCGAAGAATGTATTGGTTTTACAAAGATGTTTTTTTTTTTTTTTGTTTTAACAATTTTTTGAGTATTAACATAGGTAATATACATATGAGATAC
Organism: Eriosoma lanigerum; assembly: GCA_013282895.1. Classification (NCBI taxonomy): domain Eukaryota; kingdom Metazoa; phylum Arthropoda; class Insecta; order Hemiptera; family Aphididae; genus Eriosoma; species Eriosoma lanigerum. Next base: position 25,152,649 of record CM023361.1, on the reverse strand, counting down.
AATTTTGGAACTGATTGGTTGATTATTTGACCCAGTATGGAACTTTGAACTTTTTTCCAAAAATGCTTAATATTTCCGGTAATTTTTGATTTATCGCTTTGAAAATTTTGTCGAAGTATAATCATATACTACTTAATCTTTTTACAAAATATTTTGAAAATCGTGACTAACAATTTTTTATTATAGGTTTTTAAAGTTTAAATTCCCGAAAATCGGAAAAATAACGGTTTCATTATTTAAGTTTTTTTAATTTCGTAATAACTATTTGAGTATTGATCATAAGGACTTGAAACTTTCTTTTGAATATCAACATTATAGAAAAAATTTTTGAAACGATTGATTGATTTTCTGACTAAATACAGAGATTTTAACTTTTTTCCAAAAATGATTAATTTATTAATTAATGATTATTTCCTGTAATTTTTGCTTTTTTGATTTGAAAATTTTATCAGAGTCTAATCATATAAAAATTAATCTTTTTACAAAATATTTTCATAATCATATATGTATGTTGCAACTTTATTTTATAAGCTTCTAAAATTTGAATAATTTTAACAGAAATGAATATTATATTTTTTTTTTATTTATGAAGACACTTTTTCGGATAGAAATAATGGTCCGATTAACATAAGTAGGTTATGTTTTCGGTAGCAAATTGCATCTAGTTGGTACTTTATTTAGCTCATTTTTCGAAATTCTCAAAAACTTTTCCTTGGGAGGGAAAAAACTACCAAAAAATGGCGGGAAATCGGCAAAATTAAGGTTTCTGTTATTTTAAATTTTTTAATTTTGTGATAACTAATTGAGTTTTAATCATAGGAACTTGAAAATTTTATATGAGTATTCACTTAGGTGAACTTCATTACAAGAAAAAATTTAGAAACAAATGGTTGATTTTCTGACTAAGTATAGAGTTTTGGCTTTTTTTATAAAAATGTTTAATATTTCCTGCAATTTTTAGTTTATTGGTTTGAAAATTTTGTCAAAGTCTAGACATGTACGACTTAATGTTTTTACAAAATATTTTGAAAATCGGCAAAATTACGGTTTCATTATTTTATTTCTTAATAACTAAATAAGTTTTGATCGTAGGAAATTGAAATTTATTTTAAAAATTTACATTCGTAATTTACACACGTGGTAAAATTTTGGAATGGATTATTAGTATAGCATATTGTAATATATTGAGTTTCGCTTAGAATCGTATTTTCTAATTCAATATCATTGCATTCAAATCTTAAGTATAATAAACCACTAATTTTTCCGAGGACTGAAGAGATGTTCACAATCGACATCCCCACTTATCTTTACTTTTTTTTAATTTTAAAATCTTATCTTGGTTGCTCTTATAGAAATTAAGTAAATTAGAATAACTAAATATGAAAAATATAATATACAATAGTTATGAATGTCATTAATTGTTAAATAGACAATCAATCACACAGCAGTTAATTTATACTTTAGTGGTGTAATTTTTTCTATCATTTATTGTATCTTTTTAGTTTTATAATTATAAAGTAAAATAGCTATACTATTAACTTTACTATGGGATTTTTATTGTGTAATATAACTTTTGATTCAATTTGTAGTACCATGAGGCAAAAAATATTGCTTTCAAATGTTCCAAGGCTCGCATTCTTCAATGGATGTCAAATATTTGTCAACATATTAATGAGCATACTGACTTAACACTTGTACCTGGAAAACACATAGCAGTTCCATTAAAAGATGGATCATTGATTGTAAGACTATAGTTATACAATACAATTCATTATATATATCTTTGTATTTTCATTTTTTTTTTTTTTTTTTTTTTTTTTAAGATGATTGAAAATGAGCATATACCTCTGTCTAAACAAGATCTCAAATTCAACATAACTTAAACCAACTACATCTAATTGATAGCTAATTTATTAATAAAAGGTTTAATTATATAAATAAAAAGTATTGTATTTGTTTTTGTGTGTGTGTGTGTGTGTGAGTGCAACAGTAATTTATATTTATTATCGATAATATTAATAACAAAACATGTTACGCTTACGGACGTGTATGCGGAATCAGTATTGCATACGCTGTCATCGACCATCGTCTATCTCATTATTCTGCCGGTTATATTAAACAATTATTATAAGTTGTGTCTTGCGTATTAACTGTATATTGTGAGTGTGACATATCAATAATGAATATAAATAATATAATATGTGAATGTAAAATTTTAAAAATAGTATAGGGGGGTGTGAGGGGCAAAGCCCCCACGATTTCATTAACTTACAATTCAACACATACACTAAGCTAAAACCCATACTATGCCACTGATATTATTACATGTGTAATGTGTGTATGGAATGTAATATAGGCATACAGAGTTACACTTACAGTTACGCACATAATTTTATGGTACATAGGTATTATTATTATTTTTGTAAATAAATTTTAAAGCTCTATATTCAGTCAAAAATATTTTAAAGTCCTTTCGTCAAAATTACAATTTCCATGAATTTTTTGTTTTTCCGTTATTATTTTGTATTTTTTACTTTTTACTCACCCATTGAAAAACTTTTGAGAAATAAGTATATTATACATATTATTACAATCTTAATCGATTACTCAACTATAAATAATAATTTTGCTTAGATGTTAGTATATTATCTACTTATTACCAAGAGAGTAAACTATTTTTTTTATAAAAAACAAAAAGGGCCTCATTTTATTTCTGCACCCTGGCCAAATAAGACATAAATCCGGCACTAACTATAGTAGTAATTACACTATGGTACTTAAGTGATACCAATTACTATAAACCAAGGAGTGTACACACTCGGCTTATTAGTTAACTCTAAAATTTACACCAGTTATATCCACCACCTGCAGAGTGCTCTGACTATCCTTAGCAAGCCTAAAGATTTGAAATGTATATACTATTATTTATTACTATGGAAGTTCGACAGTATTAAATAACTATAAGTCTATAAATAATAATTGTAAATAAATAAATAAAACGTTATTAAGTTACCATGAATACTTTATGCCTTTATTTCTATAGACTTTGTTATATTCATTAGACATTTTCATAAAATACTTATTTGTAATTCGTTTTAATTATTTTTCAAAATGCCTAATACATTTTTTGTTCCGTAGTACAATACTGGTTTATATATAGATCTTAAGAGTTATAAAATTGAAAAGAAAATATAGCCTGCATTATTCCAACCATCGGAGATAGGTCGTAGGTATATTTAATAAGTATATTTTCATAGATAAATATTTAATAAATTTTACCTACAGATATTTATAATTTCTTATTTACTAACCAGTAAAATTAATAAATTAGTTTACAGGTAAATATTTGGTTCAATTAAATTTTGAATACCTATATGTTTTTTGTTATATAATTAACAATATCTGATAACTAATTTATAATCTTATTTCTTACGTAAATATATATATAATATTATATTATATTTATATAAAAGAATACAAATTTTATGAAATACAAGTTAGTTCAATTTCTATTATGCAGAAAATAAAATGAAAGGGTACTAAGTAAAATAATAATAATGAAAACTTGTTTAAAAAAAACTCAAACGTTGTATAAATTGTAAAATAATGACATACAATTAGTTGTTATATTTTAAATGAAATTTAAATACCTAATAAAATTTAATAATAATATGTGTTATTCATAATGTATATAATTTATAATATAAATACCAACCTATATATGGTGCTGCAGATATCATTCAAGAATTGCAAGTGGAAACATATGGTTCAATGAAAAAACAAGAAAAAGTTGAACTCATCTTAGAACAAATAAGATTATGTTTGGCTTAAAAAGATTACATTCGTACACAGATTATTTTTAAAAAGATAAACACTAAATTCTTTGATGACAATAAACCTGAAATACAACAGCTTAAATTAAAATACTATAAGTAAGCAAAAGTATACTTATTTTATTTAAAAATAATTTTTATTACTCAATTTGTATAGGTTAATGATTAAGTTGGGAGAACATGATGGCCAATATTTAGACATTTGCCGCTATTACAGAGCTATTCAAGCTACTCCAGAAATTATGCTGATGAAACAAAACGTAATGCTGCTTTGCAAAATGCTATTTTGTATCTAATATTAGCACCATACGATAATCATCAATTAGATTTAACACATAGAATTTTTGAGGATAAAGCCTAACAAAATATACAAACGTACAAGTATGTATTTATTTACTATTATTATTAGAGTTATTATTACAAAATATATTTCTTATGATAAGGTCACTCCTGAAATTATTCACTACTATGGAATTAATCCAATGGGAACAGCTGAGCAAAAATTATGAAGTTGAACTAAAATCTAGATCATTGATTACAGATGTATTTTCTGTTAAAACTGAAAATGGAAATAAACGTTGGGCTGATTTAAAAAACAGAGTTGCTGAACATGTATGTTTTAAAATTTATTATTGTTAAATAACCTCAATTACAATCATAATAATTATTAATTTCTTAGTCCATGGTTATACAATTAAATATAAAGATTTGGTAATACTAAACAAACATAAATGATGAAAAATAGGGACTTATTTAATACTTATATATCTCTGACAATAAATATAATATAATTTTTTGTTTTAGAATGTTCGTGTAATGGCTAAATTCTATTCTAGAATAAAAATTATTCGGATGTCTCAATTGATGGATATGAATTTAGAAGTTAGATGGGTTAAATTATTTATTTTTACTTTATTAGTTTTCATATACTAAGATCATATTTATTTTACAGGATACTGAACAATTGCTATTGAATATTATTTTGGATAAATCAGTGACAGCTAAAACTGATCGCCCATCAGGAGTTGTCGATTTTTCAGTTGTTAAATCTATTAATGATGTATTGAATGATTGGTCATTTGGACTTGATGATCTCATGAAACTAGTTAACAATACAACTCATCTCATCAACAAAGTGTACAGATGGTTCATGAACATTTAATGACTAATTAAATAGTATAATATAATATGTTGTAAACATTTAGTAATGTCATATTCATTATTTTAATTAATAACAATAATCTACTCTCCCTTAACATTTTTTTTTTTTAAATTTCATTATTAAGATAAATATTGTATTGTCAAATTTGTATTCTTGTATTATCTATATACTTACAATATAAGTATGGAAAATATATAGTGAATAGATGAGAATTGCATGTTCAATAAGTAAAATAACAGGATTTATAAATATTAATATATAGAAATAAATTCAATAAGATAAAATTAATTAGTGATTATTTAAATCTTATATTAAGTCTATCTAAAGTTGGCTTTAAATTATTTAATAGCCATTAATTCTACAACAATTATTTTAGGGTTATCAATAGCTGCTTTGATTTTGCATAAGTAGGTACAATACAGCTTCAAGTCGCCACTATACTTCGTTCACTATACGCCTGTGATTGTATGTCGTACATAATTGGTTTTATAACAACCATAGGCATAGTTTAAAAAAATTATCTAGGAAGCTATAGCTTGAAAATATTGTAATATGTATATAAAATGTACCTACTACTGTTCAATTGGGCTCGTAGCCCGTTAATAAATAAATAAAATCTAGGTCAATAGTAATTAGCAAGTTACAATTTTAGATGCGTTATAAGGGGTTCTGAGGGGCTTTTGACCACCAACAAACTATGCCCATGAATTGACAAAACCTGAACATGAACCTAATAAGGGTAAAAAACATATGGAAAAAATATTGATGAATATCACGAGTTGAATTTTTAATATTTACTTGTCCTTTGACGGCCTAATATTGGATACGGGAGATGTGACAAAATGTTAAATGCTTTTAACAACAAGTAAGTATTAATTTGAAAACAATAATTCTAATTTTTTGTAATTTGTACAATGTTTGTGATATAAAAATAGCATTGTAAATCTTTTATCAACTGAAGACTTAAATATTTGTAATTCATGATCAGATTGATTTAATATTAATTTTCAATCTACACCATCAGGTAATTAGTTACATCTAATAGTGACTCTTGAATTATCAAGATCATACAACTAAATATTGTCATTTACATTCATTACAGTCAAAAAGCTTTAGTGCATGCATTTTTGGATAAAATACCATGTCAGGAATCAGTGGCGCTGATAAATTACCTAATTAATTTATGACAAATGACATGGTAAATTTTAAGTCAGTAGGTGGGTAGAGAGGCAGGTAGCTGTATAAATATGTCTGTTAAATGATATTTGTTGCTTTTTATATTGCTTTTTTTAACCATGAAATACTTTTATTTTATTTACTAGTTACAGGCCCAAAAATAACAATTTTTAAAATAATTTACTTACAGATCATTAAAAAAAACCAATTGATATTGTACAATACGAATATATATTTAAAATTTAAAAATAATAGGAGGGGATAGTGTTTGATATACGTTAGAGACAGGTTAAGGGAGAGCTCAGTGGTGGTCAAATAGGGAGGATAAGGGGATATATCCCCTCCATGACCTTTTTGGAATTATGTATTATTTTTAACAATATACTGTTTATTACCTATATATTAATAAAAAAAGCGGGAAGGTCGATTCTGGACATTCCTTCTTTGACCCTCAGTCCTCAGAGAAATTAGTGGTTTATTATAATTAAGATTTGAATGCAATGATATTGTATTAGAAAATATGTTTTTAAGCGAAACTCAATATAATACTGATAATCCATTCCGAAACCTATAAGAATACTCAAAAAAAATGTCTAATACCTACATTCAAAATTGCATTCGTTATCATGAAATCAAAAAAATTAAAAAAAACGAAAATCGTAATTTTACCATTTTTTGGTAGTTTTTCTTCTCCTCAGAGAAATCTTTTGAGAAATTCGAAAAATGGGCTTAATAAAGTACCAAGATAATACGATTTTCTACAGAAAGCATACCCTATTTGTAGTAAATTGGACCATTATTTCTACCCGAAAAAATGTTTTCATATATAAAAAAAAAAAAAACACCATTGTAAAAACAATACATTCCTTGCTCCGCTCAGAATCTAAAATAAATTTAATAATTTTATTACAATATTATTAATATATTTTGACTGATATTTACAGTTGTCAAAATTTATGTTGAAAAATCAGAATTATACCTCCTCCCCATAACAAAATCATTTGACCGCCACTGGGAGAGCTGTTGAAGTAATTGGACGCGGGAGTGGGAGTGAGGATTATAAAAGGGAGTGGAATTTCAAGTAGTGAGGGCTGAGACTTCGAAATTAATAAGTTATAAAAACACAGGTGAATCGATTGAACTAGATCGAAGATTGGACAGTAAAAATTGTAATCACGACATTAATCCAGAGCTAATTTGATTATTAATAGTTGGTTGTTGGTTGATGGTAATTGTATTACAACGAAGATTTACTTTTGTTAGTTAATTTTTATTAGGTCTACTTAAAGACGTTGTTTTGAGTTAATTGCAATCTTTACTTTTATTGTTCATCATTACAGATTTTTTTTTAGTACCTAACCTACCTATTTAATTTATAATAAGCATTTTACCAATGTAATTACTATTATTGTACTTCCGTAATGACACAATGCTATAAAACGCAATTGGGAACTAGGCGCGGATCCAAAGGGGGAAAGAAGATATCACCCCTCTCCATCCATAGAATATTTAATGGACATTTTTTAAAAACATTTAATTTTAAAATTATTTACCTATATGTATTTAAAATAAGCACTTATAATATATAAACTTCTATTACGATTTTCAATTTGGGTTTTTATGATTAGAAAACTGGTTTTATTAAAAAATATTACCTATTATTTTCATAATGTTTAACATTATGTTATTGTCATAAATAATAATAGGTTACCTACCTATTACTATTTATTTTACAAAATATATATTAAGTACATACATGTACCTATAAGTAATAGTATAAAATGTTTAAATTATTTAAATATTTTGTTTGATATTTGTTTAAATATTAAAAAAAATAGTTTTATTCGAATGTAATTTCCAATGAAAAAAAATGGTGCTACACTGCTGCCATTTAAAACAAATTTAAGTTTAATTACGCATGCAAAATACGCACACCTAAGGAGCTAAAATGTTTAAAAGCGGTGCAAAATGTGCGTTGATATATACTTCAAACATCATGAGCGAATTCCCATCTTGATCTAAGGCTGATCCGGTTGAAATTTGATTTTTAGATGAAACATAATATTGTATATTATATAAATATAAAATTATATGGGTATATTTTACTGGCCCCCTCTCACCCGTAAAAGTATTACGGACTTTGCGACTGTCGGAAACATACCTAACGAAAATATAATTTCTTTGGATTGTAAATGTATTTTCTTTCGTAATAAATATTACAAAATGTCGTATAGCACGTCCATATGGGTATTATTTACCGGAGTTGATATAATTAATATTACGTAATATGCAGCAGCCACGCAGGTATAAAATAATATAGGGTATGTCTATCATCTATGACGTAACTAACGTATACGTACATATATACACGTATTTCGCCCGCGGGCGTCACTGCGTATGTTCGCGAATATAATGTTGCCGTTACATTTGTTACCTCCAATCTCCACCTGTGCGTATCGGCACGTGACACGGAGGGAGGAATCAACAAATAATTATTTTCAGTTAAGTCCACCGTCTCCTTCGCGCGAGCGACCACAACCCCTCGTAACCACTAACCAATAACCATCCCTTGGCAACCTCTTCCGCCGTTGCGAACGGAGTAAAATGTATTGATTATTCTGCAGTCTGTACGATAATATTATACCTATATATAATACAATAAGCGCGAGTCGCACATCCGTCGAGATCGCACGCGCCACCCCTCGCTGCCGCTACACTTTCCGTTGATGAGCAGCGCGTTTCGCGGAAAATAAACAGAAATAAAAGAGGCGGGATAGCCGCACCGGCAGGAACAGCGCCACAACGGCCGTCGCACTCCCGCACATTTTAGTGTTACCCAGAACACGGTCGCGGTATAGGTCTGTGAAGCGTTCGTGCCCGTCAGCAGAGAACGTATTAAAAGCCGACAAGCAAAAAATTGTTTTCAACAACAAAATAATTTGTAGGTAGTCACATAGTATAACAATATCTATAATAATTAATAATATTGATAAAAATACTTAAGCACATCAAATGAACGAAACTGTCGTGGACATGAATCACGTTTTGAAAGATCTACCCAAGGTACGTACGCAAAAGAAACGTGACGCTATATATCCTAATATAGGTGTTACGCTTTTTCTTATTTCGTTGAATTTGAATACACATGAGTAATAATAAAATATTTATTAATAGGTACCTAAAAGTTACTACCAAACTATAGGTAGTTATTATGTTTTAATAAATGTGAGTTAATATTTTAAAAATATAATTTTAAATAACTTACTAATGATTTTCATATACCTATTATGTAGAGATAATACTACGTTACAGCTTACAGGTATTATATAAACCAAGGCCATAACTGTAAACAAATATTTCTGAGGGGGGGTGGTCTAATATTTTAAATTTACCTATTAGGTATTTTACAACTATATAATATTATTTCAATTTGCACTTTTTATTTTAATAAAAATATACATAAAGTTATTTAATATGTAAATTTTACAATAAAAAAAAAATGTTATAAAACAATTTAAAATAATTATCTATACTAATTGAACGGCTCTACCTTTTTGAATAGCAAATATATTTATATTATCTTTTGGTCTTCTGGATGATCAATTTTAATATTTACATGGACATTAAGCAATGCTAGTCCAGTTAATCTGTTTTTACCAGTAGCATTTCTTAAAAACGTTTTTACACGATTTAGTGTCGAAAACGTTCTTTCTGCCGTTGCTGTTGAAACTTACAATGTAACATTATTGAATATAATGTAAATATTATGAAATAATATTTTTCATTACAGTGATGTAAATGTTTAATAATTATACTTAGGCGACTGACAAGAGTATATTTAATCCATTTTGTATACCATAGTTTTATTTTTATTTATTACTATATTTATATTATATTTCAATGATAATAAAACGTATATAATATACTAACAATAATATTATTATTCGTTTTAATAATAATTAAATGTATATTTTTTAAGAATTTTAAGGGGAGTCCGGGACCTGTAGCTGGTCTATATTATTAGACCTATGTAAGTATTACTTCTATAGTATACCTAAGGTGGGTGTAAGAATGTAGAACAATTATAATTAGTAAAGGTAATATATAGAATGTGGATGTGGACCATTGGATCAATGAAGTCGGCTACAAAGAGTAATGATTATTTTACGTCTGAGTATAAGTTCAAAAAAGTAAAAGATTCTTTAAAAAATATATACATATATTATTTATACAGTCTGTATAAATAGTGAATTACGAGAACTTGCCTTCTTTACATTGTTATTATATAGGTACTGAAAATGTTAGATCCTCATAATACACCATGACAAATATTTGTACTTATTTAAAGTCAAATAAAGTTACAAATTTAAGTTACAAAGATAAAACAATTTCAATTTTATAATTTTAAATGATTTAACTCATTGTTTATTTTTAACCTTATTTGTTCATATAAATTGGAAATCAATTAATCACCTAAAGGAATAGCTCTATGTCATACTCATACTTATACTTTACCCAAATATTATTATTTGACATTTTATTTATTAATGCGGCCACTAATTTTAATTAACAATTATTTTATTATTTATAAAATACATTTTCAGTATTTTGTATGAAATTAATAATTGTTTTTATATTTATACCTAGTTTAATTTAAAGGCGTTTACGTTAATTTGTAGTTATTTGTTTAGTAATCGAGTATGTATTAGTTAGGTAGGTACATACTATATAGGTTGTTGATTAATTAACTAGTCATTAGTCAATATGTTGACTTTTTAAATTAAATGCAAATAGAATAGGTACCTTTACCTACAAGTTATCAGTTAAGGTAAATTATATTGTAAATATTTGAGGTACTTTTTACAGTGAATATAAGTATAGTTTAATAGTATTTATTATGTGGGCGCCTATAGCGTAAAGGTAAATAAAATAATACGCATTTCTGACAGACGACAGTAATAAATCAACTTGAGTAGGTATACCATTAATTATCGAATATACATGTAGATAGAACTTTATAATCATTGGTAATACATACTTTTATGTTTTCTTAATAATATGTAGGTACAAACAAATGTATTACGTACTTATAAAGTTTTAAAGTATGATTTTAAATTCTAAACGAAACGAAGAAACTATTTCTTTACAATGTATCTTTTTTTTTTTTTTTTCTTGTAGATACTTTTTCGGGCAAAAATAATTATCAAATTACCACAAATAGGTTATGCTTACGGTAGTGAATAGTACTATTTTGTACTTAATTTAACTTATTTTTCAAATTATACAAAAAATTTTTTTAGAGAGAAGAAAAACTACCAAAAACATATAAAATAATTGCAAAATTTACGGAAACTGTAATTTTGACGAATTCGATGTTAAATATTTTATGAAAACTAATGTAATTTTGAACACAGGGATTTGGATTTGAAAATTTAATAGAAGCATAATAATATATGACTTAATCAAATTTTAAAAAGAATCATAAATCAACAGTCCAATATTTTTTTTAATAAGCATTTTTACAATTGGAATTTTAAGTAAAATTGAAGAAATATATTTCCATATGGTTTCCCTGTTATATAGTATAAAGTTTATGATTTTATATACATTAAACATTAATCTAAAAATTGATACGCACTTTATGATATACTTCTAAATATGAATATACAATTTTTTGTAAAATCGATAGGTCCGTTTTTATACACGCCTTCAAATATTAAGATTTCACATTGATTTTTTGTTTTTAATGGTCTGAAAACACATTTTTGGTAGTAATAATGGTCCGATTACTACAAATAAAGTATGCTTTCGGTAGAGAATTTTGTCTAGTTAGTACTTAATTTAGGTCATTTTTGAAATTTTCAATATTTATCTAATGAAACAAGAAAAACCACTGATAATGGCAGAAAATCTACATTTTTGACAATCTTGAATTTCATTATTTATGATAAATAATTTTTCTGTTGCACATTATATAATAAATAACATTTTTTTATAAAAATAAATATTAATAGTACCTATACCTAATGCATAAAAGTAAATAAACTATATCCAGTTATTAAAAATCTTAATTATAATATAATACGATAAAATTCCACCACTACTTTTTCCGAGAACAGATGAGATGAAGGAGAAACGCCTAGAATTGACTGCCCAGGGGTTTTTTCATAGATTAACACAACCTAACTTATAAATCTAATGGTTAGAGTAATTTATGTTATGTAGATAACTTTTATATTGTTCAAAGTTCAAAATATCAATTAATACTGAAATTTTAGGTTATAGGTAATTTATTTATACTTGTTACAGATTATTATTATTAGCTAAACAATATAATTTATTTTAATGCAAATAAAATATAGGATTTTTAGTTATTTTTTAATATGTATAGTTTGAGTCTCTTGATATTTTTATTTTTTAAAAATTATAAATACTAAAATACTTATAACTAGCGGGGTATTTAGGATTTTACTATAACGGAGGATATGTAATGTAAACATTTAATTGATTAAGAGGGGACTTTATTCTCTAGCATCGTCTTTAACACGCGTTAAAGGGTTGCAATTTTGATTAAAAATAACTTATTTAATATTAGTTTTCGAAAAATATCACTAGAAAAAAAGTTAAAGGTAGGGTTGGTTAAAGGTGGGGCTCTATGATCCAGTGAATTTAAATATAAAATAATATCATGTAAATTTATGTTTTAGGAAATGCGTGCTATGCATATTAAAGGAGAAAGAGCAAAACGTGAATTGGCTGAATTAGAGACTAAGGAAAAGTATGCTGTAAAGAAATTAATGGAAGCAACATTACAAAAGAAAAAGGAAAATGAAGGTAATATTTTATATTTTTACTAAGTACTATGTTGATAAATTATCTGTTATAAATTGTTGAAAATTTTAAATAATAATATTTTTTTTTAAAATTATAATGTAGTTTTTTTATAATTATATTAGAATAAGTATTTTATTGTTTGTATATTGTAATATAATATACCTATCTACCTTCTTGTATATCACTCATTTATAATTTATAATATAAATATTATATATTTAAATTTTACCTAGCGATATTGATGTATTGTAACTTCAAATTAATTATTATTATTATTATTATTATTATTTTTTGTTGGGGATGGGTAAATTAACTCAAAGACGATATACGATCATAGTTGTTCTAATTATCAGGGACATATTTTATATATTAGGAACATATTATATTACCTATATATTGACACGGACGTTCCATACATTAAGTATATTTTATACACATTTTTATTTTAAAGCAAAACAACTCAAAGATTTGTATTTAATATCCATTTAATGTTTTCATAAATTCATCATTATTACCATTACTTGAGCATATTGATATATCTGTGTAATACCTATTCAATTTTAGTCTTTCTTGACCTGTAGATTCATACCATTTCGAAGATACCTACCTACATTTTGAGTAGTCACAATAATGTAGAAAAAGGTCTGCATCCGGTAGTCGATAGATGTTTTGTGATTGGAAGTGTAATTACTAATTAGTATGTAAAATAACTTTGAAGTTCTCTTCATGTTTTCGATGTTTTTGTACATAATAGACAATTACATTTTTTTATTTGGCTCAAGAAATCTATCGTGTTTAAATTATTTAATGAACTTGTTAAAAAATTTAATTATTTTTAAAATTCTATAATAGGTTAGGTACTTTTAATAAATAAATTAAAATACGATTTCGAAGAGGGTAGGTTTCGTGGAACCATCCAATTGTGCCACTCTTATCTAGGTATTTAAAAAATAAGAATTATTAATATACCTATGACCTATCTAACAAATATACTAACGATTGGCAATTTTAACTTAACAAAATAAATACCTAATAAATCATGGCCGTATTCAGGTGGTGGGAAGGAGGTTTTCGTGTTCAAACCTCCCCTAAAAATTTTACGATTTATTAAATGATATATATTTTAAGAAACAACAAGATTTTTATTTTAATAAACATTTCTACTTAATTAACATCTTCATAAAAAACCCATCTGAAAATTAATGCTGAAATGACCATATAATAAATGTTAGGTAACGTAAAAATTAAAAATAATTAATAAATTATAAATACAATTTAATACAAATTAACATTTGTATTTTAAAAATGTATAATAACTAGCTATTATATATATATATATTAATAAAATTATTTAGAAAAATTATTTTTAGATATATACCTAGTATATAATAATATATATTTGGTATTATGTTTTGTATAGCTATGTTAAACGCGGCTCAAGAAAGCTTAGATTGTTTGAGACAGAAGCTTAATGAACGGAAGGCTAAAAGTGAAATTTTGATGAAGAAAATTAATAAAAAACGTAATAACTCACTCATGATGGATATGCAGGATAGAGAAGCGGCTCAGTAAGTTATAATTTAATAAATTTTAAACTTCATAAATCATTAGGTAATTTATTACTATCTAGCTACAAACAAAATTTAAATGTGGGACTTCCACTCGATATAATAAGTAGTAAAATCAGACATTAATTTATGAACCTATATTAATCGATTAATAAATTGTAGACAAAATGGTGAATAGGTTTTAATTTATTTGAAATGTAGGTAATATATTAATATGTTGTTGAATCTAAGATTTTAAAGTGTAAAATAAATATAGGTTTTTATAGTATCTACTTCGATGCTACTGATTATTAAAGTAATTAATTGTATTTTAGAAACCATGCTGAAATCACAAAACGTATGATGGAGAAAATACAACAACAAGCTGAAATCGTCGAAGTAACTATTATTTTTAATTAAATATTTATTGATATACAATTTTAAACTATATACATCTTTTTATAGAAGCAAACTATCCTATTAAAACGTACACACGGATCAAAAGAGTCCTCCAAATACTTTCGCTCTAAAATCAACAATTTGAAGACGGAAATTGTTGATAAACAAAATGAACTGGATTATGTGTTGAATGTATACACAGGTCTAGGCAAAGCGTAAGAAACGATGTTACAATTTTAGATTCTGAGCGAAGAAAGGAATGTATTGGTTTTATTAAGATGTTTTATTTTGTTGCTGAAAAAATTTTTTCGGGTAGAAATAATAGTTGAATTACCACAAGTAGGGAATGTTTTCAATAGAACATTACATATATTTGGTACTTATTTAGCTCATTTTTCGAATTTTTCCTTGGGGGCTTGGGCAAGGAAAAACTACCAAAAAATAATGGAAAAACGGAAAAATTCACGGAAATTGTAATTGTAACAAAATTGATTTTAGTTTTTTCATGATAACTAATGAAATTTTGAACTTAGGGAATTTTTTTGAGGGTATTCTTATAGGTAATAAAATGTTCTAACAGTTAGGCTTATTTTTTGATTAAATATAGATTTCTGAAATTTAATTTAAAATATTTAATATTTCCTGTAATTTTGGGTTTAACGATTTGAATATTGTATAGTAGCCTACTCATATACTACTTAATATAGTAACAAAATACTTTGAAAATCGTGTCATAATTTTTTTTTAAAATGCTTCTTAAGTTAAAATATTTGATAGAATTGAATATTATGATATTTTATGTGTTTTTAAGGCCTGAAAACATTTTTTCGGGTATAAATAATGGTCTGATTACCATAAATAGGATATTCTTTCGGTTGCAAATTGCATCAAATTGGTACTTTCTAAAACTTATTTTTTTAATTTTTCGAAAGTTATTCATTGGGATAAGAATGTAGATAAAAATGGTTGAAAAACTGCTGAAATTCACGGAATCTATGATTTTAAATATATTATGATAACTAATGCATCTTTGAATAGACTTAAAAATGTTTTCGATTATTCTCATAGGTAGTAATACGTGATAAAATTTTGAAATGGATTATCAGTATAATATATCGTATATCTGACTGAATCACTTAAAGTCATTTATTCAAATGCAATATCATTGTATTCAAATCTTAATTATAAGTAACCACTAATTTGTCTGGGGAACAAATTTTTTTTTAAAAATTTATATTATTTTTTTCAATTTACAAAATAACTAGTCAATAGGTACAATAATTAAATAAATTATTTTTACTTTTTACTAATAATTTTTCACTATTTAGATTTATAAAACACAATTTATGTTTTTTATATAGATTAATTTTATCTTAAGTTAGATAATTTTTAACAATTATCTAATACATCAATATTTTTATATACATACGAAGAATCAATGAGACTCAAGCTCTCAATTCATTGAGCCATATTTTGCCTATGGTTTTAATAAGATTATAAATTTGTAGAATATTAAATTATATTATGTTATAAAATACATTTTTGACAATATATATAAAAAACATAGATTATGTTTTATAAATTTAAAGAGTGAAATGTCATTAGTAAAAGGTAAACATGATTTATTTAATTATTATACCTATTGTACTTTCGTATTTACAAATTATCAATGAGTATTAGATAAATATTATGATTTTACATATTATAAATCACTTTTATTTGTGACACAGATATAGATATAGTATTATATAAATATATTAATAATATGTAAACGAGTACACATAACATAATTAAATAATCTTTATTTATATAATTAACTATTATTTATTAAAAAAAATATGATTATATAAAAGTAATATTAAATTTGTTTTGATTTTAGTTGTCAAGAAATTCACCAGAAAAATGTGGAAAAGTCCAAAATATGCAAGGAAATGGATAAAAAAGTTACTAAAATACAGTCTAACGTTGATTCATTAAATGGTGATATAAATAAATTAACAATATAATAAATTATTAATGGAAGAAATAAGTTTTTAAAAATTTATTTAGATGTTTTATGTTTTTTTTTTTAACTTTATACTTTAATATGACTTAAAAGGTAGTTTTTTTATTTGTTATTAATCAATTTAATTTAAAATAGTGTGCAATTAAAAGTGTGTTGTGTGTCCCTCTGAAGAATTAAAACATCCCTCATAAACTATAATTTCTTCCTACCTCCCAAGTTCCAACTGAGAATTTCAATTTTATTTATCTGGAACTGCCAAACTTTTAATTGTATTGTTATATTGTGTTACTTTAAAATTAAAATAAACAGTTACACATTGGTATAAAATTGTGTTAAAATATTTGTAGTTATATTACCTTTAGCAAACAACAAAGATTACATATCTAAGATTACATTTTATTTATAGTATTTTTATATGTATGATATATATAATTTTCAAAATATAATAAAATCACAAGACTTATTCGAGTGAATTATTATCAAATTCAAATGCAAATTTTTTTAAGTTTTTCAATTTATTTATTGGAATAATTTTTTCAATTTACACAAGGCTTAAGAATTCTATTTTTAATTATTATTATATAATATATTAACTAATGAAATGATGAAATATATACATTAACAAACTTATTTAGGTATTTTATAGAATAATGTATATTAATATGTCTAAATGATATACATATATTTCAAAATATTTTCAACAGAGTATATTTCTTAAAAAAATTATATTTCTAGAGTTTATGAATCAAATTTAGGGTATTTAACATTTTTATAGCTATACTATAACTTTTCTATTTTTAAGTTTACATATTTATAAAATAAATAGAAAATAAGTATAATAAATAATTTTGGTTTTTATATTTATATTTATTTATGCTTACATAATGGTCAATTTGTTCTTTAAATTATCAAGAGTTCATATTGAAATACACAATACTATAATAGGTGGTAATTAAATATAGTAAGTGAAAATTAAGTGTTTTAAACTTTTACAAAAAAAGAATGAAATACATTATATTAATTATATTTATAAATCATAAAAACGATAATTCTAATGAGAAATAAAATGTGTTTTAAGGCTTACAAGTAATACAAAATTAATGCCAAACAAACAAATATAATTTTTAATAATGTTAAATATTTTCAAATATTAGTAATACATTCTTGGCTTTTTGAATTTTATATAAGGACTCGGAAGTAATTTACAATACTACTAAAAATTATTAAGATGTTAAGTAGATAACAAACCTAACACATAAAGAATACTGGGTAATTAAGTTTAAATTGTAGCATACCAAATATATTAAAACATTAATTTACTGGAAAGTTAAATATAATAATTATGAGTACCTATAATATATTGTTTGATTTTAGTATAATTTTTACATTTAGAATTTTGGAAGTATTGATTTGAATGGAATTTCAATAATAAGAAAATATTTACTTAATAAATAAATTTAAACAATCATGTCACTAATGTTAATAATATTTTATTACTCATAATAAATAAATTATTGTAATAGTGAAAAAAAACTAAATATATAGGTAACTATATATAATGAATAAATAACAATAATCATTATTTATAAATAATTATGGAGTACAAAATATGTATTCACTAAAAATAATTAGATATTTAATAAAACATTTTATGCCATAATAATTTCATAGGTAATAAATTATTTCGTTGTTGTAGTCTTTTATCAAAAACATTGAAATTAACTTTTTGAAGATTATCCAAGTATAAAGTAAGAGGAACAAATGGTAAAAATATTGACTTTGTACGTTTATCTACTTCTTTATCCAATTTCTTGGCCTAAAGAATATTATCAATATTTACAAAACATAAATAAATTATTAAAGCAAATGTTACTTTTAACAGATGACTATTTGCTCTAGATGCCATTTCATAAATTGCATCACACACATTATGTTCAGTTGAGTTTCTAATGATATTTTCATATGAAACTTTATGTTTTAACAAAATATCTTGAGGTATTGATAATCGTCCTGACTTAATATTATGCGGTATTCCTCTAATAATATTTACAATTCCTTGACATTTTCCTAGGTGACTAACAGCATGATCAGTTGCCATATTTTTAATACCTGTAAATAATATACATTAATAAAGTGTTTTGTATTTTCTCATGTTAATTAATTATATACAAATATATATAATATATTATATTATATATAATCAGAGCTGTAATAACCAAATATTGTGCCAGAGGCAAAACTTAAATATGCGCCTCTTTTGAATTTTAAATTAGAATTAATTCTAAAAATTTTTTTTAAACTATAGAATATAAATAAATGATCGTTGTTTAGTAATTTCATTTAAATGAATAACTTATTAAAAACACATTTAAAAGAAATATTAGTATCAAAAGTTTTCAGTTTAATTTGCGCTCTTTAAATTGTTTTATCTAAGACACAGGCACCAGTAAAAATCCTCTTGCTAAGGCTCTAATTCTAATTATTACATTTTAACAAGAATAAACGAACAATTTTCTATATATATATTAACATTAATAAATAATATATTAAAGATAAAAGCTTAAAATTTCATATTTATTTTTAACATTGGTCATAATTTTTTTTCAATTCAAATAATTCAACACATTTTATATTATATTTAATTTTAGCTTAAGTATTTAAATAAAAGCTATTAGTCTGTACTTTATACAAACATATTTAAAAATTAAAACATATCTAATTCAATATATGTACCTATTTTTGTTAAAACTTTTTAAAAATAATAAAAAATATGTATATTACATTTTATGTAGTGACAATGCAATGAAATGAACAATTTTCGAGTATTACTTTCCGTATTTTAATAAAGTTCAGTCAATCTATACACAATATTTACATTACATTACAGTAAGTAGTTACACAATAACTCCTTTTATTCTATTTGTTAAACAAATAATTTGGTTCTTGTAATTTCAATAATTAATTTTACGAACAATTTAATATTTACAGGTTAAAAATAAATAAATGAAATCTACTTTAAAATGTATAACATAATTTGTGATAAGTTGACCGTAATAAATTTATAGCTAATAATATAGATAAACCCATGGCTAAATATATTTTATATTTAGGATATACCTAATCTATTATAAATATTATTTAAAATTTTTAAATACAATTATAGTATAAATATATATTTTTAGGCACACTCTAGTTAAAAATAAATATTAATTTAAAAAAAAGCAGGAAGGTTGATTCTGGACGTTCCAGAAATTAGTGGTTTATTATAATTAAGAATTGAATACAATTATAATGCATTCAAAAATATGATTTTAAGCAAAACTCAGCCAGATATTGAAAAAATTTCAATGTTCTATATTAAGTCAGAAAATCAACTAATATTTTCTCTATGTAGATGAAAATATTAAGTGAATACTCAAAAACATTTTAGTTATTACGATCAAAACTCAATTACTTATCATGAAATATGAAAATTCAAAATGATGGAAATAGTAAGTATGCCAATTTCTACCATTTTTTTGGCAGTTTTTCTTCTACCAAGGAAAAACTTTTGAGAAATTCGAAATATGAGACAAATAAAGTACTAGCTAGATGCAATTTGCTACCGCAAACCAACCCTATTAGTGGTAATCGAACCATTTGTTCTACCCAAATATAAAATGTTTTCAGACAATAAAAAAATATCTTAGTAAAACCAATACGTTCCTTGCTTTGCTCAGAATCTAAAAATTAATTATTTTGATATGAAATAAATTTGGTAAACATTGAATATATTGTGTAATATATAATATTATAATTTAAATATTTATTTTACATTACATACTAATATACAAACCCATAGCTTCTAGAAATAAATAGTATACAGGTGAAACTGAGTTTTCAGCATAAGTATCCATATCTTCAAGAGTTTTTAATGAAGAATTTAACATATAATTTTCTCGTGATGAAATTAAACGTTTTAAATACATTATACTTAATTTTTCATTTTTTGCTGCCTATAACAAACTTATTATTAGGTATAATATAATATTGTATACAAAAATAATTATCAAATAAATACTTGCTGTATAAAGTTCAATGAGTATAGGATGTTTTGGAATTTTATCTTTATATATTTCAATCAGAGAATTCTCCCAGAATTTAAACCTCATTTTTCCAATTTTCACATCACTTATTTGATCTTGAATAGTGGCTATCTCAATATTAAATGCTCTGATAGCAAAACCTGTTCTTCTAATGTTTTTGTGTAACAATAACGTACACAAATAATTTTCAAAATCATGTTTTCTGAAAATATATTAAGATTAGAGTAAGGTAAATATAAAATATATATTAAGAAACTACTACAAGGATTTGACTTGTATCTCTCAATAATTTAAAAAATGTATGATAATGTTATTACAATAAATACATTTATACGTAGTATCACAGTAAAGTATTTTTTAAAGTTTGTAAAATATAATCATATTAATATTTAAATAATTTACAGTGTTTTTTTACATTATTCAGCAAATTCAATTTTACAACAAAATTAAATTTTTATAAGTACTAATAAAAATTTAAAAGTTTAAGATGAGTATCGAGGAGACATACATAACAGAACAATTCTATTTTAGTTACCCTTCGGATTTCAATTGTTTTTTAATGAGACTTATATATATTTTAATTATTTTCAAAACAATGGTGAAAACAACAATTTTTGTATATCAATAGTTTTTGAGTTATTGTCATTGAAAGATAATGTTTTGGTGGTCTTGTTTTTAAAAGGCTTATTTAGTTAGATTAAGTAATTTTTTCTTACTATTTGATGAATATTTATATGTAATATAATTTATTAATAAAAAATATAAGCTTTCTATATTTTCTCATCGCATCAAATAAACCACTTAAAATGGACTGATCAACAAAATATCATACCTACATTGAATGATAATAACTTAAAATCTAATCTATTAAAATTTTTGTTGGAACCAATAATTTTAAATAGTCAAAATATATATTTGAAAAAAACTAGCAAAATCTGAGGGATAGCTCTAAAATTGAATTATACTTACTTTTTTATCATGTATGGGTCTCCTTAACACGAAATATTTGAAATCGATAAAACGTTAATGACGCGGATAAACATAAAATTACCTTACTAATTCTAAACAATATTTTGCTGTGGAATTTTTTCGTATATTTGTTTGTACAGAATGACAATATGCTCGTTTCAAACCTAGACAGTTTTTAATTACCATTTTTTAATTAAATTGTAATTATCACAGAATATTTACAACAAACAATAAAGTATGAGTGTATGATGCAATTATTTAAATATGAATACGTACGAAATAAATTTGGTTAAAAAATGAAAATATTGTCAAAATAAATTATGTTTTTATTGTGAGAAGATAAGCCGAAGAAGTGATATCGCACGTGTTTATCATACAAACGCAGTGTAGGCAACGTGCATGATTCTGCATAAAATATAAATTATTAAACTATAAATTATTAGTTTTCTTTAAAATAAAAAATATTTGCCTTTAAAATGTTGCTTAAAAAAATAATTTGATTCATTGTTAATATATTTAAACATTTTCGAATAGAAATTTTAATTGTATAAATATTCCATATGTTTAATAAAATAAAAAATTGTACATAGAGGGAATTTTCCCGTTAATCTTTTGTCGTTGGTCAATCATCAACCCATTGTGCATTCGAGGGGTTTTCTAGCTTGCGAGCGTAATTCTTTTTTCTGCGTCTGAGTATTCGAGTTCATCGATTATTTTTAGTTCTTAGTTTCCTGTATTTACGGTGATTTTCGATCGATCGAATTAGTAATCTTATCATGCTGTGTTAGTAATTCAATCGTATTTGTGATGTTGCCCGAAAATGGTTTGTATAGACGAAGTAGTTGCTTACTTCAAAACACTTAAAAGCTACGAACGGCTTTGGATGATGTGTAGACTCCAAAGCCACTGTCTTCCAATTGAATTGAGGTACCTCGGCACTTGTTTAGATAATTTGTCTAAAAGAGATATTCATATATTGAAAAAATTGGAACTTGAAGCCAACGATCCAGCCAACGTCAGTGAAGTAGCTTGCAAGTGTATTTGCGATAAAACTGTTAGGGCAGCGGTCATTAAGTATTTGTCTGTATTAAATAGTAATAGTACTAAGTGTTCAGAATTAATTTACAAAGCACTAACAGACGACAAAGGTTTAGAACGTATATTCAAGTGTCCAAAAGCGTTTTTTAACGATAAAAACGCATTTGAGGAGCTTATGGTATTGTATACATTAGCTGTGAATCATCCAGCATTTTTGTTTGAACAAAAAACTCAACTAGATAGTATATTCAATTGTATTAAAAAAGAAAAAGAACGGCAATTATCTAAAAACAAAGACAGTAATCAAGACACCGAAGCTTCCGATATTTTTGAGGTATGTACATATTAATTAAATTTTTTCAAATGTCATACGTTTGTTAAGAAATTATACAAATGGTGGAACGATGACATATTATTTTATTATTATTTATTAAACATAATATACAGAATATACAAGTATTAAAAAGATTATAGGTATACCGATAATTGTACCGTATCAGTATCTGTATTGTACTGACTAATTAATTTGTAATAATAATTCAAGTTGATGGCTGTAATATGTATACATATATCTAAAGAATAGCCTAAATTGAAATAATTATTTGTTTTACCATTATAATAAGTGTTATTATAGTATACCTTATATTCTTTAAATAATTTTACTGGAAAAGTATAAGATATGAATAAAATAGATTACATATCTCCTTTAATAATAGGTATAATGAAACCATATTTTCAAGAGGCCAGTGATTCAAGTTATTGTTTCATTTCAATTGTAAAGTAACTTTAATAGTTTGATATACTTTATTTTGTATATTATATTTTTTTTTTGGCAATATAACAGTTTTCAAGTTATTTCAATTTAAAAAAAAAATATATTGGACAATGAGAGTAATTTAATAAATATGGTTTTGTTCACTTACTAATAATAAATTAACAATTAATTAAAACAATAAACTATAGTAATAAAAATATACTTTAATACCTATCAATTGTTTTGTCCATTATTACTAAGTAATACATTTGATAATCTATTTAATCATGACAAAATAGATAAATAAATTTAGTTTGTCATGTATTTAATTATAGATTCACAATTTTTTAGGATGCAGATTGATAAAATCATTGTGTAACAATTTTGGAAGTTGAAATCTAGTTTTATTTTTATGTGCCTACTTAAAAATTCTTAAGTTAATATATTTATCTTATTTAAGTTTTAAACAGATACCTATCTAACTTTTTATTAACATTAAACAAATATATAAATTATTTTATTAATTTATTAAAGTTAAAAATAACATTTCTATATTGAAACAATTATTATATACCTAGGTACTATAATACATTTAATTTAATTTAAATTAAGTTAAAAATAAAATATTTATTTAAATTCATTGAATTATGAATATAAATATATGGAAGTAGTACCTTATATTTATAACATACAGTCTGTAGGTTGTAGATACTTAATATTTGTATTTTATATTTAACTTTAATATTCTGAGCAACATTTTTACATTGTCATATTTATGTCATGTTACTATATGAAAACTTAAATTTCTTATAAAAAAAATGTTTTTTTAATTAAAGAACTTTTAATGTGTATGTAGGTAAGTAGACCTGAAATAGGTACAATTTTAAATCTTAAAAATTATGAGTGGGCAGTGGCAGCATGAACAGTATTATTACTACACAGTTCAGTCGTTCAACATAAGGTTGGGTGGGTCAGCTAGGTCATTATGTGTTATGAATTGTGATTATTATTATTATTTATTTATTGTATGATACCATTAAATGTAGAGTATAAGAACAACATTGTTAATGAAATGGGTTAAAAAAAAATTTGTCGCGTTGATAAAAAAAAGTTCATGTAGCTACTGTAACTAGGTATTAGAATAATCCATAATGTTTTTAATAATTGAATTAGGAACATAAAGTTTTTCCATAGGTAACTTGTTCAGTTTATCTTGACACCTGGCAACCATTTCGTTTGAGCTGAAAATCCCTGATTTGTGACACATGTGATACTGATGTCACAAAGTGACAAGATGAACTGGATGAGTTATAATTATTTTAATTTATTAAAATTTAACATAGGTGGTTATATGAAGTTATATACAATTACATGTTCTAACCTTGTTTTAATTTTGAAAACAAAAATTGAATATTTATAATGAAATATTATATAGCTACAACTCTCAAATTGTGTTATTTTTGAGTTGTAAAAAAATTATATTGTATCGCTAGAAAAATATATAAGCTCCTATGTAAATACATAATATGATAAATTCTTCTTACTTTTAGTAGGTAATGCAAACTATAGGTAGGTATATAACATAATTTGTAATATAATATATTTTATTTAATGTATTTATCATACTTTTTAATAATTAACTTTTATAATGAATTCCAGTGTAAATTACAATAATACATTAACTTTATGTATTTTATAAAAAAACAATTGTGATAATTTTACACATTTAATATTTTAATTTTTATCCCTTTTATAGGTAATTATTATGTTAATAATAATAAAATTATGATTGTGTTTTATACATCTTTTTTAAGTAAATATTTTAACTTTGGTATCTAAGATTTTAAATACTATTTTATTATAATCATTTTTTACTCACTATAAGTTAATTAAAAATATTGAATTTTATTATATTATTTTTTAATACTAAACTAAATGATGTACACATAATATAAGAACATAATATACATATATTCTAAAAAACTAATTTAAAATACAAACATGTATGTAGACCAAAAAATAATACTAGGTAGTGTTTAAAAAAAATACTTTTAAATATAGGTACTATGAGTACTATAAAAAATATAAACATTAAGAATACATTAGGGCAGTATGGTCCAACGTTTTTATAGTTCAGGGCAATAATAATACATTATTATTATTATAACTATACATTCATATAAATAATTTGGAAAATAAAAAAAAAAAAGATTAAGTATAATTTTATTTATAATTAATGTGAAGATTGTTATTGTTCTGGAGCCAGTATTTTAATATCAATCAAATTCCCTGTGGTGGATAATGTGTATAATGATTGTAATCATGGGCGCATTTTAAGGGTACACGAGGCCTCCCCCCCCCATTTACCGTGCTATAGTATAACATCTTTTTAAAAAAATTATAAATATATAATTATTTTGTTGATTGGGATTTAGCATTTTAGTATTGCTTAGTAATTAAATACGGTACCTATATAGATCATTGGATATCAATTGTTACAATTTACAAACTTTCAATTAACAAAATTATTCAATTTTTAAAAACAATTTTAATTGTCTTTAATATTTATTTTTATTCATAATATATTATTTTCAATTATCATATATAATAAAAAAATGTTGTTCCCCATTGATAATTTCTTAAATACGCCCCTGATTCTTATAATAAATTATCAATTAATTTCTTAATTTCGATTTTATTAAATTCATATGAGAATATGATGATTCACAAATATACATGATTCTAATTTATAAAATTTTTAAGGAAAAATGTCTATAATTTGGGAATTTTTCTTGTGAACATATTTTCAAAAACTCTTTTGGGGATAAATTTACTTTTGTTTGAAGAACAGTCTGCTAACAAATTACATAACTATTTTAATATCAAGAATTTATTTAAGATATTAACTTTTATTGGGTCTGTAAATAATTATTAAAATTAAAATTTCAATATTAATATAGAATTTTTTATTATATGGCGATAACAAACGTATTAAATACTTATATAATATAATATGATTACAATTTTATCATATATTATTAAAAAATAAAGATAATAAATAAAATATTTAATTTTTATAAATTTTATGAAACATACATTTGTATATCTGACAGCCAATATAAGGTTTTGAGGGCTGTGGGTTACCTTAACCTACCTTGCATTAGAGCACAAATATGCTACTATATTGCCTACTTTTAGGAATTGTGTACCAATTGTTGTATCCTAAACTTATTGACCATAATCAAGTATCATCTATACTAAACACCAAGTCACTATATTAAACGGTACTTGTTTTCGTTTGTTTCGGTTAATAGGTAGTTAAAATAGTTGAATACAAAATGTGTGGTAAATATATTAATACTATTAATGATTATTCAATTTTTTATCTACCTTTTATTGTTTTTTTAAGTCTTGTTTTACTATTAAGTAAGTTGTATTTTATCTACCTATATGTACCTACTTATTTTCTTTATACAGCATTCATATGATCTTGTCGTGTTACCAGCAAAATTGGACTATTTCTAACATCTATATTGGCTAACAATTATAATCGCTACAACGTGAATATCTTCACTGCCAAAGATCACATTACTATAATATGTACGTATTTAAATCATGAATAGGTAGCTAAACATATTCATATTATCAGGGCTTTGGATCTGAATTATGTATACCAGATATTAGGTTATAACTTATATGTTACCTATTTAAAAGTATGAAATTATGAAAGTTTGCTATCAATCTTCCATTATTAATTATTTTAATTCATCAAATTTCAAATATATTAAAGCCTACTATATTTTCATGAGACTTTTATTTTAATTAATAATTAATATTATATCATTATTTCGTTAATTGAATTTATAATCTTATATTAGTTAATTAAATTTAATACTTAATAATATTTATCCAATAACAGTAGTTGTAAAATTTAACAATAATTGTATTGTTATTTATTTAATTACTTACATTTAATAACAAAGTAAAGAAAATAATGAATCAAGTATAGTGATCAATATATTTTAATTATCATTTGTTTTGTTTTAACCTGTATTTTATAATGACAAACATATCACTAGATTACATTTATTATGTATGGTTAACAGATTAATTTAGGTTTAAAGCCTTGATTTGTATACAATATATATGAATAATATAAGTTAAGGATTGTGTGAATAATATTATTTTAATTAAATAAAAATTATATTATACTTATTTAAAATAAAATATTTAACTAATTTTTATTATTTTTAAACGTATTAAATAGTAAAATTGTACCTATTCAGTATTTTTATCATATGTAGCTCAATTTATTAATTGTTTATATAAGTAGAATACATTTATTGTTTAGGGATTGTTTTTAAAAATAACTGAGAAAAAAGTATATTCTACTAAATTATAATTACAATAATAAAAAAAAATATTTATAAAAAAAATTGTATATAAATGTATTTTTATTTATTTATTTTTTCAATATTGAACTAAAAATTAAATTAATATGATACTAAAATTAATTTATATACCCTACCCATAATAAAAATAAAAAATTTAACTTATACATTATACTTTATTCTTATTTTTGGTTTTTTAAGTTATATAAAGTTATGCTAAGTTTTAAATTATTATGAATTACCTATACAAGGATTATAGTATTGTAAATAGACTATCTTAAGTATATACTATTAAATTTTTTTCAGTATTTTAAATACTATATATTACATAGGTAAAAATTTTTTTAAAAAAATTGTGAAGTTCATTAATTATACTACATATTATTTTTATCTTTTTTTGCATAACATAAATAAATTAATTGAAAATATGTGTTTAAAAAAAGTTTAACTATTTATTGCAACATTTAATATTAATATGATGGAAAAATACATTTTTATATTAGAACTTATTATTTAATATAATTTTCTTTGATTACGTTCATAGAAATGAGCAGAAAAAAATATTAACTTACAACAGTTATGATTGTATTTATTTATTTAAATATTATTATTTAAGACAGATATTAGTTATATTTATTCAAAGTATTACTGTTCTATAAAATTATATCTATATTATTATTATATAAGTAAAATTCTATTCATATTCCCAAATTGATCAATTAAATATTATTGGTATGGTCTGATTATTAGTTGACATACCTATATATTTCTAATCATTTATGAAATATTAATAAATATAAATCAAAGATATTTATTCATAATATATGTAGATAAATAATATTTTAATAATTATAAGTATTTTAAATAAAATTTAACAAATAAATATTGTTTTATTAAAATTTAAATTGTCAACACAATTTAAAGCAATATATATTAACAAATTTCAAACCTGTATATTATATTTAATTTTTGTTTTTATATTTTTAGAGTATTAACACAATGATTCCACCGCCTAACTATATGTATCAACAAGCTCACGGAGGATCAAATTTCCCCCTTAATCGAAATGGATATTTATATCCTCGTCATTGTAAGTATTATATTTATTTGATTCTTTTAAAATGATAGTATATAATTGTTTTATTTTTATTTCAGATTACCCATTTCCTCCTATAAATGTACCACCAATGCAAGTTTGTTATGACTATCCACCACCTACAGCAGTTTCAGCCGTTCGAGGACCACATCAGCAAAACTTTTCAAAATCTTCAAGCCCAGTTTCATGGCCTCCGCGCACATTCCAAATAAATCCACGTAATCAACCTCCAAACACAAGTTCTAAACCAAGACATCCTACTCCACCTAGGTATCGCAATCCTTCAGATTCCAGTTATCCATTTGCACAGACATGGAACAATTGGAACATGTACCAAATGTCACCACATAATATGTATACTAACTATAATTATTCTCCAGGCATGGTAAGTAGTATTTTTTTAAAATAATATATTTAGATGTTTAACTATTAATACAATTTTTAATACTATATAATATAAAAGTTCTTATAGTTTAATATTATGGTTATTATTTCTGTAATTAGTGTAGGTAATACATATTGATTTTTCTGTAAAATCAAATTTGTTTAATCCCCATTTAGATTTGAATAATCTTTATATATGTACTGATATGTATGGTTTTATTGCGTTAATAATTTAATCTTATTGGACTGTATACAAATTTAAATTAAAAACATTTACCTATCTATGAAATAATTGTTTTACTTAAATATATCAAATATTTATATACATTCAATATTCAGATTTTATTTTAATACTTCATTAATTGGTTATTTATTTTTTACTATCTGTCTAAATAATATTAATATCAAATAAAATATAATATAATATTTTATTTTTAGAAAACTTAATAAAATTATATTACCTTTAAACATGTTTTATGTTCTCGGTTATCCTTTTATTAAAATTAAAAATATTAATTTAATAATAAATATATAAGTTAATAATATGTTAATTATATGTTTGTTTGTTTACATTAGGTTCCTTCTTTCTATCCTGATAATCCTATGGGGCGTAATTATCAAGGACATGTGACAAAAAGTAAACACCCAACTGTTAATCGATCCCAAGATCAATATAAAAATCAAATTCCACCAGTACCTATGCCTGAGGTAAAATATTAATGTTAGTTACTTATAAATGATTATTAATTTATACATTTATTTTTATTAGCAGTCTACTACACCAAATAAGATAGACACAGTAGTTAAAACTGTCAAAACAACTTCAACAAACTCTGCCACTACAACTTCTAATGAAAATGAAGCTATGATTGATACTGTTAATCAGATACCGTCATCTTCAAAATTGTCTGAATCTTGCAGTCAAAGTAGCTCTTGTATGAATTCATCCATTTCAGATAAAGAGTCAGCAGCTTTTTCTCAAGTTGAAGTTGAAACTAATTCAACTTATACAAGTCCTAAGACAGTTCAATCTAACACTCAATTCTCAAACTCAAATTCAAAACCGAATCCATCAAAATTTACTCCTGAAAACAAGGCAAAATCAGACAATGTGCAAGCAATTTCAAAATTCCAGCCAGCAATACCAAAAACATATCCTCCACCTGTAAATCCACAGCAAATACCTTCTGTAGATACAAAACCACAAACAACAACAATGAAAGTGCCTTCTAAAAATGAACTAAACAAAAGTATTGATCTCTCTTCGCTTTCAGCCGTGTTGGATGATGAAAAAAATAAAGATGAAAAGTCTATTGTTGTATCAAGTGCTACAACTGATGATACATCCATACCTATTGTCGATCAAAATCCACAAAGTGATTTATTTTATTTTAATTATTTTAAATTATTTTATTTTATTTATTTCATTAAATTCTTTAGATATTCCATTGCAACCTGATACTAATTTATATGAAACAAACACAGCAAAAGTATATGAAGTAAAAGAATCAACATCTGGCGCTATTGCAAAACCAACAAGCACTTTAGTAACTACTACTATGTATAATGCACTCCCCAGTAAATATTATAAAGGCCGATCAATACAATCTCAACCAAGGACCACTAGGGATGGACATTTAAATACCAGTTATAACAATAGGTATATAACATTTTCAACATATAGTATAATCATTACATATGATAATAAATATAATAAATCATTATTTTTTTAAAAATTAATTAAAAGTAATAACTTAGAAATAAATATTTAAATTAAAATATTTTTAATTTAACATATATTTATTCCAAACTGCACACTTTCAATAGAAATTCTGTATTTTTTGTGTTATGTTCGTGGACAACCTACTTACTTATATTAATTTTTTTGAAATCCAAAAACATATTAAGTGCATTTTATAAACATAAATAATAAGAAAAAATAAAAAAAAACATTTTGATCCTTTTTATTTTATGTATAATCTAGAGTTAAACTAATAACCAAAATTTCAGTATTAAAAAAAACAAGTTTGACAATTATTTAATTTTGATATATTTATTAGAAATCACAAAAATGATTAGAAAATATTCAATAAAATTCTATAGCAAGAACTAAAGGTTAATAATTTATGTATGAAAAATTAAACTAAATATTTTTCTTTTTAATGTAGCAAATTATTATAAGGATAATATATAAATAAATAGTAATAATTATACATTTTGACATAACATTCATTTTTATCAATTCAATTTAATTAATATTTATTATTATTCTAATGTTTGAAATTTAATGTTTTAGTACTTATATTTAAGGTAAAATTCTTATTAAATTCATTTTTAAATTTAAAGGTTAAAAACATTATTACAACAATATTTTTATAGAACCATGTGTTTTTTATCAAGATAATTTTCTTTTTATTTAAGAACCCAAAATTGCTAGTCATTTGTGGTTTTATTACTTTATTGAAAATTTTAATTTGTTTGCTGATAAAATACATATTTATATTTATAGAACTTATTATTTTATAACTTTGTTATAAACATTATTTAATAGTTTATAATAATGTATTAATATGTTAGCTATATTTTATTTAACTTTATATGCATTTTTCTAAAATATAAATTAAATAAATACAATAAAATATTAAAAGTTGTCTTCCCCTCTATAATTGCCGTTTGGTGTTAAGAAATAAAATAAATAACTTGCTAATACATATAATTAAGATGAAGATAATTAAGAAGTGATGATTTGTGAAAGTTGTTTTTTATTTATTAAAATAACTATCTACTAAAAATGTATATTTTGTATAGGATTTTAATTATTTGTTTAAGTCTTTACAAGAACATTAATTATATTATTATTTAATTATCATTTATCATATATATATATTTCTATTTCAGAAAACCTTCAGGACTTGTAGTATCACAATATAATGAACCTACAAGAGATAATACTCCTAAGCCTTATCCTAAGGCGCCTAATAATGGTCAGCAGTATTATACTATGGCTTACGATAATGGAGCAAGTGCTCGTGCTTATAATACTCAAACATATTATGTTCATCAACCACAAACTTCTCAACCAATGGCTGGTTATTCTTCTATGCCACGACCATACATACCACAACAACACGTTGTTCAGTCTCCTGAGTATCAGCAAGTTTATCAACAACCCACTGAGTTTGTTTATTACCCATCATCTTCACAAACATTTTACACTACTACACCAATGTTAATGCAACCACAAGTTTTGGCCTATCATCCTCCAAAAGTATCTTGTTATAATTGCGGAGGACAAAATCATACAGGCGCTGAATGTACTGAATTGACGATGGAAGAAATAACGAGTAAAGGTAAATTTGAACAATGTCAGATTGTTTATTGTTATCATTAATTAAGCTACAATTAAATTTTGTTTATATATTTACTTTTATTTCTATGCAAAATAATTTGTGTATTTTTCTTATTATACTAATAATTTAATTCAATATATGTTAAAAAATGTTGTATATTATATATAAAAATATTCTATTAAATTGATCCATATTTTTGTAAAATATTTATAACTTTTTTTATAAGGTCTGTATGAAAATCATTATGGATCGATGCCAGATGGCAGACCTCGGAATTGACAGTTTTAAAGCAATTATTATTCATAATCACATCAAACAGGATTACTTGAGGTAAAGGCATTATTGAAAACTTTTTAAATTCTAATATTAATAAATATAATATATTTTTGTTACAGACTTCAAGGATGGTAAAACTATAAACGTTCTTATCTATAGTATTAATTTAAATTTAAAATAAGTTATAATTCCTTGATCTGTTACCTGTAGTTCCAAATAAGACTGGGTAATATTTTTCATTGCATATGGTATTTTTTAAAATTATAACGTTAGGTTGTTAGTAATATGTAATATTAAATTTATAAAGACATTGTCGTCTTCTTTTCTCATTTTAAATTATTTTCTCCAGTCATACAGTAAATATCTGTTCTCGGTATTATCTCTAACTTATTGAACCGTTATAGAAACGTATCACAACATCAACATCACAAATTAAATGTTTTCAATAAAACAGTTGTGATGAAGATTGTTCATGTAGTAATTAATAACAAATTATTCGATATGATATGTAATACTCTCATGCATTCTATTTCAT
This sequence comes from Eriosoma lanigerum, assembly GCA_013282895.1. Taxonomy (NCBI): domain Eukaryota; kingdom Metazoa; phylum Arthropoda; class Insecta; order Hemiptera; family Aphididae; genus Eriosoma; species Eriosoma lanigerum. The sequence goes on along the minus strand of CM023361.1, from coordinate 25,118,815 downwards.
TTGACACCACTTATATAAACTGGTACCATCTTCAATATTTTTCTTAACCTACAGTTTATAGTCTTATATTTTGTAGTTATAAGAATTGAAAAACAGCATTACATATTATTATCTTGTTTTATATTATTATATCTTAAGATAATAACAAACAACTAAAAAAAATAAAACATTTATTATTAAGTGTTAGTATCATAATGTCTTAGTTTATTAAATATATTTATTTATTTATTTATGTATATACTTTTTTTTTATTCTATTGATGTATAATTCATGTATTTAATTTAATGATTATAATTTGAACTGAATATTAATTTCGACCTATGAATATTTTCTTTTGGAATTAAAGTAACTTATTAGACCTGATTGATGCCAAAGTTACATTATTATTCTAGGGATCTTTTTCTAATTATTGTTATTAGAATCATGTAAAAATAATTAAATATTTATAATTAGTGGTTTTCACTTAACTATATATTTTTAAACAATTAAATAATTTAAAAATGGTCCCTAAATAATCATTATTTACGTGATAATGTTTGTATAAAAATACAAATATTTTATGTACCTATAGTTTTTAAGATATTATTTGTGAGATAATAATTCTCTCTTAAATATTATATGTATTTGAAATATTGGTTTGAAAAAAAAAATTGTTAATTCTAGTCATCAATGAATTAAATTAAGGCAAATAAAATCATTTTGATTAATTTTACAAAAAATAATTGAAATTTTAATAGTCACTAATGCCACATTAAAACTGGTCTAACTGTTGTATCCATTGTGAGGATAAAAATTATCATTATATATAACTATAGTTTATTCATATATTTACAATAAAATTTGTATTAACATTTTAATAATAATACTTTTATTATGAATTTTATTTATAATTAATTTTTTTTATTTATTATTAAATTTTTATTTGGAACATGTTTGTATAACTCAGTTTATATTATCGTACAATTTTAATTCGGGATATTAATCAATAAAATCATTTATAATTGAAATTTATTACAAAAAGATTATACATGTTAGGTATTATAGTTTTATGTTTGATATGTATAACCCAATAATACCTGTAATGTTATATTTCCAATTTGTAAAACATTTTTGTTATTACTTATTAGATACTCATAAAATAATTATGTAAATATTTGCACTTTTTCTTATTATATAATTTATATTTTTTAATTTTATTAATTAAAACCTAAAAATATTAAGTTAGATATAAGATTATAGATTATAAATTATAATTAGACAGTAATACAATATTTTAAATTATACCATAAGATACATTCCCCAGTCAACTCATACTTTCTCCATTTATTATACAATATTATACATCCTGATTTGTTTTAGTCACATAACACTCAGAATATTGTATTATTGTTTTTCTTATTTTAAATAGTTTAAAGTCTTGTAGTTATTTTAATTCATAAATTAAAAACTGTAAGGTATACCTTATTATAAGAATATACATTTTTTAAATATTCGAATATACTGATTGTTTTGTGTTCAAAAATCAGTCTGAAATAACCTTATATATATATATATATATATATATATATATAATCATTATTAGTCATATTACATTTTTATTATTAATAAAAACAAACTATTTCTATGTGTTTCAATTTTTGTATATTTTCTTTTCTAATCCCGTAACAATATAATACATATAATATTATCATTACATCAATTATAATAAATAATTTGGTGATAATTCAATAGCTCCATAGCTTTAATTTTTTAAAAGCAACTATATAATGATATATAATTATTTAACATTAACAGAATATTAATATTATGCTAATAAATTATTTACTGATTATATGAAAAAAAACATTTAAGAGGTTATAATTTGGTAAAATGCCCACATGTAACACATTTATCTATTTTGAATAGGATATTTTTCATTTTTACAATATTTTAAATTGTGTGTTGGAATATTAGATCTACAACAAAATTGCACATATTAGTATTTATAACATAATAATGTAACAATTAAATTTAAAATAATAATACTTAAAGAATAAACACGGTTTCTTTTTAATGTTTATTTCTTATTTACAAATTACAAATAATTCATTTTTATATTATAATTAAAATAAATAATTATTCTACTTATTAATAGTACTATAGTATTATATACTATATTATATTACTATATAATAATAACTATAGTACCAAATTATTTGTATTCTAATAAGAAATTGTTTAAAATCTTTTTTTTATTATATTTTGATGTCATGATTCTAATGCTTTTTCATAATAGCCCAATATAAATTATTAATTATGTTACTGGATATAATATTAATATTATATATCATATATATATATTATACATATTAATAGATATAAATTAGCAGTTTTACATTCTGTTTATCATATGCAAGGATGTACATGGCTAGCACCAAGTTATGGTGTCAAAGATGATAATAGCTAGTTAGGTATTCTAAATAGATAAGTATTCTAAAAATTAAACCAGTTAAATTAATATTAACTTAAATTAAATTAATTATCAGTTAATAGATGGATTTAGGTAAAATATATTATGGTTAGTTTTTCATTGATGATAATCCAAAATTAAAAAAATATTGTTTTCTTGTCAACAGGTTACAATGTTACATTTTTAATTGAAATTTATTAATAATAATATAAAACAACATTTGTAACAATTGTAAAACTCCAACTCCGTTTTTCCTTTGTTTATTTACAGAGGCATAGGAACTATTTTTTTTTGTGAGGGAGGGGGGAGGAAAATTTTAAAAATATGATATGTAGTACATTAAAATAAAAGACAAATACTTATTGATTTTTGTAAAATAGATTTATCTACTATTTTTTAGATTAAACTAATAGTCTTATTTACCTAATTTAATTTTGAATATAAAATTAAAAACTATTTTTATTTTTTACATTTTTTAATTTTATTTGTTATACAACTTTTCAAAATTCATTTTATTACATATTATATTATATAAATATTAAAAATAATAAAAATGTAATTTAAATATAAACCATAATTTTAAAATGTTTATGTATTAAATGTATAACTATGATGACAAATTTATAATTTTCTCCTCGATATATTTAACAGGGGCATGCCCTTCTGCCCCCCTCAACACAGGCGCCACTGTTTATTTACAATATATGTATCAGTCTGAAACTCTGAAATCATTGTTCCAGAAATCAACATTATCTCCCCATTTAGTTTCACATACTTCTTTTAAATTATGCAGCATTTTATTCAATTCATGCTTAAGTTCTTCAAATCTATTTTGTTTAAGTAACAAGGTTTTTTATGTTCCATGTTTCTATTTTAGTTTGAAAAATTTTGTTTATGATTTTATCATTAATGTTTTGCCTTTGGATTTGGCATAGACGAGCTGAGAATCCATGTTGTTTTCTCCTTCCAAAACCTATTGTCTAGTTATCTATCGTTCATATGTTTAACATTGCTTGAAGATGGTTACATCGTTACACTACTACATATTTTATTTTTATGACAATTATATTTGAATAATGATTAAAAATAAAAATATTTAATAGATTATGAATTGTTTTTTTCCTGATAATAATAAATATTATTTTAAATTCATTTTTACAAAGTATTATATTATGATGCAACCAATTATATGAATTGAACGGTTAAATTGGTTTAAAATTAAATTGAATTTAGACGACAAATATAATATTTTGTATAAATAATAATATATTTATATTGTACATATTATCATTTATTGAAAGATCTATACTTTACAACAAAAAAATTAAATTGTTTTATTATAATATGATGTATGGTAAATGAAAATGCACGGACGGTACAACCGTCACGGCGTCATAGAATACAATACCTATGCAGCTATGTTGTGTTGTAGTATGAATTATGTACCCATGCACGTCGAAAGATTAATTTGAGACGGTGGCCGCCGTCGCCTCACTATATGTTTATGTACACACAAACTCACACACACATAGTATATAAAATAATGTCGATTGCGTATACGTACTACCCACTCGAAAGGCGACACATTGCTGGTGCCTCTCCAGAACTGTGTTTAAGGGGGGGGGGGGGGCAATTGCCCTCAGCGTCAAAATATTCTTATTAAAATATCGGGGTTCAAAATTTTTTTATAGTCAATTAATATGTGGTGGAGTAAGGTAAAAAGTAAATATGTAACATTAAATTTATTTTGCCCCCAGCGTCTTCAACTTTAATCCGACACTGTGCCTCTCCACTGGTTTGTTTTGCGAAATATATTAAATTACAATCTATAAAATATAAGGATTTATAAGGATGCTCTAAAAATATAAAATAATAAAGGAGTCCCCTCACAATTCGAGTACTGAATATCAGTGGCGGCTCGCAAGTAAATTCATTGGGGAGACTAAAAATTTAATACAAAAAATGACAAAAAAGAATCTTATTTTGTTATTATTATAATCGCAATAGCTTTTAAATTTTAAGAATAGATAATTTATATTATTTTATATTCTAATTCAATTATTTTTTCTTTTTTTCTTCGGACGGACGACACGATACAGGTTTTCGTGTTTACAGAAAAATACGCGACCGCGATGGGAACGGCAGAAACTTTGAATGAGTGTAGTCTTAATGTACTGAATACCATTTATACAATCTATAATCTATAGTCTATAGTTCTCTACCTTGTCGTGCATATGAAATTTGTATACACAATATTGAGTCTGTCGATCGGCAGATTCCCGAATTAGAGACCGTTACATAGTGTTTTAAAATAAAAAAAATCTGATAAAAAGTCTATAAAAAAAAATTAAATTTTTACATGAAAGTATTGAAACATTTTAGTCTATTAGTTGTTAAATCGAGTATTATTAAAAATTATTATTTTTAGTTAAATAAGTACAAAGATTTGAATATTTTTGATAAATTATTTCTGCTTATAAATCATTAATAAATAAATTATAATATTACGATTTAGCAAAAAAACAGTAAATACTTGTTAGTGTATAGGGCGAAGGTTTGTATAAATCCATTTTTGTAAACAATAGTTTTATATTTCGTGATAAGTCTAATGTTTAATAATGATATCGGCAATATTATAATCATTAAAATAAAGAAAAGAAGGGATTTAGATAAAATTATCCCCTATGTTCTCCATCAATTTTCACTTTTTCTATATAGTTACTTTGTCTATTTTAAAAATAGTGTGGAATTTTGCTGCCCATACCTGCTCCCTACTTAATTACGACTTTAAAAATAATCATAAAAAAATTATTATTTATAAAAATAATATGCTCATTTTTGAAGTAGTTTATACGTTTGTGTGTAGTTATAGTGTTTGTACTGTTATTTTATTAATTTATTTGGAAATACTATTATAGCAGCTACAAAAATTATTTTAAAAAAAAGATGTTTGTAATATCATTTATTTAAATATTGATGCTCTTTCTAATGAAGAAAAAAAGAAAATAGCATTAGATTATGTGTGTGCGCGATTACAAATCAATTACGAAACTTGATCACGATGGTGGCAGATGAAAACTATGATTAATATAAATATATAATATTAAAGTATATATTAAGTTGTTCTAGAACATATTATGAAAAATCATAAGATTTTATTTTTTTCATATAAACTAAATAATTTTATATATATAATTATTCATTAATAATATTAATAAATAAATTTTTATAAATTTATAAATATAAAATATTGAGTTTAGTAAGGTGTTTATAATTAAACATAACAATAATAAATCTATTAATTTTTAATTATATTTACAATTATCTTACCATTGTATTAACGATTAAATTAAAAAATATACGTTATACTCAACTTTCAAGACCTACCTACAGGCACGTAGTCAGGATTTTATTTTGAGATGGGTCCAACTAAAAAATATTTCGATTAATTTCATTTATTTATTATTAATTATTTAATTATTATTATTTTAAATATACGTATTATTTTGAAAAAATCGGGAAGGAGGTCTGGGACTTCCTGGGTACGTCACTGCCTAACAAAAAATGTATATATGATGTATCATTTATTAAATAACTTAAAATTTAGGTTCTGGGACTTTCAAACATTACATATATCACACACCATAAATTACATACAAATAAAAAAACCTTAACTCCCTAAATAAAGGGTAAATTATAAAACTGATAATAAATTTGGGTTCTAGTACCTTGAAAACTGATGATTCGATAGTTTTTAGTTTGTCATAGTGTAACATTTAAAAATAATTAGTTTTTGCCAGCTTTTTTTGATTTTAAAACACTGTGCGTCATCGTTATCGATATTTATAATTATTTATGTAAAAATAGAATATAAAATATTATATTATCAATATTAATATCGAAAAAACCATAATTATTTTCAAAATGGATAATCATATTAAATTATAATACGATTTTCAAATTTCTTCAAACTTTCTGATTGCGTTACTACTTTTTTTAATGAGGAGTCGCAGTCTCAAAGACTCCCTGACGAGCCGCCACTGCTGAATATATTGCTCAAATTTATTATTGGTAACAATAATTATAAGGAATTATTCTACTGTTGACTGTAATCTTATAATATCGAACATATAATCTATATAAAATACCCTTCCTTAAATCTTCTATTACCCCCTCTACTCCTTTTAATAAAAATTTGTCGCCTCAGTAAAAAATGAATGCTAAAACCACCACTGTTCGTTTGTGTTTCTCCAAACATACAAAATACAAAAAAATTGATAGATGATAATAAAAAAAGTAAAGTTAAGTGGGAATGTCAATTGTGGACGTTCCTTCTTCATCCATTCGGTTCTCGGAGCAATTAGTGGTTTATTATACTTAAGATTTGAATGCAATGATATTGCATTAGACAATACGATTCTGAGTGAAACTCAATATATTACAAAATGCTATATTAATAATCCATTCCAAAATTTTACCACGTGTGTAAATTACGAATGTAAAATTAAAATAAATGTCGATTTCCTACGATCTAAACTTATTTAGTTATCAAGAAATAAAATAATGAAACCGTAATTTTGCCGATTTTCAAGAACTTTTACTTTAAAAAAAAATTGTCAGTCACGATTACCAAACTATTTTGTAAAGTGATTAAGTAGTATATTTTTAGACTTCGATAAAATCATTGTAAATAACCAATACACTTCTTTTTTCGTTCACTATCTAAATTAATAAAAAATTGTATATTTATAATAATCGACAATTTTCAAATATAATCGTATTATTATTATCAGTAATTTAATGTTACATACGCATATGGGTTTATATATAGGGTTTTTATATAAAAACACATACTAATTAGTTAGGTACTCTTCCGTTTATGTACACAAGAATAGATAGGATAGGACTAAACATTGTGTTTTAACATATTATTTCAGTATTAGTATGTCATATTATATCGGAGTCTGGGAGGGGGAGTGTCCAGACCCCATGGACCCCGCCAGCCACCCCCCCCCCCTCGTAAATCCACTACTGTCTACAATATAATATATTATACTATTAAAATATGATTGTGGTATATTTTTTTAAACGTAGGAGCAAGGAACCTAGGTCCTTAACAAGATAATATATAATATCTAAACGGACGTGTAAAAACATTATAATAAAAATAAAATGAAATTGTTGAGGAATTTTTAAAAGTAGCAACAAGAATATTGGAACTCAAATATTGGTCAAAATAATTGTATACACTTATCTTAATTTTAGTATAAAATATCATTTTATCAATTAATTTTATAAATACAATTATTTTTCTAATCATATTTATAGCAAATTAAATATATTATAATTTTATATTTATATCGCTATGAAATATATGTTTTTAATTACTGATTAAAAAAATTAATTAATTATTTGCATTCACCTGAATCAAATATAATTTATTTGGAGGACGTCTGAAAATGATTTTTACATCACTGAATTTAAATCAATTTTTATATATTAATAATTCATTTTAATCATCGATACTAAAGTTTTACTTTATTTTGTATAAATACAATGTTATCAAATACCTAGCAATAATATTGATTAAAAATTATAATTTTCAATATGTATTACTTAAATTTAAAATTAACCAAAATGTTTATAATAATTTAATGAAATTATGCATGATTATGAAGAGGTATAATTAGAAATATAATTTGTCAATTATTTAATAATTTAATAATATTTTATATAATAATCATATATAAATATGTCTATAGGTACATCTAGTAAATAATTTAATGATAATACAAAACTGAATAAAATAAAGTACTTAGTTTTTAAAATAAATTTAAATGTAATTGATACCCATAATTATATAAAATACTTAAATAAGGGTTAATATATATGCTGGTTCATTCTATTATACTGTCAATAATGCCACTGGTAATTGTAGGATATACTGACAATATACTGATATAATCTGTGTCTATGTCAAGATTCATCTTCTCCTCAACCATAAAACTGTAACAAAACATTATTTAGGTTGTATAAAGAAGTCAAAATTATAATAAATAATTTATATAATAATAAAAATTTATTACTTAAGTTTTATTAAATGAGTTACAATAAAAATAAAATATATTAAATTATATTACAATATGAAAAACAATATATAAAAAAGTGGGAAGGTCGATTGTGAACGTTCCTCCTTCATCCCTTCATTCCTCGGAGAAATTAGTGGTTTATTATACTTAAGAATTGAATGCAATGATATTGCATTAGAAAATACGATTTGAGCGAAACTTAATATATTACAATATGCTATACTGATAATCCATTCCAAAATTTTACCACGTGTGTAAATTATGAATGTAAATATTTAAAATAAATTCCATGTTCCTACGATCTAAACTTAATTAGTTATCAAGAAATAAAATAATGAAACCGTAATTTTGCGAATTTTCAAGAACTTTTACTTTAAAAAAAAATTGTCAGTCACAATTACCAAACTATTTTGTAAAGTGATTAAGTAGTATATTTTTAGACTTCGATAAAATTTTCAAACCAATAAACTAATAATTGCAGGAAATATTAAACATTTTTGGAAAAAAAGCTAAAACTCTATATTTAGTCTGAAAATCAACCATTCATTTCTAATTTTTTTCTTGTAATGAAGTTCACCTAAGTTAATACTCAAAAAAAGGTTAGGTTAAAAAAATGTTCAAGTCCCTACGATAAAAACTCAATTAGTTATCATGAAATTAAAAAATTAATTTCTCTTGAAATTTAGGTAATTTTTAATATAATTCATTAGGTAAATCAAATAATTTCCAACTTGTAATGATTTTGTATGTTTTTCAAATATTGAATTATTATATGACGATTATATAATAATATTATGATAAGTCATAATATTCCACCATAACTACTTAATTATTATATAATTATTAAACAAATATAATTTATTTATGTTATATTAATTATAAATTATACTTACGCTAGAAATCCATCTACAAACTTACAAAGTTTGGAACAACCAGCTCTAAATTTGTGCACTCGTCTTAACAAACCAGGTAAGTTCGCTTTAAAAAATAATATCAATATTAATTTAATTAAATTATAAGTATTATAAATTATAATGTATATCAATTTATTTTAAAATTAATATTAAAAACTAGAGATGACCCGATTTCTAAAAAAACTATCAGTTCCAAAAATTATTTTTTTGGTTCTCATTACCGGTACCGATACCAACTCTTTTTTTTACTTTTATTAAAATAAAGGAATAAATTGCTTACATAATGGAATAAATTTAGTTTTCATACAAAAATCATGTAACCCATTTAAAATCCAAAGACATTGAAACAATAGTTAATAAATATATAAACAAAATAATTAAATTAATTAGATACAGGATATTACTTTATTAGATATTTGTCTTAATATTTTATTTACTTAAATTTTTATTTAAAACACTAACATCCTTACTTTTTTTGGATTTTGTCTGTTTCTTTTACCACCAATACAAACTCATAAAAAAAATTTAAAAAATAAGAACTTGTACGGTACCGATATAATAATTATAATAAACCAATAATTATCGGTTCCTTCTGTTCCTGAAGAACTTATGTAACCGAAACAAGCCCATCTCTATTAAAAACAAAATAATATAATTTATGTTCGTGTGTTATGCATGTTACAAAAATGTTTATTAAAAATTTATTTAATTAATTATGTGCCACAAACATTTTATAAACATATTTAACACATTTTTACTATGCAAAATAATAATTGGCATAAATAGAATGTGTATATAATAATCTTTTACTTAATAATTAAAAATTGTTAATTGATACTTTAATAGAATATATTTTAGATAATGGTTTTGAAAATTACATACTTCGCATAAATATTTTTTTATTATGATGTGGCAATTTTTAAAAATAAAACACATTTTTAAAGCAGATTTTCTAATACCTAATTATGACCATGCAAATGAATACTTAAGTAAAAAGAAACTTGCAACCCATTTTTAACTGTACAGCATAACTAACTATGTCTCCTAAACCTAAATAATTAGGTTCAATTATATTTTAGTTAAAAATAATTATATATTTACCAAAAAATCTGATTAAATGTGATAGGCCAAGTAATTCATACAATTTATGATAGGGATATTTTTTTTTCATCTATAAACATATTGAAAATATATTAATGATTATAATAGGTAAATATTGTAATAATATATATTATTATTATTATTATATATTACAATGCAATTATAGTATATAGTATAATAATCATGTAATATTTTATAGTATTATTTATTAATAATCAAGATCCATCATAACTGAAATTTCTAGATTTTTACATTGTTTAATATAAATAATTATTATTTTATTAATAGTAATCACATTCTTAACTAGATTAATACAGAATAGTAAGTTAAATTATTCATTAAACAATTTAAATATATTATAATAATTAGAAAAAAAAAATTACATCTCTAAACTGCTTCTTTTCACTTTTGCTTGTAAACCCATCATACATTTCACTAAGTTCGCCAAACGTTGCTAACACCATACACATAGTTCTCAATTCACTAAAACATACAACAAAACAAATTGAATAATAAAAACATTTATTTCACTTTCTGTAAATAAATTATGAAAATTTGAGGGCAATGTCAAAGAAGTCATTCAATTAGAGAAAAATCGAAATCCTAGTTGTTTTTAAAATTTAGAAGAATTTGTATATAAATTTACTTACATCTTATTCTCGTATGTGTAATTTACAAGTAAATCAAAAACACAAGTTTCAGCTGGTAATTTTACAAGCTATAAAAGTAAAAATTAATATTTAATTATATACAAACAAATACAATAGAATGTATCAATTAAAAACTTACTAAATTATAATTATTTATAAAATATTTATCCCGAGATTGGAGTTTGTAGTAAAGGGGTGGTACAGATATACCAAAATCTTGCAAAGAAAGAAAACTATGAATAGGTCTGTAAGGTAACTAAAAATTGAAAATGGAATGTTTACATAAGTATGATTATTAAAATTAACATTTTATACACAACTTCAAAGTTTAATAATATAAATATTAGAAAAAAGAATAAACGTTACCCCTCCGTTCGTTCGATCCTCGGAGAAATTAGCAGTTTATTATTCTTAACATTTGAATGCAATGATATTGTATTAGAAAATACGATTCTGAGCGAAACTCAAAATATTACAATGTACTATACTGATAATCCATTCCAAAATTTACCACGTGTAAATCACCAATGTATATATTTAAAATAAATTTCAAGTCTCTACGACCAAAATTCAAGGAGTTATGAAATAAAAAATTCAAAATAACGAAAATCGTAATTTTTGCCGACATTCAGCCATTTTTTAGTAGTTTTACTTTTTCTAACAGAAAACTTTTGAGAAATTCGAAAAATGAACTTAATAAAGTACTAATAAAATTAGTAAATTAGCTAATAAAATTATTTACACTAGAAAAAATGTTTTCAGACTATTAAAAGCTTATAATATATATTATATAATACTACTAAAGATTATAAATATAAAAGCTTATAAAAAAAATTGTGAGTTACGATTTTCAAAATATTTTGTAAAAAAATAAAGTAGTATACGAGTAGGCTTCTATAAAATTTTCAAGCCGATAAACCAAAAATTACAGAAAATATTAATCATTATTGGAAAAAAATTCAAAGCTCAATACTTAGTCAGAAAATCAACCAATTGGTTTCAAATTTTTTTTTTAATATAGAACACTTATGTTGAAACTCAAAAAAAGTTTCAAGTTCTTATGATCAAAACCTAATGATTTAGGCAAAACCGTAATTTTGCCGATTTTTAGGAATTTTAACGTGAAAAGCTTATAAAAAAAATCGTGATTCACGATTTACAAAATATTTTCTAAAAACATTAAGTAGTATATGATTAGACATTGATCAAATTTTCAAACCGATGAATCAAAAATTGCAGAAAATATCAAATATTTTTGGAAAAAATTCAAAGCTTTATAATTGGTGAAAAATTCGTTCCAAAATTTTACCATACTAGTATATTACTTATTTTAATACTAAAAAAAATTTTCAGATCCCTAATTCGAAAAATGAGCTAAATAAAATATCAACTAGACTCAATTTTTTACCAAAAGCATACACTACTTGTTGTAATCAGATCATTATTTCAACTTGAAAAAGTATTTTCAGACATAAAAGAAAACATTTTTGTAAAACCAATACATTCCTTGCTTCGCTCAGAATCTAAAATCAGTTGATATTAGTTATATAGTTATTAAGGGATTCGGTATAAATAATAAAACAAAGTTAAATAAATTTTAATCGATTTTCAAATTACCAATTTACAAAATAACCAATGTATATTACTTAATTCACATTTTAAATAATTAAGAAGTAATTTTGTTAAAAACTTAAAAATAATATTTTATAAAACTTTAATTTCTCTATGATATGTGTTATTCAATTATCTAGAGTTATATGATTATGGTTTCATATGTTATGTATATATAAGTACATTTCATAAATTAATATTTGTTGATAAAAATAATTTAAATTTCAAATGATATTAATTTATGAAATTATAATAATATTTATATATTATATAAGTAATATAATAAAATCAACTCACAAAATCGAATCCAAATTGTTTTGTTTTCTGTTTACATAGAATTTTACTTATAGCAGACGATGCATTTGTCTTAGCAACTCTAGAAATACCTAAAATAAAATAAACTTTGGTTTTCTTTTCTGATAGCTGCACAATCAATTAAACAATTGAATAAAAATCACTAACTTCTAGTAGGAACTGTCACTCCCGGTTTACAGATAACAGATGAAGGTACTCTTTGTTTTGCTTTTATTATGTGAGCACGTGACTTCTTCAAAGTTTTAGTTATTTTGTTAATAAAATTCATAGGTCTGTTGTCATAAATGTTAATAGATGGTTCATCTTCAATATCATTATCATTATAATCATTGTCAGAGTCGTCACTTACAGCATTATCGTATGCTACTGATTCTCTATCAGAATCTGAATATAATTCGTTGTCGAATAGTACATCAATTGGTTGATACATATTTTAAAATTTTTCTAAACAAATATAAAATATACCTACCTATTAATATTTAATCTGAATTTAAAGAATTTTAATTTTATAAAAATAAATAATGTCTAGTCATTATGGTACCATTTACGATTTACGTAACTAAATTTTATAACATTATTTAATTAAGCTGGGTCGATACCAGTAGGTACGAGGTATCCAATATTAATATCGATTGATTAATATATATTTGTTTATTTGTTTTTAAAATATATATAGTAAGTAAAAAATGATATTTTTAGTTATTTTTGATTAGCAATTTAAGTACCTATATCATTTGCATTATATTTATAATATAATATTTTTAAAATTTTCATAACTGACAAATAATGTACGTTAGTATAAAACTACAATTTCAATATATGGTCCAACATTCTCAAATAAACTTTATACTAATTTCATATAGGTATATACTTTCAGAATTCTTATCGCTTCATTGTTGGTTTCGGACTGATTGAAGTTAAATAAATAGTTTCTTTAAGGAGTTGGTGGCGGCATCTAGTTTTTAAGAAGTTGTTATAAGTATAAATAAATAATTGTATGAATGTTGTAGTATGATTTTTGCAATAGGTACCTACATGAAATATACCTAAAGAATTTATTTTGAACACATTCAATCCTCAACTTATAATATTGTACAATATCACATTATTAAATATTGATATTATGAATTTTATATTCCACAATGTAATAGATTAAATATTTCAATAGTTACAAAAAATTACATCAGAAATATGATTTTTTCAGTAAAGAAAAAAAAGCCTAATAATCACCACCTTGATTAAATTAGAAATTTGACCCATAAAACATAATATTTAAACTAGCAATTTTAAATGTCGTATAACTTAAAAATAAAAAGCATGTTTTCCTTTTTACTAGATGTTTAAAACTAAAAAAAAATAATTAGGTAATATAAAATAATAGTCTTTTGCGTATATAATAATTTTAAAAAACTGCAATTAAAAGTTTTCATTTCTTACGGAGATATTACAATTAGTAAATAGATCGGAGACACTCTACATAATGTATACCTAATAATAGTATATTTATTGCGCGTAAAGAATAGTAACAGGATATAATTTATTCACTTTTTACTTCTCAAAATAATTACATTATACGCTTTAATGCATAATACGTATAATTGTTTTAATACGTCATGGACCAGCGGTGGATCTAGGATTTCTCACAGACTGATATTAAATATATGTATAGGTTACACTTTATTAATGTATACATAAAATAATACATTTATATTACAAAAAAATTGTATTTTATCTACTAAGGGTGATATGACCTCCCCCCTGTAGATCCGCTACTGAAATAGACTAAGATCACAAATATTGGGTAGGTCAACACAATGACGCCGAATTCGTTTTTATTATGTGGTGCTAAATGCATATAATTTTTTTAACCATCCACCCCCAACCAATTTTGAAGGTGCATTGACTTATACACTTTGAGTATAGGAAAACTAAATAACTGAATATTAGTTACTTAACTACTATCTTCTAATTATATAAGTTAATACAATTGTTTGAAATTATTTTCTTTTATTATATAATTAATACTTTGCATTAATAAACCATTTAATTTAACCCCCCACCCTTAGGCGGTGCAATTGCAATTGGTCTACACGATATACGGCGTTTATAGTAGCCGTACCGATTTTTCACAAAAGATGCTCTGACTTAAATATTACTTCCTATCGTGATTCTCAGAACAACATTGTCGACGGGCCCGTCGGTCACGTATGCCAACGTGGGGACTTACATTTTGTTTATTAGGCATAATTCATATTATAAGTAGAATATTTTATGTAAAATAATATATAAACGAAAAAAAAGAATATAATAATATCTAATTATTATATAGCGTCACACAACATTATACGTGCTTTTTTCCAAGGCTGGGCATTAACGAGTTAAAAAGTTAAGTTACTTTTAACTAAGTTATAAGTATAACGAGCTGCTTTTTTTAAACTTTTATCTTTTAACTTAACGAGTTAAGTTTATTGTTAATTACCAAGTTATTTTTCAGTTAATATTCTTTTATTGACGTTAAGTTAAAAATATACTTTTATAAAAAATAAAATAATACTTATACAAAAACATCCTTTATATCGTATATGGTCATTAAAATTTAAAATTAAATATCTAATTATATTACATTTTATATTTATATACAATATTGATTAAAGACTATTAACTACTTTAGTCTTTCTCTGTGACTACATGATAAATCATTTTAATATTAATATAATTAATTATTCTGTATCCCGAACTTTTTTGATATTTCCTATTATTAGTATTATAATCTATGAATTAAATTGCTGTAAATAAAATATCTAAACCTAGCAGTATAGACATTTAGGTACAGAATATTGTTTTAAAAAATAATCAGTTATCTTCAATAATTGTTATCTTTGTTAGTAAAATAGATTTTTTTTCGGTTTAAAAATGATTAAATTTAACTTTTTTAAAATTTTTAACTAAGTCAAGTTACTTTTTTTAAAAGTTAATTTTTAACGTTTTTAAGTTAATTCAAATCACAAATAACTTTTAACGTTCAACTTAACTGAAGAATTTATAAAATTACTAAATTAAAATTGTTTAAACGAGTTAAAAAAATTAGTTAACTTGTACAGCTTTGCTTTTTTCTAAAAAAATTAATTATGTTTTGGCACCAACATTCAAAATGAATTACAATTAATAATAATAACATAGTCTACCTGATAAGCAATAAATAATATTTCATTTGATTAAATTTAATAATTGCAATAATCTTATGAGTTGACGATTCTCTAATCACTTGTTATACATTTTATGTTTGGTATTATATTTGATTTTAATGGTGGAATAATACATATTTTAGTAATATAATTAGACGGAAATCGGGGGATACCTATCTACTTGAGGGACTAAACCTCCACCACAATCTCCATAAGTTTTTTGAAAAATCAATATTTCGCTCAGTTAAAGAAAATTTTCGCTTATAGTAAAATTACATAAATTTAAAAAGATTTTTAAATAATTTTTATGTACCTACGTACAGGAAGGTTTTTGTTAATGGTTATATAGTGGAAATTGCTTACATTACCATTAATGGTATATTGATATATTGGTATATATATTCCCACGGCGTGAATGTTGACAGATATATGAACATGTGACGTACGTCTCACCAACCCCTTCCACTTTCGAATTTCGAAAAAATTTTAACACCATTAATTTGTACGTAATTTGTAAGAATTTGTACGATATCCCTTTTCCTGCTATAACTAAATTATCCTGGGGGGGGGCTAGTGAGACGTCTCGTTAGCCCCCCTTATTGGAATTTAGAATTTTTTTACACCATCGGTTTCTGTTCTATTTGTATGAATTCGTGGGATAATAATTATAATTTGTAATATACCCATTATGGTCTTTTACGGACATAATAAAATATTTTCGAGAAGGGCTGGTATGACATTATTCTAGCTCCTCTACATCATATTCATGACTTTTTTTATTTTATAATATCTAATATTATAAGTTAATTAGTTATATTGTTATGTATCATGATCATAAATGATAAAATTTATAACCCAAAGATAGACTACATAATATAAAAATTACGTATATACATTTATTATTATTAATTAATTAATTAATTTATATTTATTCTTACTTAAAACTTGTAAATTATATATATATAATAAATCTGACATATTTTATATAAACAAAATCAATATTGTTTAAATCATTTTATTATGAATAATAAGTAATTGCATTTTAGTTTACAATAATATTATATTGATTATAATATTGATAATATATTATATTAAAAAATCTCCACATATTTCTGATTTACTTTTACAGATATTGGTTTTTTTTTAATCGTTAAATACTTGCTAATATTCGATATTCGAAAAATTAGCTGTATAAAGTACCAACTAGATGCAATTTTCTATCGAAAGTATACCCTCGTGGTAATCGGATTATTACTTTTACTCGAAAAATATTATATTCAATTCTATTAAATATTCAAATTTTAGAAACTTATAAAAAAAATTATAACTTAGGACTTTCAATATATTTTTGAAATATATATTAAGTACTATATGAGTAGGCTTCTTTAAAATTTTTATATTAGAGCGACAAATATGTGTCAAATCAAAAAACAATAATTATATAAGGTAAAACAGAAATATGCGGAGACTTTTTAATATATATAATATAATTACTGTAAATTAAAATGTAATTACTTATTATTTATAATAAAATGATTTAAATAATATTGATTTTGTTTATATTATACAATATGTCAGATTTATTATATATATGTAATTTACTAATTTTTAAAAAAAAAAAAATTTATACACGTAATTTTTGTATTATGTACAATGTACTAACTATACTGTTATGAATATTTTATAATTTATAATCATGATACATAACAATAGCCAGAATAACGTTACGCCAGCCCTTCTCGACAATATATTATTTATGGCCGTAAAAGGCATAAAGGGTATATATTATAAATTATAATTAGTTATCCCACGAATTCATACAAATAGAACAGAAACTCATTGAGGAAAAAAAATTTCGAAATTTCAATATGGGGGGCTGGCGAGACATCTCATCAAACCCCCCACATGATAATTTTGTTATAGCAGAAAAAGGTATACTAAACAAATTCTGGAAGTAATAGTTAAAATTCATACAATTAGAGCACAAAACGATTCTGTAAAAAAAATTCGAAATTCCTATATGGGTGGCTGGCGAGACATCTCACCAGCCCCCCCCCCCTCCCCAGAATAATTTTGTTATAGCAGGAAAAGGGATATCGTACAAATTCTGGAAATAGTCGTACGAATTCATACAAATTATGTACAAATTAATGATGTTAAAATTTTTTCGAAATTCCAAAGTGGTGGGTCTGGTGAGACGTACATAAACATGTGGTTTCCGCGGTAATAACATTATAATAGCTAATAGTGTAAATTGAATACTTATACGTACGTACAGCTATCGTAAAAAAATCGGTTATATACAAGCAATGGTATATTTAATTATTATTTTTTTGGGGGGGAGGGGGGTGTCCAGACAATAATCTTTCCACTGAGAGTCGTTTTAAGTTTCACCCCTTATATTAATATTAATATATATATATTAGATTCTGAGCGAAGCGAAGAATGTATTGGTTTTACAAAGATATTTTTTTTTTTTTTTGATGTATGAAAACACTTTTTTGGGTAGAAATAATGGTCCGATTAACATAAGTAGGATATGCTTTCGGTAGCATATCGCGTCTAGTTGGTACTTTATTTAGCTCATTTTTCGAATTTCTCAAATGTTTTTCCTCGAGACATGAAAAACTACCAAAAAATGTGCGAAAAATTGGCAAAATAACGGTTTCTGTTATTTAAATTTTTTTAATTGCGCGGAAACTAATTGAGTTTTGATTGTAGAGGCTTAAAAATTTTTTTGAGTATTAACATAGGTAGTATATATATATTTTAGTATATATAATATATATATTAGTATGTATATTTTGGAATGAATTATTAGCATAGTATATTGTAATATATTGTCGAAGGCTAATCATATACTACTTAATCTTTTTACAAACTATTTTGAAAATCGTGATTGACAATTTTTTTTTATAAGTTGTTAAAGTGAAAATACCCGAAAATTGGCAAAATAATGGTTTCGTTATTTTAAATTTTTTTTATTTCATGATAACTAATGAAGTTTTAGTCATAGGGACTTGAGTATCAACATAAGTGTTCTACACTATAGAAAAATATTTTAAAACGATTGGTTGATTTTCTGACTAAGTATAGAAATTTGAAATTTTTTTCAGAAATGTTTAATATTTCCTTCGATTTTCGGTTTATCAGTTTGAAAATTTTATCGAAGTCTAATCATATACTACTTAATTTTTTTACAAAATATATTGAAAATCGTTATTTACAACTTTATTTTAGCTTCTAAAATTTGAATAATATTGGTAGAAATGAATATTATATTTTTTTTTTTATGCATGAAGACACTTTTTCGGGTAGAAATAATATTCCTATTAATACAAGTAGGGTATGTTTTTGGTATCAAATTGTATTTAGTTGGTACTTTATTTAGATTATTTTTCGAATTTCTCAAAAGTTTTCTTTGGGAGAAGAAAAACTACTAAAAAATGGCGGAAAATCGGTAAAATAACAGTTTCTGAAATTTAAAATTTTTTGATTTCATGATAACTAATTCACTTTTAATCATAGGTTTTTGAAAATATATTTTCATATTTACTTAGGTAAACTTCATTACAAGTAAAAATTCAGAAACGAATGGTTGATTTTCTGATTAAGTATAGAGTTTTGGCTTTTTTTCCAAAAATGTTTAATATTTTCTGCAATTTTTGGTTTATTGGTTTGAAAATTTTATCGAAGTTTAGACATATACTACTTAATCATTTTACAAAATATTTTGGTAATTGTGACTGAACATTTTTTTTTAAAGCTTTTAAAGTAAAAGTTCTTGAAAATCGGCAAAATTACGGTTTCATTATTTTATTTCTTGATAACTAATTAAGTTTAGATCGTAGGAACTTGAAATTTATTTGAAATATTTACATTCGTAATTTACACACACGGTAAAATTTTGGAATGGGTTATCAGTATAGCATTGTATACTATAGCATAGTATAGTATAGCATATAGTATTGTAATATATGGAGTTTCGCTCAGAATCGTATTTTCTAATGCAATTTCATTGCATTCTAATCTTAAGTATAATAAATCACTAATTTCTCCGAGGACCGAAGGGTCGAAGAAGGAACGTCTATATAATGGACATTCCCACTTTTTTATTATTGTTAATAATTTATCACGTTTTACACTTTTAGAATTTGAGATGAGCTACATATATCTTACAAAAATAAAAAAATTGGGATTGTTTTAACCCCTAGGACATCCCCTTAAATATATAAAAATATACATATAAATATATATAGTATCTTTTACTATAAAAAATTGTTGAAACATGTTAGTTGATTTAACTATATTTGTGTCGTATCAACTATAAATATAATTGGAATTTTTTTTTTTTAAGGTTGTAATCGTGTGTATGAACCCTGGGCGGCTGTCGCCGTCACCGTCGCCTGTCAATTTGTTATTCTTCTTAAGTGAATGATTGTACTTTTTCTATCGACGTGTATGGGCGATAGCAAAATAATCGTTTTGTTTTCGTGCGCGTTTTCGTCACTTTTAGTCGAAACAAAATTGATACATCGGGTATCTTTATACGGCCATTTTGGTAATGTTAAATGTACGGTCTGTCATTCGATTCGATTAACGTAATTTGTATTGTTTCATTTGGGAAACGGCAATCATCGCCTATCACTTGAACGTGTGATTAAATTATACATTCGGGTTGCTCATTGTACGCACGTTAGTAACGGGTTAAATTATAATTATATACGCGGATGCATTTTTCTTACGATCTTGGCGTTTTATGTTTTATTTTTTATTAATTCTGAATAGTGTACGTGCAGTGTGCACCATTGCACTTTATTTTGTCGTGCTCGTCGTCGGCATACGAACGCGTAATTTTTCGTCGGCGTCGCGCTCCTGGTGTTAACCGCCCACATCATTTAACGAACATTCAGAAATTCAATTAATTTTTTCTATATACCTTTTATAAATAATTAATGCATTACAATAATCAATGTTATTAACCTATGTCAAAATTTAATAAATGAATATTTATTCAAATTTAATTATCTATTTAGTTTATTAATATATGAATATTTTGTATGAACAATAAATATATTAGTAAAAATATTTATTAGTATGTTTAACTATTTTTATTTGTGGTATTACTAGAAATACAAACATAACTTATTATAGCCACAACTGAGTTGTTTTAACTATATTCTAATTTGCAAAATTACTATAAACTATTAAAATGACTACTTTTGTATAATATATTAATGTTTATTTTTGTAAAATAAGATTATTGTTAAACGTCAATTTTTCGTCAAATATGTTCAATATATACTATGTGAAAATCATAATGTCTAACGTAGATACGCAGTTAAAATGATTTGTATTAAATTTTTAATAATATTTGAAGGTAATCATTTTATATTGGGGGGGGGGGGTTTAACCGCCATTTACTCCCCTCCACCGTCCATGGTACGCCACTGATAATAATATATATTATTATATATATAGAATATATATATTATATATGTACGTATTAATATTAAATTATAAATTGTTATCAAGTATTAAATATATTTACCGCTTTTCGGATAAACGTATAGATAAGGTGTTCTTGTGATGACGACCATACAACTTGTTGAGCCGAAGGTGACTGTATGTTATATTGTCTATCGAGTTAATTTCTTTGGTCGCTAATACCGTTATACTACAACAAGACCCGACAAAAAAACGATAAAAAATCAAATCACATCAGTAGTGTAATGACCAAACTTATGTTACCGCAGTCAGTGGAATGTGGATAACCGAAAGATTTAACAGTGTTGTGTTGTCGGATTGTCGACAGTTGTGCGAGCGTCGGTTTCTGGTTGTGTGGTTTGGGGAGTGGTGCGCGGTACAATTGGCGACGAATGGGATTGAAGGGATTCTCGTATCACGCGGCCGCTCGTATGAACGGGCGTGCTTATCCCGAACAGCGTTCGGTGTAAAATATAAAAAATTGTTTTCTAACATAATGTTTCGATTTACTGAGCACGACTCGTAAATGGTAAAATCGGTAAAAACACCACACATCCAGTGGAAACAAGTATGGGGTGTGACAGACTGAGTTGGGTAAGAGGGGATGATAGAGAGAGATAAAGACTTATTATAAAAAATTAAGTATCTGTGTCTTCTAAATGGCTATGATTTACTTATAGATAAATACAGAATTATCAAGAGATTATAAAATAAATTGAAATAACATTAAGAACATTGTTTTTCAGTTTTGTGTATGTAATACAAAATTCCGAATATCTACATACTCTTTATGGATAACAATACCTGCATTGCTCGCAGCAGTTGCAGCTGCCCGCAAGGAATGTACGACGTAGCATGAAGTGTGAAATGTTTATATATACAATAGAAAACGAAACTATACAATGATTATACACTATACAGAATGGTCAGAATAATTGAAATTTACAAATTATGAGAATTAGTATAAACGGGTTTTTATTTATATTATAATATTGTGATCAGCGATCATTCTGTAGCTATAGTTTAGTATCCTCCGAATATTACATGTACACCAAGCACAAAAACATCTTATATAGGTAAGTATAGAGTTGCTTAATAGTTGATTCGGTCACAAACACGTTTATCGGCAGTCTCGATTCTTTTTTATATTACTTATATATATTTACCTATACACAGAGTACAGACGCACAGTTGTGCGCATTCCGGAGAGTTTGACTTGAGTCCTAACATAATATCGGTTAAAAATAAAAATATCCAGATAGGAATAAAAGACTATTTTATTTTATTCGTACATTGTTTTTAAAATGGAAAAAAAGCGGGAAGGTTGATTTTAAACGTTCCTCTTTCGTTCCTTCGGTCCTCGGAGAAATTAGTGGTTTGAATGCAATGATATTGCATTAAAAAAAAAAAAAACATTCTGAGCGAAACTCAATATAATACAATATATTATACTATACATACATATATATATTATTATGATAATTAATACGATGTTAAAACAGTTTACCAAATGTGTAAATATTCTATTTATAGTAATCGGAGTATTATTTATAATCCAATTAATTTTTTTAGATTATTAAAAACACAAAGATAAGTAGTAGATATGAGTAGGCTTCAATACAATTTTCAAACCCTTAAACTTAAAATTTCATGTAATTAAACACGTTTGGAAAAAATTTCAAAGCTCTAAATTTAGCTAGAAAATCAACTAATCCATCTCAAAATTTTACCATGTATGTTAATTACCTATGTGAGTACTCAAAATAAAATTTCAAGCTCCTTTGATCAAAACTTAAATAGTTTTCACGAATTAAAAAAATTAAAAATAACGGAAACCGTAATTTTGCCAATTTTTCCCATTAACTAGTAGTTTTTCTTCTCCCAAGGAAGATTTCTATTTTGAGAAATTCGAAAAATGAGCTAAATAAAGTACCAATTAGATGTAATTTGCTACCGAAAGCATACTCTAATTGTGATAGTCGAACTATTATTTCTACCATCAAAAATGTTTTTGACACCAAAAAAAAACATCTTTGTAAAACCAATACATTCCTCGCTTCGCTCAGAATCTAAAATAAAGTAGAGAAACAACTAAATCGAAATTCTCCCCTTGAAGATCTAAATGCATTAAAAAATTTAAATTAAAAGGTGTACTTTGAAATATTTAAAAACAAGAAGTATTCCCCTCAAATAAAAAATACTTGACACCAGCCCTTATTTTTTTAACGAACACCGACATCAATTGTGTAGTCCGTATAATTAGTGTGCATTACGAATTTAAGTAGTCTGCATTCAAAAATAAGTTAATACAAAAATTAGATTCAGTTATTAATTGTTTAACAAAAAAATATAGGATACACAATTATTTAATATTTTTTAATAAAGAAAATATTTATAATCTATGATAACAAAAATAATATTATCACTCAAGAACATATAATTTATTTCAGGTATAATAATATAGAATAATGATACCTAAATATCGATCTACCATGTTTTTGTATATTTTAATGTAGGTACAATAATTATGTAGTATGAGTTTTTAAATAAATAGAGACTGGTCAATATACTTTGACAGTATAAACGTATGCTTAGGAATTTTCTTTCGGCCGTGGGGAGTTGTGCTTTTAATGTTAAAAAAAGTTTATTTAACAAATTTGAAAAACACATACAACAGTGTTTGGTCAATTTAATATTAGTTAAATTTTTATTTTTGATCGATTCGGAATCAACGCTTGTATCTTATCGGAACAACTTAAATTTTACGTCTGTTACCCCAGCCCCCCCCTCCACTTATGAATATAATTAGTACTCGATTTGTATGAATTTGTACGCAACTCGTCAAAGATTACTTTTGTATGGGAGGAGCTGGAGTAACGTTACTTCAGCCCTTCCCAATTTTCGAAACCTATACAATTTTTGTTGTACTAGAAATGTATCAGTATTATCACTAATATTTTATTGTTTATGTTATCATAATCAATTTATTATTACATTTGAAGATATAAAAACATTTTAATTGTTATGATTCATACCATTTAATCTGGCTTTGCTTTTTAATATTAAAAAGTTGGATTATATTTTAATATTTTAAAATAATGTATCATGTAAAAGAATTATTTAGAAATTAAACTCGATTTGTTGTTTAACGTTATAACTTAATAAATAAGGTTTTATATTATATTATATAAGTCTTAATAGATATTAAAAAAATATTCTTTGATTAGGAAATTTGAATCGAGTAATTTTTATGCCAAAATAACCTCACGCCATAACGGCTTACGCCAGAATATACCATTCCCCAATAGTCAAGTATTTTTATACAGAATTATAAAAATTTCATGTTACAAAAATAATAGAATACTGGATACTGGAATTACATATTACGTTTTTAATGTTATTTCCATTAATTTTGTAACACGAAAATTCTGATCATTCTGTATAAAAACACGAAAATATTTGCATAAATAATCCTTAAGTATTTTGTATTATTTGGTGAAACCGTGAAACTGTAGAAATTAGAATTATTATCAATTGATATCTACCTGGGAAGGTATAATTTTGATGGAAATACAGGTATCGCTCTTTAAGCTATATAACAATATAATATAATATATTAAGTTATAATTATAGGTATCTTTATTGTACGGAATAAATTCTTTTACATAAATTCAGTATAATTTTTTAGCAATTTGTATTGTAGATTTTTAGCAATAAGTATACAGAAATACGATGATAACCTGTGTTTACAATTATTATTATGTTATAATAATTATATTATCATTAGCATTTGAATATAAAGCATTAAATGATGAATATTAATATATTAAACATACGATGTTTGATTGTCGACACACACTCATACACACACACACATATATATATATATATATATACAGGTTACAGAGTGATTTGAATATTATATTAAAAAAAAAAATTCGATAACATTGAAAACGAATGTAACTATAACTATTTTTGTAAAACAAAATTCTACATCACTCTATATATAGATAAATTATCTATATAAGATAAATTTCTATATATAATATATACGGTAGTTATAATCAGTAATCATTTTCGCTTTTTATTCGCACATTGTACACTAGAAACGTTTGATCACGTGAAAATTGAGGTACAATTTATTTTAGTTTTTAATTATGTTTTCTGTGCAACGTTGATGATGATGTACAGGATATTCGGGATTGGTTGAATTGGAGATACATATAATTATACCTAATTAGTAAAATAGTAATTACCACAAAAATAAGTTTACAAGGCGTTGGGTATAAACACATCATCACCATCATGTGATCTATAATCTATATATCAATAGCATATTATAATATAATATTACTTTTATATTAATTTTTTTCTAGAAAAACCTTTATTTACACTACTTAATTTTTATACAATAATATCAGTTTTATAAATGTCTACAGAAACGTTGTGCACACAGGCGCGTTGGTGCCTAAATATTATACCTGGGTACCTATAATAAAATATAAAATAACTGATATGTACCTTACCTGTATATGCCACCTGGTATATAAAATTATTTTTTTATCGGACAATATAAAATCATGACTGCAGTCGTCGCCGGCGCCGACCTATTTCAAAACGCCTATTGTATTGTATTTTTTTTCTTCTGCTCGTTTCTTCAGTAACTGTAGATGCGCCCTACATGTTATAATATCTTATTTTATAGAAGGACAAGGTCCATACTTCGGTTTTATCGCCTAATATAATATATATTATATACACGCATTGTACGTGCGAGTATGTGAATATATTATATTATATTATATTGTAGAGTGTAACCGAAACAACTCACACATTCCAAATATTCAATTACCAATGGGGTTGGTTTAGACATTTATATTATTTTCATAGAGCATTTAATTTTTTTTTTTAATTAATAAAACTTCAACACTTGTGTATACGATCAGAAGTGTATTTACGGGTGGGGGGGGGGGGTCGAACGGGCTTAGACCCCCCTCCACGACCAATAAAGAATAAACAAATTGCTTTAAATAATATTATTTTAGAGTTTGTATTATAATGTATATATTGATACAGAACATGTTTGGTTTCATTTTTTTGTAATTAATATTTTTATATTATAAATTGGGTGGGGGCTTCAAAAAAAAAATTCGAACTCTCCTTTATAAATCACTAAATACGCATCCGTATACGATTGTTAATATACCTTATATAAGTTATACGTTTATATAATGTTAATTATATGTATATTAAAATGAAAATCTTGTTGTTTCTTAAAATCTATGTAATTTAATATGTCATAAAATTTTTAGGGTGGCGGTTGAACACGGAAACCACCCCACCCATCCCTGAATACGAACATGTGTCGTTATGATCAAATAAATATTTTATTTACACCATACTGTTATGGCCGTATGGGTTCCTAAACATTTTTATTTCATGCCTCTTCGAATATAGTATTATTTCCCGTATTCTGCAACAAGTTCAGTAATATAATTTTAAAAATGTTTATTATTATATTATATTTATGGATATATTTTAAGGACCTAATAATTGTGCTATATATAATACTGTTTGAATAGGTACCGCTATAATATTAAATTATAAATATTACACAGTTTATATACTTAGTCTGTTTAAAATTTTATTTTTTAAATTACATTAAAATAA
Organism: Eriosoma lanigerum; assembly: GCA_013282895.1. Taxonomy (NCBI): domain Eukaryota; kingdom Metazoa; phylum Arthropoda; class Insecta; order Hemiptera; family Aphididae; genus Eriosoma; species Eriosoma lanigerum. The sequence goes on along the minus strand of CM023361.1, from coordinate 25,091,344 downwards.
CCCAACCGTATTTATCTAGTTCTTCATTTATTTTTTAATATTTTTGAGATCTGGAACCTGTTATAATATTATAACCAATCAAATACCAGATATAACCTGACAGAGAATTTCCAGGATTCCCTAGAAATCTGTAAAGTCAGAAAAAAACTGGACATGGAAAAATTAGAAAAATCAGATGTTAATAAATAATATTTTAGTTGTTGGTTGGCAGTTTCTGGTAATAGTCTTAGTCTATACTCGTATTACTTTTTTCGTGTGAAATAAGGAAAACTTGAAATTATAATAACTTAAAATATAAAATTATACAATATATATAATACATAAATTATATATAAAGGGTATAATGATAAAAACGTATTAAGAATAATTGAAGGTCAATAAAACACTAAAATATACAACTATAGCTTAATGTATTAATCGATTATGTAAGGACAGCGGTTAGGTCGAAAATAAATATAGAATTAGACATTAATGTTTATAGCATTTGCATATTTTTCTAAAATAAATAACAAAATCTGTCTTCCAATAAAAAAATATTTTGATTTCTCAGCTGAATTTCTGAATAATTAATATTTTTTTTTGTTGTAATATTTGATAAATGAAATGGTATATAAATGAATATCATATAAACAAATATATTAGGTATAAGGCACTTAATTTTATTTATCTGTTGAAATTTAAATCGACTTTTTCAGTTTATTAATACTGGACTGAATATATATGTAAAACCTACCATTAATTAAAAAAACTTATGATTAGATTTAACGACTCATTAAATTATTAATAAACATTATAATGTATGGATTACGAGTAAATTTATACTCCGATAAGAAAACGCTATACTGACGTTTGTTATCTCCGTCTTACATACGCATAGTATAATAAATCTATGTACAGTAATCTTACTTCAGCTTATTCATTAATTTATGATTAATATTATTTATTTTTTATCAAATTTTTATAGGAGAATATAAACTGTGTTCTAGCGCTGAGTTTTTCAAAAAGATTTTCGCATTCTTTCTCGATATTTCTAACTTGTCTCCAGATGATAGATTGAACATATTATGATATAGATAAACAAAAAAAATGTTCATTGACACCTATGTTAATATGATAATTTTTATTTTTCAACAGAGACCCTCTTCCTAAAACATAATATATGATTTAATGTTTTTCCGTGCAGCGGAAAAGTTATCAAGTAGGGGGCTACGTTTTTAAATTAATATACAGTTTAATTAACGAGATGTTCAAGTTTTCAAGTCATTTTTCAATAGGTACTCTTTTATAAGTTTAAAATTATATTCTTTAACTAGTTATGTGAATTAATAATATTTAGATAATTCACTGCTTAAAATTCGTTAAAAAAATAAATAAATAAATAAAAATTCAACACTGAAGCACAGTATATATTTTTCTTCAAAAATCTGATAGGTTTGTAGTAATTTACACGCATATTAATCTGTACTCTATAGTAAGAATAATATGGTAATTACATAGATTTGCTATGTTATGCGTATGTAAATCGGGAGACAATAAACGTGGGTACAATGTCCTCACTAGTCATAATAGTTGGTTGGTTATTAAATCTGGTATAAAGTGTGATAAAAAATAATAATATGCTGATATAATTACTATTGTACATTCATTATTCACACATTCACTTATCAACTACCTACCATTTACCAAGTACAATTTTCCGAGTTATTCTAAATATGAGTCAAAATAAAAATCCAGGGGAAAAAAAGAAGTACTTCATAAGCACACTACAGTTTGTTTAACGTATATGTAACGTTTGTACAACAGAATTTCAGTAACATAAATTCATAATAATATCTAAAAACTTAAATAGTATATTATATCAAATTATCGAGACATTTGTGTGTGATTTACATCGGAAAATGATCGTGAAACCGTGTTTGTAAAATTCAACTCTAATAATATATAATTTGCAATGTAGAACTTATAATTATTCAGCTAAATTAGATATGTTTTGAAAGCAAAAATTGTACAACAATTATTTTTATTATAATATAAAAACAAAATGGTATATTTTATATCGTGTATTCATGTATTACCTCTGTACTTTATTTATTTATGCATATGACACACCTCTGTACTATTATACTGCGACAATTATTGTAATATGTAATAGGTATTTACGGAGAATACGATTAAAATTTATTAAAGTTTAATTTTACGTAGTAACTGGTAGATATGGTAGCTGAGATATGTACCTAAGTCTTATAATATTTTATAAGGGACCCGATAGGACTGTATCCTACACGAAATGAATATAAGTTTGTTACAAATGTCTACATTTAATTTATACTTCAAGTAGGAAAATGATAAAATAGTAATCTTATAGAGAGTTCTTTTTGGTTTTTTAGAGAAAATATTATTTTTAATAGGTATTAGCAGTGATGTTTGGCCAAATAATTTCTGGAGTATACGACACAATAGGCTACTACAGGGGTAGGGGTAAACACCTCTAAAATGATCCATAACTATAACAATCTATAATAATCTATATTTAGTGTCAGTTAAATTTATTTAACTATTTAATATTTACGGTTAGTAAGGTTTTGGAACGGACTGGTTGATTTTTTAGCTAAATATATAACTTTGAACTTTTTTCCAAAAATGTTTAATATTTCCTACAATATTTGGTTTATCGGTTTGAATATTTTATCAAAGTCTAATCATATACTACTTAATCTTTTTACAAAATATTTTGAAAATTGTTACATACAATTTTTATCATGAAATGATAACTCCTTGAATGTTGATCGCAGGGATTCGAAATTTATTTTACATATATGCAAATGTAATTTACACTCGTGGTAAATTTTGGAATAAATTATCAGTATAATATACTGTAAAATATTGAGATTCGCTCAGAATCATATTTTCTAATGCAATATCATTGCATTCAAATCTTAATAATTATAATAAACTACTAATTTCTCCGAAGACCGAAGGAACGAAGGAACGAAGGAAGAACGTCCACAATCGACCTTTCCATCTTTTTTAAATTATATGTAATATCTCTTCAAAAACTAATAGACAAAAATAAAAGTATTAAGTCAAATTAAAAAAAAGCAAATTTAAACATATAATTAAATACGAGAAAAATAATAAACATATATTTTATAACAATATTTTCACAATAAATGATAAATATAAAAAATAGCGAATTATTAATTAATTCATTTACTTAACCCATCTTATTTTTAGGATATGATATGATTTTAAAATAATGTCTAGTCATTTAAAAGCCGTAAATTCAGGTAAACACGAAATAATTTGTTCATTGAGTCATTACGTATATTCAAACAAGCGAAATAATATCCAATATTTTTAATACTGTAATTTTTCTTGTTGTATACTATAGGTACCGTATTTACATAGGCGCAATTTGGTGGGTGCTTGGTACTGCATAAAACCACAAAATTATTTCATAAATATTCATATTTTTTTTAATTATTAAAATATAAATTATAACTGGTATATTATATTACCTAATCATAATTTAATATTTATCGTAAATAATGAGGCACTCCAAAAATGTTTACCCAAATTGCACCTATGGTTAGCCTATACCTAAAAAAATTAAATGTAGTAGGTAGAGGTACATAAATTGATTATGTTTATCCAATAACCTATGTGTTGATATTGAATATTTATTTAAATGTTTATCTATTTCCTTTTTATAATTATATAATGTAACTGATAAGTAATATTTCGTAATTAAATTTAATATTTATATAGGTAACTATTAATTTTATCTGTTCTTTAAAAGTGTATAAAATTAATTTATGGTAATTTATTCAATGTAGGTACCCATACAAGAATATTTTCTAATTAAATGATCTTTGTTCATAATTCTTAGATTTAAAGCATTGAATTCGTTTAATTTCTTATACAAAATAATATTGTATTACATCAAAATGTAAGAAATGCGATTAAAGTATTTTAATATTAATAAAATATATTTATATTATTGTATTATTTAATAAATACACAGAATGGTTCAGATATATTTAATAATTATAATATATCCGATGAAGATTCTTAAATGTCGTTTTTTCTAAACAATTATTTGATTATTATTTTTATTTGTATTGAAAATATCAAAATGCATAATGAATCACATACATTATAATATAATAGGTTTTTTTTATCAATGCGATTTCAACACTTAGTGCAACAAGACAATGAACAATAGCTAATTAAGATTTTTTTATAAAACAATATACTGGTATTCAAATTCATATATTAGTTTATTAAACAATATCATATATTATTATATTAGTATTAAGTGGATTAGATTCCTAAGAGCAAAACTCAAAAGGTACAAAATACAAGTAGATATACAATATACCTATATTTATAATAAAGTTACCTAAATACATATTATTTTTTATTTAAATAATCTGTTTAAGTATTAATTGTGTTATTAATCATTTATACATATAAAATAATTTATATATTTTGTATTGTATAATAGTTATTATATTAAATACTATTTATTTTTAATGATTAAAAAAAAAAAAAAAATTATTTATGCGGCAGCAAGAAAAATTTAAATATTAAATAATTTTTTTAAGCACGTTACATACATGGTAGTATATACAACATGTATTTATTATTACTATTGTTTACATATATATATATATATTTAATTCTAACATATACATTTATTGTTATTTAAATTAAATATGTGTGTAGGTCAGGTTAGTATATTATTAGATGCTTAAATATATATAAATCATAATTGCATGTTTTAATTATTTAGTAACAATGAAATATGTATTTCAAAATAGTTTTTATACGATTTTAAATATTTTTAAAATTGTTTAAATTTGATACAGTTATAATAATATTTAATTGATTTTTTAAATGGTAGCAATATTTATTTATTATAGTAATATAACGAAATGGCATACACAGATCCACTATAAATAGTATAAATAATACAATTTTTGAATTTTAGTCAAAATAACATTTTTAAATGATTCACGCCGCCGTTCAAAATAATTATGTTAATATTATTGAATCATTTATTTTAACTAAAATATGAAATAATTATTAGAAGAAATATCATAATTTTAATAAAAGAGAATAAAGGTTATTATAAATAATATATTAATGTATATTTTCATACATAATACATATAATGTTAATTGTTATCGACATTTTAATGAAAAATAAAATTATACCAATTATATTTGAAAAAAAAACAGTTTTAGTTTAATGCCTACCTAATAATATAGTACATATATTTGATCTAAGTCATATAATTTAATAACAGAATATTAAGCTAAGTGAGTTTATCCAAACTTGTATTTGATAAAAATCAATTTTAAATCAAATAAAATAGGTAATTAATTTTAAAATAATATACACTTCTAAGTTACACTATATTTTTTAAATATAATTTATCAAAAATAATTTAACATATCTTGTCCACAATTTTAAAAATAATAATAAATTAACATTAAAACATAAATTATAACTCCATATTATAGTTATTAATATTTTTTATTCAGAAATATTACGTCATATCGAATTAGCAAAACATAAGATAATATAATTAGTTATGAATTAGAATTGGGAGTTTGAAGTATTGTAGTTTTTTTTTAAAAATACTAACAAATCATTATTACATATGCATAGTTTAATTAAGTGTAGCCTAAAAGATTAAATTAAATTTATTAAGATAATAATTATAGCAAAATATAACTTTGTATAACTAAGTATAACTAAGTACAAATAACAATAAAATACAATCATAAAACCAATAATTATTATATTAAATTAGTTGTTTAAAATGTCATCTATTTATAATAATAATTTTATTATTTTTAATCAAATACAATCCTATGTTATTGAATAAAAATCAATATAATATAAATCAACATATTATTAATGTAGTTATGTTGTTTATTTTCTTTTTTAAAATAATACACTTAATTTTTGGCTGAAATATTTGGTCATTATACAATAATATACAAATATTTGTACTTAAATTGTTAGAAGAATATAATATGAAAAAAGATATTAAATTATTAATTTATTATAAAACAAATGTGTTTTTTTTAAATCACTGTAATTGTTTTTATATTACTTGTCCTTTTTTAATGAAATTTTAAAATATTTTTCAATCTGTATGATATTATACATAATTTTTTTTCCAAAATTTAAAAACATTAAAATTGCTCATTATATGTATTTTCTGAACTTCAAAAAAATAAAAACATAATATTGATAATCTATAATAAAAATATGATAATAATTTAAAAAATAGTTCATTAAAAATATTTGAACTAAAATAGAGGAAAATTAGTGTAAGTATATATATAAGTGTTAATATTGCAAAGCTAAGTATTAAAATTGCAAAAGTTTCAAACTTTCAAAATACGTTTGTTTGTATTTGTATAGCATGAATTATTTTCTTAAACTATTAACCAATTTTGTCTTTAGTCGATCAATTTTGAAAAATGGGTAAATGTAAGATACATCCCAAGTTCTGAATACTACAGTAAGTTATTTCGATATCTTGATATAATATGCCAACCTAAAACATAATGGTATTATATTATTTTATAAACTAGAAAATGTATTACTAAAATAATAATATTAAAATTTTAATGATACAAGTACTATATAATCTACAATAACATTTCCATTCAAATTATGTAGGTACAAAGTGATAATATATTTTTAAATGTTGACTAATATATAATATATAATATATAATAAAAGACCTATATGGACTTTGTGTCTATAAAAATAATAATACAAGTGATAAATCTACATTGATTAAAAATGAACCAACGTACACATATTGTTATATTTTTTGTTAATTAATTATACAATTTTTTATAATGCCTTTTAACCTATGCATTTAAAAGTTTTCCCTATATTATTACCATTAATTTTTATAGTATACAATAATTTGTTAAAAATATATTAAATTAATTAAATTTAAATTTAAACAAAATTTAACTAGTTTTTCATTGTTAGTATACAAATTCATCAATATAAATAATAAACATCATATAAAGTAATCTTATTACATAATAAAAATTAGCGGATAAAACAACACTTACTTAGCTATATTTTAGAACATATAACTAGGTAGGTACATACAAATATACTTTTTTAAAAAATGTAGTTATTTATATTTTAATAAATACGTTTTTAAAGATCTAGAAAATTTTGACGTAGCCGTTTTGTCGTAGCCGTTATTACGTGAGGTTATTTTGGCGTAAAAATTATTTAATTATAAAAAATTGATTAGGTAATTAAATTAACAAAATTCATATTATTATATGATTTATTACATATCATTTCAAAATCATACATAACACACACACACACACACTCATACACATCATTAAAGATTATGAACCGACTAATTTCTTAAAAATCTAAATATTTCTTTATTAATATAATGCATGTATATGACTCTGCTCGTGGGTGGCACTCTTCGCTACGCTCCTCAGCGCCATCACTTCGCTGAAAATCGAAAATATCCCTCAATTTTTTATCCAAAGTTATAACTTAACTTATTAGTGTTTTATTTCATAAATCAGAAAGTTTTGAAGATATTAAAAAAAAAAAATGTTTGAGAGCGAAATTTAATGAAGTAATTTTTACGCCAAAATGGGTCAAAATAACCTCACGCCATAACGGCTACGCCAGAATGTCTCATTCCCCGTTTTTAATTATCTAAAAATTGTTAGACACAGTTTCGTGTTTTAAAATCTTTAATCATATACATTTAAATGTTATTATTATGACATATTTAATTTGTATTGTAAATTATTATAATTATATTTAAGCATTTTTATACATAAAAAAAATCCTCAAAATATGTATATATATTATATATGTAGGTATACTAATAAATAAATGAAAAATCCTTGTATAAATTATATATAGGTATTATTTATAAATTTTTAATTTCTTTTTCAGATTTTTTCAATTATATTTAGTAAATTTTAGTAGTTACCTAAAAACACAATATTAAATAACATATATTAGACTAATTCGATTTTAAAATGGAAAAAGTTTATTAAAAATGTAAAATGTTATACTATAACAAGTAGGTAGATAATTATAATATATAAAAATATAAAGTTCACTATATTTATAAAATATAAATGTTTATTATTACCTGATAATTTTCAAGCAAAAAAATGCAAATTTAACTTTATAAACTAGGTATATAAACATTAAAATTGTGTTTTAATTTAAAATGTTAATAAAATTTAAAAAATTATTTTTATTAATTTTTATAATATAATATAATGATTATAAAATAAATTTAATAAATAGCATAGGTACAACATTAAATGTTTCGATTTTATTAATTTTAATGTAGTATTGATTTAGGTATAACATATTATTATAGACATTGTACCTATTACTTTTGTTTACAAAATAATACAATGTTATCTTAATTAATTTAACAATAGAACAATTAGTGAATTGGTATGATCCATTATAACATTGTATTTCTTGGTAAGTACCTACTAATATATATTTTTTATTTTTAACATTTATTTAGAAAAATCCACTATCTGTCACAAGATTAGCAACAATAAGAAGATGTGCGGTTGGAAATTTATATAATTTAAATGAAAGGCAAGGGAGTAATTATTAATATAGAATTACAGTAGAAACTAGAAGTTATAAGTAGTAAATACTTAATTTGAATAGTATTTACTTGGTGATTAATGTTAATGTGATGATTATTAAAAGTAGCAATTTTATCATTTACATTTAAAATATTATATATATTAAGCTTATATTTAGTTTTTTAAAGATCTATAAATGAGAAAATATCCACGTTAACCCGTCGTGAGGCGCATTACTTTTGTAGACTTATTTATTCACATGGAAAAATTTTTCACATTCAGGATTTTTGTTTATTTTATTATTTATACCTAAATGGAAATTATAAATAATAAAATTAATATTTTCAACTTTATTTTACTTTAATAATTATAAAAAATTATTTAAGATAACAAAAGTACTTTTTAATTAATTATAATATTTTAATTGAATGATAAAAAATAAATATAAAACATTTTATACATAAATATATTTTATTAATTTTTTTTTTTTCTGGCATACGATAAGATATTACTTTTTGCTTATTGCGTAGAACAACAATCGTGAAATACCTCCAGATTATCCACTTCAATTATATAAAACAAGAGGAAAAATGCTAATCACTCTCCGGGTAAATTATTTTTAAACACATAGCGTCAGTCGCTTTAAAACACTCTGGTACATTGAAAACGTACAAAAATAAATTGAAACCCATTCTTATGTGTAATCTATTTATTATTATATTATTTAAGATTAATGTGATACAAAAATATACCTATATATATTATATTTACTTAATTGTCTGAAATATTAATAAAACTGGGATCAGTGGCGTATTTACGGTGGTGGGGGGGATCCAGGGGTACTAGATCCCTTCAGAACAAAAAAATAAATATTTTTCAATAAGTTATTATAGGCAGAATTATTTTGTCATCAAGAAGATATAGGTAACATTAACCATTGGACTCTCCTTAGAAAAAAATGAAAATATGCCACTGACTGGGATCATTATTTACATCGTACGAGTAACGACGGGTTAAATTCATAACAAAATATTAGAGACAACGAATGGAAAGTATGAACAGGAAAAATTGTTTTAATGTTACTTAAACCAAAATAATTTCTAACGTACATACTTATATTTTTCAAATTATATCAGTACTTAAAAAAAGCTTCAATTATTTTAGGGTTTCCCAATCTTATGAGTACTCATATATTTTTATATTTAACATTAACTTGCAGGGGATTATGTTAATACATCATATTCGGATAATCAATAAATTTATCACTTATACAAGACTATAGAACTTTTAACAGTAGATATATGTACACAGTGAAATACTTAACTATTTAGTATACTCATAACTTAAAATAAAATATATATGTAAAATAAACTACGAAGTTTAACTATGCTATGGTACTTACTTATTTGTAAGTAGATAAGTATTCTTCATAATGCATCCCTTTATAGTAATACATTTATTATTATTTATAAACTATTATAAAACTGGTTGTTTAATCTTGTAGAAGTATCTTAATATTATGTTTGCTTATTGGTTAATTGTTTACAGTAATAACTGCCATCTGTTAGGTGGCCATACTATAGCTGGTACCTTGGCAATAATTAAACTTTTAGGAATTGAGCCAAAATAATTTGAGTTATATGTGGATCCTTTATAATCACTTTCAATCCAGTAATGTCCTTTGGGTATTAAGAATTTAAAAACAGAATTATTTTTCGTATTCGATGAATTTATGGTTATAATGTCGCCTCCAACACCGATTACACGTTTAATGATTGTTGCGCTTAAATTCCTGGGAGATCCGACCACAATAATATCGCCCGTTTTAATCCAATCGAAATATATTTCGATAAACGAAAGATATACAAAATCACTAGTGCCGTTTGGATTAAGCGTTGGCTGCATAGATATACCTTCAATTCTTGAAAAAGTGCCAAACCTTCTGGTGTATACATGTATAAGAGCCGCGATTATTAAACACTGTCTTATTAAACGTAAAACTTCCATTTAAAGTGAGTAAGTATAATAGTTTAGTATTTAATTTAAAAGAAAATATAAAGTAGCTACCTATATCACAACACAACGAACACTACAAATGAAATAAAACACAATGATACCTACGTACCTGTTGTACATACAAAGTTGTAATTCAGATTATTGAACTCGACCTGTGGTTCATGGGGAAATGATAGTATTTTGAGATTCGATGTAACTGTAATAAATAACAATTATTTTAGAGTTTAGACATGAAAGGTTAGACAGTAGGACGTAAGTTACTTACACATAATATTTTATTGTCTTAACTATTAGATTCTTAGTTCTTACAGTATACAATTAATAATTAATAATTACACGCATACCAGGTATCGAGTTCTGATCTGTGAACTTTGATTGATAATTCAGAACAGAAATACTAATTAATCGATGTTTAGGTAAGCAATTAATCTTGGTTTTAAGCAATTTTATTAAAATAATAAAAATGCAGTACACCAAAAAATAAGAAAAATTTGATAAAAACATGTCGTTAACATAAAATAAATTACGTATACACGGTAATTTCTAGACAGAAAATATAAATTATGGGGAAAAATCCAATTAAAACGTGTATTGAATATGGATTATTACTTTCATACATTACGGCCGAGTGGTTTATCGTTGTTTTGGTAATGTTTAGAAAATTGGCGACGGACAAGATTTACATATTTTTTTAAACCATAAAATTTCTTATCGATGTCGACAGTAAAAATAGTTTTCCGATTTCCCTTAAGGTCGCGCTAGGTTCAAATGTGTAGAAAAAAAAATTGTACGAGTATATCTCGTATTTTGCAGCCTAAGTGGATCATCACTGTTTCGTAAAAATTCAGTTTTATTAGTATTTGCCAAATACAAGTATTGAGAATTTTATACAATCGGCATTTGAATGGCATATTTGCAAAACATAAATTTTAATATCACAATATCAACTGAACTAACGACCAAACTTTTATATCGACGAGTATAATACGAGTGTCTTAAAGTATCTATTATGAATAATTATCATAAAATAAAGTAAAGAATAATAAAATCATTTTAAGGGACTTTTTTAAATTCGAAGCGATGAATGTATTGCTAAGAAAAACGTTTGAGAAATTCGAAAAATGAGCTAAATAAAGTGACAAGTTGATGCAATTTTCTACAAAAGCATACCCTATTTGTAGAAATCGGACCATTATTTTTACGCATAATTGCAGTTAATATTTAAAAAAAAATTTAAATCGTAATTTTGCCAATTTTTCTCCATTTGTCGGTAGTTTTTATTCGAAAACTTAGCTAAATTAAGTACCAACTAGATGAAATTTACTACTGAAAACATTTTCTATTGGTGGTAATTGGCACGTGTGAAGTTAGCACTCCAACATTTGGTAACCTCAACAAAAATATTTATAACCTTAAACCTACGTTAATTAATTTGTAACTAACGTTTTAGAATTTGTAACTTCTTCCTTTTTGTGATATTAATGATTTCTCAATAGGGGACCAACTTCACGTAGCCTCCCCCCCAATTTGTCTGAATCGATCCAAATTAAATTAAATTTCTTCCTTTTAAATTGTAACTATTTGTATATAAATTTTAAAATTCAAACCTCACGGTTTCCGAGTTACAGCTTAACTGGTAATTAAATATGGTGGGGCAGCCCATACCTTAAACAAAATTTCTGATACCACTTGCAATCGATAGTGCTTAATTTGTAACTATTTGTTACCTAAATTTTAAAATTTGTAATCACGTAGTTATAGAGTTAATAATTTCTCAATTGGAAGCCAGCTCCCCCCCCCCACCCATAAAATATTAAAGAACTAAATTAAAAATTTTTTTAACCTCATCATCTCTATGTTAAAAAATATTTATCTTTGAAATGGAAAGTATATATAAAGCATAATATGAAGTATTTTATGCAATGATTATTTTTTTAAATTCATTAGCAAAATTTTTAGTATTTTGTTACCAGCTTTTAAGAATTATAAATTTATAACTATATAAACCTAAACTATATAAGTAACATTTATAACTATCATTTAAAAATTTGTAACTTTTAATTTTTATTTCTTCTTTTCGTCATAATAAATTTAATCATAATCATATACCTTTATATTAATATATTATATATTATTTTAATTATATTATCAATACCTCAATACTTGTATTATAAGTATATAAGCAATACTTACGTATAGCTCATATATTATGTTTTGATGGTCCATTGAATTATGTTTATTATATGTAAAGTAAAAATGTTTAATTTCTGTTAATTCATTATATTTTATATTTTTAAAATAATTTTCATTTTTATTTTTTGATAAAACGAACTTTATATAAAAAACACATGTATATAATTGGTATACTTGATACAATAATACCTTTATATATTTATAAATTAATTGTGTAGTTATTTGTGTTTAAATTGTATAAAACATAGCAAATTTACATGAAAAATTACTTTAAAAAAAAATTATTTTTAGAAAGTTTTAGTTTATATTTTAAAATAAATATTGTATTTATTACTTACTTTGAGTTGATTTAAAAAAAACTTAGAAATACTACTTTTCCTACATATTTTTCTTTTTTTACAAGCACAGGCCATAGAGGCATGATTAAAGATAGAGATACGCACAATACAGATACGTATTTTCTAATGTAATATCATTGCATACAAATTTTAATAATAATATAGTATAATATATATATTACTGTATACTATATATTATATATTCTATATATTCTTCGAAGATCGTCCTACATTGACCTTCCCGCTATTTTTTTATATTTTAATATTAATTAACATATAAATTTGGCCACTTATCCACGACCCATCCACCTATTAATTTAGATTTTCATGAAAGATTAATTAGATTAATGAACCACCTGAGGTGCGAATTCGTCGTCACTGATGTTTAGCACATGGATTCCATAGGATTGTTGAAACGGTATGTGCTGAATTTTTCAAAGTAGATAAAATAGTATCCAATGTTAAAAAAAAAATTCGAAAAGCATTCACTTGAATACAAATATTTAAAAGTGAAGTCTACTTTGACAGTGCCCCAGGAAGTTATATTGACAAGGTGGAAACTTGGATAAAATCGATTCTTTTTTTTTATTGCGAACATTTTAAAAATATAAAATAATTTAAATATATTATTTTAGAAATTGAAATTGCCAAGATTATAAAAACGATCCTATTTAATAATATAATTATTATATTTATTTTTATTATTTACTTTTTAATGTTGAATTTTATAACAATATTATTTTTATATTTTTGAATGCATAATTAACAAGTTTTGTAATTTAATATGCATATAAAATATTATCATGCATATTTTTTTAAAGGAAATAACTTCTAAATCCTAATAATAAGTAATCCCTGCGTTAATATAATAATTTTTTTTTTTTATCGTATTTTATCCTTCTTACTCCAAACTACCTTTTGTGTTTTCCCTTTCTCTGGGAGAAGAAAAACTGCCAAAAAATGACGGAAAATCGGCAAAATTTCGAATTCTGTTAATTAAATTTCTTTATTTCGTTATAACTAATTGAGTTTTGATCGTAGAGACTTGAACATTTTATATGTATTCACATAAGAAAGTCATTCTAGTGACTCTAGTCACAGCACTGCTAGTAGTATTTAGTTGTATATATATTTTTTTAAATTTTGAACTTTATAAAATGGTAATGCCTAATTCATTAATTACAAATTTACATTTTTATATTTTTCACCAAAAAAATATTTTATGAAATTTTAAAAATAATAAATCTCATGTAATTGTAATACTCTGAATATAATATTCCATGTTACATTACATACACATATTTAGTTATTTCACTATTTTGTGTATAAAATAGTGGTGTTAACTATATTCTAATTTTGGTTATGACACTGGACAGTTACACCTATTATCAGTGGCAGAGTGATTTTTTTTTTGATGATGCATCATGTTTGTTTTTTTAACCCATTTTATTGATAATTTTGTTTTCATACTCTATATTTAATAGTGTTATACAATATACTAAATTACTAAATAATGACTAATAACAATAATCATAATTCGTAATACATAATGTCCTAAACTGACCAAAAGCGTATTTAGGATTTTCTCAAGGAGGGGATATCAATATTTTACTGACCAAAATAAAGTCCTCCCCCATTGTCTTACCATCGTAAACAATGTGTGTTAGGTTGGCAATTTTGATATTCTACTTTTCTTTAATTTCATATTATTATAAGTAGTTATACAAAATAATTATTTTTATATCAGTTTTTGAAAAATACCACTAGAAAAAATAGGTCAATGGAGGGGATCTATCCCCCATATCTCCCCCTGTAAATACACCACTGAACTTTTATCCCTATTTTAAATGACGCCACTGTATAATTATAACATTGATCACACTGCCACTGCTTACCATAATGTTAATAATTATGTACAAATAGTGCCGGATCTATATATTTTGTTGCCTAGGGCAAAATATTTTATTTATCACCCCTCCCTCCCCCCCCAAAAAAAAGAAAAAAATTATATTATATTAGTAAATATATTATAAGGTAATAATAATTCTGTGTATAATTATATATATATTTTAATTAAATATTAAATTTACACATTTGCACCCCTGGGTGACCTGTGCCCAAGGCATGTGTCCCGGCTGCCCCTCATCTAGATCTGGCACTGTGTACACTTATATTTCAGTACATATACGAATACAAATTAAAATATAAATATAAATTTAACAACAAATATTAATTTTAAAATAATCAATGTATTATATTATAGCATTGTGCAAGTTAATGATTAAGTTTAATTTGATTTTGAATACAATATAAATGAAAATGAAAATAAAAATAAAAATATTAATATAAATATAAAATAATTTATTTTACAATAAATATCCGTGTTATACATCTATTAGCCACGAACTTGTTTTTCCGCCCATAAGTTAAGATTGATTTTTGGAATGGATTCACATCTTAGTAACTTATTAGAAAACATAGTCTTAAAGAAAACGTTTTTCTGCATGGCTACAATATTATCGCTGTTATCACAAAGTATTCTTGCCAATGTGACTTTTTCGATTTCAAGTAGTTGATCTATATATCAACACATTTCAAAGTCAAATATAATACATAAAAAATACATAGGTAATGAATATTTTATAATTATTTAATCAGTTGTACCAACCTTCTTTGAAAACGTTTGGTAAATCGTAAAAATACTGGTCACCAAGTCTAGTTCTTTTAAACTGATCATCAATAAGACATTTGATCATTGGTCCTACCATTGATCCTTCTTCATGTTTTTCAAACAATGCACCAACAAAAAGATCAATATCATCCCATGATTTATAATGTGCCAATAATTTCTCAGCCGCCTAAATAGAAAATGTATAAAACGAATATAATATTACTAAGTACTTACTAAACTTTAATTTATTAATTTGTATTAAATTGAAACTGTTTGAGAACTTACTCCTTCGACCATGATTTTAGCTAAATCTTGAACACTTTCAATGTCTTTTAAATGACAAAATTTCCTAAATTTAGTGTAGCTTGCAATTCCATGATCACGACTTCGTTGTATGGTCAAACTAACAATGTCCATGCCATACGGTTCTGGCTGCGAATTGTTGCTATATAAATAATTTGTAAGCTAAAAAAAAAAAATAATGTGTATTTTCTCAATAGATAAATATTAAGATAGGCAAATATAACATGGTATATATAAATATACCATGTAATATAAATATAAATACAAATATAAATCACACGGTTTGTATAGAATATTATGCTGAAAACCACTGAAAGATCTAAAAATACAGAAACTACAATTTATATACAATAAGTATATCAGCTTTTATAAATTTGTATTTTAGAAAAAATTTGGTGGTAAAATTTACTGGTAATTAGTATTTAAATTTAAGTTATTAAAAAAATTTGGTAATTTTTAAAATTGATGAAAATACATATTTTATTCACTTATAATACAGAATTATGATATTACTAATACGAAAAATAGGGAAAAATATTCATATTAGCACATATTTTTCAAAAATCCCAGAAAATGAACGACTAACTACTTAAATAGTTTTCACGGCAAATTATTTTTTAATATTTAATTCTATAAAATTACTTTTAACTATTTTGCAAATAAATTTGTAAGTGATTAAAAATACCACATTCGCAAATGAATATTACGAAAATAATAATACTATATTGCATAGGTATTTCGTTAACCTTTTATACATTGACTAAAGAACATACCGTTTGACTGAACAACATATCAACTTTTTGTGTATTTTGCGTGGTGAGCCCTCTTATGAGATTGTCCATATTATTGTTATTCATTATTTCTGTTGGTTTGCTATAATATGTTCGTAGCGATATATTATTAACAATCACCCGGTCTTCTGAATATAAACTAGAAAACAAATAATGTATTAAATATATACGATTGAAATCGTGGTGGTAAGTTTATTGTTTTATATTAAAGAATGATCAACAAATATTATGTTGCAGACATTATTAAATTTTTTATATGGAAATGGAATAAATAACAAATATAAAAACTATTTACGGATTCTACGTTTCTGATTGAAGGTTTATGCATTTTACAGAGACTGTGGTTAAAATTGGAAAATAAAATGGAAACTTCTAATATAATATATAAGACAATTATTCCATAAAATACACCTATTTGTACTTGTATTTTTTAATTTTACAACATAACAGATTTTGCTGAAATTCCGAATTTAATCTCAGGAGTTATTATCAAATCGCATAGGTACCTATTAAACATTTCAGAAGTTTTACATCCTTTTTTATCCATTCCTGTACTACCTGATATCATCAAATTTCAAGGGGTCAAAAACAGTTCTTGATTAACTTGAATATAGTGTCTTAGTCAACCAAATGTTTGAGCTTTTTTTTTTTTAAAAAAAAGGAAATTTGGACGAATTGCTCCAGATTGCATACTCCATACAAGAAAATCCCATTGTTAACAAGGAGTCAAACTTAAATCTTTGAGCACCAAATCATATGCATTAAGGTCAAGACCATATTCGGCCAATCCCACCACCTAAATTCCATACTTAATACTGGGGCCAATGATGTGTAAGTTTAAAATATACTCTGATCACCCTGTTTCAATAGAAATCAAATCACTACATTAAAAATACCTTATAGTATCGTTGAGCATCGAATTGCTGAACGGAAGTATTGCGGTGGCAAAACTGTTGCTGACCCTGGGATCGACCGACGGGCTGTGCGATTTGTCGGAACTCTTGACCTCTTTAAACGATTCTTCCTCACCGATGCCAAAGTTGTTGTGGCCAATCAATGCCGGCAACCACTCGTAGTAAGTTATATGTTGAATAAACGCGGTTACGATTTTCCTCGTCTCTTGGAACAATTTTTCGTCTCTCCAATGACTATTAATTAGCGATAATTGTTCAGCGATCCGGTTGTGTTCTCTCAACCACACCGTGTACATAACCGTCAAGTATGGATGGCTGTTGGCACGCTTGTCCCCGGTACCAAAACAAGTGCCGCTGTTGGTGTGACAAGCTTTTGGACCAAACACCAATGGCATGTAATCCTTCTTGTTGTTGATATTATAAGATGATAATTTGCCACGTGATCTCGTCCTTAATGCCATTGACATTTTTTCAGTAGATCCATAGATCATAGATGCGTCCAAAAAGTGGGTGGCTTGGTTTAACTGAAAAAAATAGTAAACGAATTCGGTGACTCATAGGCTCATTGTGGGAAATTTAGATATCAATATGTCATGTTACCGACTATGACTTTTATTATTATTATTTTTTTGTAGTAAATTATTTCACGATCAAACAGCCTTGGACTAGATAACTATTTTTATAATCATAATATTAAATATAAATTAACGGATTTGGTTAATAAGACAAATAATTGTCAAATAAAAATAATAAATATTAATTTGTGCGTGAAAATACATACGAATTACATTAAATTATAAGACAATGTGTTATTTCTTACTTGTTCTCTATGCCCAAATGTGCAGTCCGTTTTCATCACTGCAGCGGAACGTACGTAGTTCATACAATGACGTCCTAGTGGAGAGTAAAATTTATCGTCATCGGGTATTATAATTGGCGCGCAAAACATGTTTGTGTTCCGAGGAGATTCTACCCATCCGCTTTCTTGACAACATTCTATTGGTAAACTTGATAGCACTACAAGTTAAAGCATAATACATATATATTATATTATATTGTTATAAAATTTTCTAATATTTGTAATAGTTATATAAATGTATTATGTTTTAGTCTTATACACAAACAAAACTAGATATTATTATTAGGACAGGCTAAACATTTTCAAAATCATTGCCATCAAAAAAATAATTTATATACTAATATATAAATCAATATATTTCCATAACAAGTAGATAGGTATTACTCATAAACAGAGTACATTATACTTATTATCTGTCAGACATTAAAGTTTTAATTTTAAATAAAAATTATACAAAAATCTTCATTCTATCATTAAGTCAGGTTATGGCTTCACTAGCCTGAATCGTAGTTTAATTAATGGCCTTACACTTATTAGAAATCGCGGTGTGACATAGATCGTGCCCTATAAACATTGTCCAAATCGCAATCGCCATAGTTCTCATTTCATCTGTCGAGTCGATATCTTTTACAAGACTGGTGCTCAATTTTCGAGGATTCGGACTTTTAGAAAGATATTCAAATGGTGTTTTTCCAATACCAATGCTACCAACAACTGAAAAAATATATATTAATATTAAATAGTATATACATAATATATATATTAAAATTTATTAAAATCACTTAGTATAAATATTACCATTTTCATAATTAGGAAACAATAAACGTTTATAAGGTGTATATGATTTTCCCTCGATGGTATTTATCAGATTATTGCACGAACCGTCTGTTTTACGATAATTCAAATTAAATTCTGTACATGCAGTTTCATTATTGTATTGTAATGAACAGTAATGACTTAAAGAATTATTGCCTAATTTCACTTTAAACAAGTCTTTTGCTTCGTCACTATAACAAACATTTAAGATTTAATTCATATTTTTTATATATATATAAATATATACATATATATATATAAGCACTGCTTATTAAGCAGGTACCTATATATAATTAAGAATTTCATAATTAAATCCTTCTACCGTAAATTTGATCTGCTATCCAAAATTTTTTGTGAAATCGTAAGAAGTATTTCGGTGTTGAAATAGAATAAACTCATATTATTGCCACTATAAAACTGAGAATCAATCATTAGTCCATGAGATGGACTTTCAGGTTTCACCTGAATAAAAGCTTTATCTTGTTGCGTATTATAGTACTGGTAATAATAGTTTGTTTCTTCTTTAATGAATTCAATCATATAATGGTGTTTTTTATCGTTTAACCATGAAAGTGGTGATGAGTCTAACGAATAATCTATAAAAAAAAAAAAAATTGTATTATATTATAATCATTAAATCTGCTAGATTGATAATTTACTTTTCATTGATACCGTTTCGCGACCATAGCAAGATGGTAATAATACCACCATGCATATAAGCAATCCAATCCGCAACGAATAACTCATGTTGTACTGTAACTATAACAATAAAATTTTCGAAAGAAAAATTATTATTATGTATATAACTTGTTAGATAAATAGATAATTGACGATATTTCTATATCCGTAGATGGCACTAAATTATAACTAAGTATATACTTGTAATTAAATTAATAGTAATATAGAGCATGTATAATATTTATTATATTTTATGTGTAATATGTACCAGAGTTGCGGCTGGCCGGGTGAAAAAAGTGAGGCTGTGCGCTTTTTATTTAATTTAATTTATAAATACTATTTTTCTAAAAATTTTCTCGATCATAAAAAATGTTAAATTTATATTTATTATTCTAATTACTGAAAAAAAAAATAATAGTGGTATACGGATTATGAAAATAATGAGTCTCTCGTTGTCACGTGGCACGTCGCGTCGTCGCATGAAACCGTAGACACAGACATTAATTATACATTAATAATACTCTCCTTATTGTACCTAGTATAATCTGTGGTATAATATTAGTATATTACTCGTCGTCTGCGTGGAGACTCGATGTTAACCGAATTTCACCGACAAATCCCAAGAGGCTTGAATTTTTTTTAAAAATTTTTGAATAACAAATATACTAAATGGTGGTACCAGAAAATATATGAATGATTGAGGCTGAAATAATTTTCCTTAGGTAACGAATAACATCCATAAGTTTTTATTACCAATCGACAATTTTTAACCAATTGTCAAATATAAAAATTTTAATATTAGATCCATGGCTAATATATATATTATGTATAATTACACAATGTGTAATTGTTAACAAATAGAATATACAGTATTACTAGTATAGTATTACAGTACTATACAAACCCCTGCAGATTTAATTTAACTTTCCTAGATAGCGTCTTGATGATTTTAGATATATATTATTCTTTGTTAATTAAAAATGAATATACATTTATTGTTTCATATAAAATAAAATAATTTTATGTATAATGATAATTTTAAACAGATTTGTTTCTCAAGATAATTTTAGAAATATATCTGCCTCACCAATAACTTGGCCCATGAGCCGAATGTAATTATTACAGATAATAATACCAGTATTTATAATACATTGTAATATGTCTAGTCTTAAAAAAATTGTTGAGAAATGGGAAACACAAATTAGATCTAGTAGGGTATTTTAAACAATTATAAGGGGAGTGGGGTCCAAAATGTTATTAGGATTTAATTATAGCGTATAGGTACATTTAAAAATATATATAATATATATTTTAGATTAGCCCAACTAATATTATATACATAAATAAAATAAAATAAACTATATTATTATAGTAATTACATAATATTTATAATGGAAATTATTCATAAAATTAATTTAATATACAAAAATAAGGAACAATTCAGGGTCTATGGGGACGTCCAGTAGTATTATACCCCCCATTGTAAATATGCCACTGAGTAGATAAATGCACAGACATGAAAAATAGAAAAAGAACAGGAAAAGATTTAAAAGAATTCCAAGAAATAACTGAAGTTATCGATCAATTTTTTACGCGTGATTTTAAAATGTATGCTACTCATTTACTCAACACAGAGATTCTTTAAAAAAATGTATCACTAACAATTTTATTTGATTTGGACATAATTCTACAAAGTAATGTATCTTAATTATTAAAATAAAATTATCTGCCATATAGATGATGATCATCTATATCATCTATCTATTATCAATCAATGGTATGTCATATATAAAACTCAAATTGAGCCTATAACTTACATTAATATGTATATATAATTTGTATAATTGTTGCAAATTGTTTCATTTATTAAATGTTAATAAAATTATAATATGTATTATTTAATTGATAAATCACTATTTATTTCTAATTCTATATAATAAATCATTGATCACATTGTACATATTATTAACTTGTCATACCTAGGGCGCAGATTTTAATGCTCTTATATTATTACAAATATTTAAAAAATGTTTTAAAAATGTCATAAATTATTTCTATTTATATAAATTATATAAAAAAAATTAAAATAGTTGAATTTGGTTGATTTTGAAAATTAATAATTTAATTTATATTACTAGTCATCAATAACCATAATACTATTTATCATCAATATCGCTAATTTAATAAATGCCATATTCAAAGAAACGTACAAAAATAAAGTCTATGTTATCCTGTCATAAATTTAGTTTATCAGACCATAGTGCAAATACTGTCGCTATTAAACGTATACATAATATTAAAATCAAATGAAAAAAAACTTTATAGGTAATAATTTTTTTAAGAGGGTGGGTAAAAAGTGAGTTAATTTAATCAAAATGTTTATCAATTCTTATTAAATATGCAAAAAATGCTTTAGAAACATGAAAATACCATAAAATTCCAAATAAAAATTTTAATTTTAAATTCTTTAATGTATAAAATGAATTATGAGTTTGGAGAGCAATGCTTTAGGAGATTCAGAAATGAATGTATTTTGCATTTAAATCCGCGCCCTATTCATAGCATAATAAGTTGTATAATGCATTATATTAATAATAGTTATAAATTTATCATTTGCCCTACCCGTACATTATAGTTGTATGTATTAAAAAAAAAGTAATTGTTTGTTGTTGATTGGAAAGAATAATGAATTTTAAATAATACTTTGGTAAATAAAGTTATTATGTATAAACATACCTATTACGTCGTATAAATTGTACTTAAAAATCGAATTTAGGTGAAAATATTGGCATTTAAACAACATACACGTAAATTCGATTTAAAACAGTCTGAGAAATATGTGAAGATAATATATTGAGATTAATATTCCCCTCCCGTCATGTGGAAAACCGGTGCACGTTACTGATCAACAATTTAGAAACACGTACTGGTATAATATTAGTATAAATATTTTAGAACTTATCCAGTTGTGTAAAGTGAGTATACATTCCTGTATAAAATTATGTGCCTACTACGTGACCGACCAAATAAAGAAAAACAAGCCGGTGGTCAATAACCGGACGAAGAACCTGAAATTCCGGTATACAAAATACCACAAAGATATACATATATACACGCGTGTATTAACTATACCCTTATTTTTGTTTTTTTCGTTTTTCTTAATCGTGATGATGCATACCATCTGGCGTCCGCCGAGGAATGTTGATACAAGATGGCAGATAGTCGTCGTTCACATTCGAGTTCAAATTATACAGAGTGGATAAGATCTCGTGTTACAAAAACTGTGGAAATTACATACCGTATTCACGTTGTTTTTTTAACACAACATTTCGATCGACCTATACTGTACGCTATACAACACTTATTACAACGAAATTTCGTGTGTAAAATACGAGATTACCTATAATTTTAAAAAAAATCCTGTAATGGGAACAGAAGCGAAAGAAATATATTATACATATTGAAAAACATCATATAGGTAAAATATACAAACATTATACGCAAAATGAATATAACTATATTATATAAGTGTACAACAACCAGTATACACGTTGTTTTTTTAACACAATATTCCGAATGACCTATACTGTATGCAATAATACACTTAATATAACGACATTTCGTGTGTAAAATATGCAAGTACCTATTATTTAAAAAAAAATCCTGTAATGGGAATAGAAGGGAAAGAAATATGTTATATACATTGAAAATCATCATATAGGTAAAATATACAAGAATTATACGCAAAATGAATATAAATATATTATATAATAGTACAACAACTCGCTAATATCAAATAATTTATAAAAAAATTGTATAATTAAGTAAAAATTAAACCTAAATATTTACCGTCCAATCCTTGTGTTGTTTTTGTTTGACTGGTGCTGTATTCTCGTACCCAACATGCAAACCGGATGCCCAGGAAAAACGTACTGTTGTCTGTTATAGACACTGCAGATGCAGGCACTTCAACACGATAAATTGAAAATAGCGCACCTGATGTCTAGTGTCAGTACTACTTAAAGGAATAATATCGATTTCTTGGTATCAAAAATATCGTTTTAAAAATCGATTTTAAACTATTACCTAATATATCGATTTATAATTCGTATTTATAAAAAAAAAATTTTTGAATTAATAAATATAATATATTTAAGAAAAAAATGAATATATAATTTCATTAAATACAATACAAATTTTGTTATAAATTAAAAATGTTAATAAAATTTAATAATTATTGCGCTCAAATGTACATAATTAATTATGTATTTATTATATACATAACATGGTACGTACCTACCTAAACTTAATATTAATTTCGTATTATTTTTCATAAATTTTTATTTCAATGTCTTGTATATACCAAATCATTATTGGTATATTATATTAATACATATAGATAATACATGCATAAGACATAATTTAAAAAAATAAGTAAGTTATTAAAACCTTTCAGTACGTCTAAACCATAGGTTGTTAACCGGTAGTCCATGGACCCCTTGAGAGTCCGTAGGTGGATACTTGGGGTTCACTGGATGATTCTTTTAAATGACCCAAAAATAAATTTGTTTAACATTAATTCATATTATTCGATGAATCGAGTAAAATTTAAAAAACAAGGGGCTCCGTAATTATATTTTTTACTTCAAAGAGGTCCATTATCCAGAAAAGGTAAGAACCTATGGTCTAAACGTATCTTACTTTAAGACTTAATTGCTTTAGTTTTATCTGTCTTATATATAATATATTATTAATTAACTAAATTACAACATAATGTACAGTCATTAGTCTACACTACTGTAGACAGAGATTATTAATTTATTATAAATCATTATTTCCATGTTTTTAATGTTTATTTAATCTAGTTTTTATATGTATTTTAAATATTTTAATATTGTTAAAAAAGCTGACTAACCGTCCCTAATATTACTCAAGGTTAACGCATAAACGCAATTTAGGTAAACATTTTGATGGTGCTAGATTTTTTCGTTTAATTTTTAATGATGGATGATACAATATACCTATTGACCTATTGTAATTTATATTTTAATAATTTAAAACATTTGAATAGCTGCTAGCAGGCCCAAGCACTTAACAAATTATGCTTATGCCAATATGATATCTATAAACAACAACAGTCCCCTTAATATCAAAATATATGTCCTCATATTTTAATCCTAATTTAATACAAAGCATATTTTAAAATACCTCTTTTATATAATTTGATAATTCTAACTCATTACGGAAATTTTGAATTTCTAAATGCTGCTTATTATGTTTTATTAAGAAAGATTTTTATAAATACAAACAAGTTATTAAAACTCTTTGAGGAAGTGTGTAGACTAAACTCCTGCTTTGTTTACGTTATGTATAACGAAAATTGTTTTGGATAAATTACCTCAAATAATTTTTAACCATGTTATTAATTAACATATAATTTTTTCTATTGAACAGTATCAATAACCTAGAAATTAACTATTTATATTACATAACAAATATTTATAGAATATCATTGAAGGCCTAGTAGCCTTTCCAAAAATCTCTTTATGTGAAATAATATCAGAACAATTTTAACGGTTTTTTCTTTCCGACAATTTCAAAAAAATTTTATTCAAAAATTTATTATTCACCAGTACTACCCACGAAGTTGATGAATTAAGCTGGTTGGCATCTTGTACAACGTATTTGCACTGAGATCAGTGCAAGTTAACCAAGTGTATATTTTCTTCGATTAACGTAATAACTAGTCACATATTGTGTTCTTATTTTATTCGTTGTGCTTTAAATTCAATGAAAACAATTAAATGAAAGAGCTACAATTGTGTAAGATTAATCGGTAATTAATTAAAATTACATACACTTGTTTGAGCGATCGAATATATCGTATCAAAGAAAAGTTATTATTATATAATTTTATGTGAACGGAATAGAGATCAATCCGTACAGAAAAGTAATAACCAAATTAAAATTATAAATTAAGAAAAATATCAAGAAATGATTAGATTAGGAAAAATAATCTAATCTAAAATAGAGTTTCTACTGTAGTGTATCTACTCTACTGTATTTTATTATGATTTTAACTACACAGAATAAATTATCGGCCACGGATAATTATTTGAATAACGACTAAGAGTTTATAAGAAAACTAACGGTAAACTATCATTAAATATTATTGAATAGTACCTATACCCAGCGGTGTATTGGAGAGTATACGACGTATACTATAAACACATTCCCGAAGTTTTGTGTATACTTAAAAAAAAGTATAATTTTATGAGTATACGCTACAATATTACAAAAATTAATTATAATAAATACCTAATTATTTAAATGTTTTTCTGATACTCACGTCCATGAAATTGGCCCACCGACTTAAATCTATAAATTTCAAACTTTCACAAACATTTTGCGAATGATTTGCTAGCATTTGCGAGTTCATAATTATAATTATGAATATATTTAATTATTATTTACTAGTCAATATTTCCTCCCCCTCCATTAAAGGGTAGAAAACCTAATCAAAAATATTGAATATTATAGCAATATACAATTACGTTCCATACTTTTAACATTTTTAGCACGTATTAAGTTAACCTATCAAAATACTCAAAATAATTTTTAAGTGCGTATATTCAAAATTAAATTAGTTATCATGAAATATTTAAAATAAAATTCGTCGAAATCAGATTCCGTGAACTTTTCAAATTTTTAATCATTTTTTGGTAGTTATTCATACCTAAAAAAAAAAAATGTTTTCCTAATTCGAAAAATTAGAAAAAAATACACTATATTATATAATATAGAACCTATATAGTTATAAAAAATATACTATATTAACGAAAGAAAAACTTTGTTCTATTTATAAATACATATAAATATATAATTTATATTCTTCAATATAAAAACAAACACTATCAATTAGTATTATTATATTAAATAATTATTCTCATAGTTAGTATAACTATTTTTTAACAGCAAAATAGTACATTTGAAAGCTCATTCCGGGATTATTGGTTGCTAGCAAAATTTCGGAAATAGTCTCGAAAAATATTCTAGTAAATTAAGACTAGTATTTTGATACGTCATTCGACTTTCTAGCATAAGTTGAATAGGATACATGAAGTTGGCCTAACCTTCAATAGGGGGGAAATATTAACTAGCAAATTATAATTACGAACTCGCAAATTCTAGCAAATTATTCGCAAAATTTTTGTGGAAATTTGAACTTCAAAGGCTTAAGTCGGTGGGTCTTCTTCATGAACGTTAAATATTATATAAAACATTATTTTGTTATGATTTCTAAGAAATTTTAACGAAGATTTGGCAATATTCATAATGGGTACTATTTTTGATGCATGTATTATTTTTAGGGCTCGGGACTTATTGCAATAATAATAATGAAGATATGCATTTAATTTTCATCAAATTTGCACAAAAAAGTTATATACATGAAAATATTCATTAAAATTTCACCAAATATACACAAAAAAGTTACATGTATAATAATATCTAACTAAATAAATTTTAATTGGTTAAAAAATGTAATTATAAAAAACAAAAAAATTAAAATAAATCTATTATTTTGTAATCGTAACTATATAGTTGCCATTCACCAATCAGTAATAAACCGTCAACCTACAACGCATGTTGAAAGCTATTTTTGATAAAATATTTGAACATTTCTTAGTTTTTTTTTTTTTATAATGATTGAATAATTGGCGATTGACAATTATAATTGAACTCATTAGAAATATTTTTTATAAAAAAATTCTTAAAAATATTCTATAATATTATAGAATTCTCAATTAAAAAATAAATATATCGCCCCAAATGTCTTAAATATGCATAAAAAAGTCATCAGTAAAAATGCATGTTTCCATGAAAATCTTTATATATGCACAAATATGCAAAAAAAAATTGATATTTTAGATTTTGAGCGTAGCAAGAAATGTATCAGTTTAATAAAGATATTCTTTTTTTCATGTATGAAAATAATTTTTCAGATAGAAATAATGGTCTGTTACCACGAATAGGGTATGATTTAGATAGCAAATTGTATCTACTTTATTTAGCTCATTATTCGAATTTCTTAAAAAATTTTCCTTGGTAGAAGAAAAACTACCAAAAATGGAGGTTCAGCAAAATCAGCCAAATTTTTATATTAAGTGATAACTAATTGAGTTTTGATCATAGGAAGTTGAAATTTTTTTTGAATACTCAAATAGATGTTCTACATTAAAGAAAAAATTTGGAAACGGTTGGTTTATTTTATGATTAAGTATAGAGGTTAGAAATTGTTTCTAAAAAATGTTTAATATTGGAATTTTTATAAATTTTTAATAATTGCAATTTTGGGTTTAACATTTTGAAAATTTTATAGAAGGCTACTCAAATAGTACTAAATTTATTTTTAAAATATTTTTTAAACGGTAGTTTACAATTTTTTTTATAAGCTCCTAAAATTTGAATATTTTTGTATATTTGAATATTATGGTTTTTTTTATGTCTAAAGGCACATTTTCGGGTAGAAATAATGGTTCGATTACCATAAATAGGGTAAGCTTTCGGTAGAAAATTGCGTCTAAATAGTACTTTATTTAGTTCATTTTTCGAATTTCCAAGAGATTTTTGGGAGAAGAAAAACTATTATAAAATGACGGGAAAACGTCAAAAGGTTAGGTTTTTAGTAAATTTCGAACGTCTATATTTATTAAAAAAATATACCTATCCATAAAACTTTACCATGTGTGTAAACTACTTATGTGAATACTCAAAAATATCCGTTCCAAAATTTGACCACGCCTGTACATTAGCTATGAGATTACTCAAAACCATTTTCATGGCCCACGATCAAAACTGAATAAGTTATCACGATATATAAAAATTTAATTAGGGAATTTGTAATTTTGCCAATTTGAAACTAATAAATTTTGTGCTTCGCTCAGAATTTAATAAATTGTATATCAAAAAAAAAATTTACCAATACGGCTTTAACCTGTGGCGCAACATGTGCTACAATTTATGGTGGGCTATAACCCTAAATTAAAATATCTTTAAAAAAAAAGTTAAGAATTTTCTTGTTATTTTAAGTAATTATGAGTAATTTGGGGGGAGGCTAATCCCTTCCAGTCATCTCTTGTTGTGCTTATAGCTATACCTATTTTTCTTACGAGAATACAATATTCATCATCAACCAGAGTTTATATAATATAAATATTAGATATATACGTCTTAACTCTCTAACTCATTATCCGAAATCCTTTGACCATAAAGAGGACATTCCTTTTATCACCTTGATAACGTTCTTATTCACCAATATTAGTAATTATTATTATTATTAATAATAATTATTACGTTATTACAAAAGATCTGCCTCCGACTAGCGGACATTTTCATAAGCATAACCATAGAAATACGCGTTCCATATATTGTGTTCAGTGATCAAAGTGTATTATTTTATACGTTACCTCCCTGATACCTCTCGCGAATCATTTATGCACTTTTCTTGTGAAAATCGTAACATTGAAATCTTAGACATTTTTTGAAATTTACATATGGCCAGAGTCGTGCTCAGGATTTATTTATGGGTGAAATAAATATAAAGTTATTTTACTTCGAAAAAATTGTTCATTTTTCCAGAGTACGAATTATTATACTGTAAAATGATCATAGGTTTTTGGGTGGAGTTCAAACTCCATGAATCTCCATGAGCATGCTTATGCACCTGGCTATTTAAATCCTGCATTTAATTTCTACTGATGTTGCACAATAGTCTAGTCTAAATAATAGTTAATATTTAAAATTTATCACCTAAAAACATAATTTAAAAATAAATAAATTGTGTTATAGGCTTCAGTAGAACATTGGAATTGTAATAAAAACATTGATCTCAACTATGCATCTACATTTTGGTTGGTGTATAAAGAATATTAAATATGAAATATATACATAAATTTGCATTCATTGTTTTTATTCATCTTTTTTAAGTATTTGACTTTCAGAAATTTTGTATTTTAAATTCTGAGCGGAGGGAAGAATGTATTAGTTTTACATTGGTGTGGTTTTTTATACCTGTAGACACATTTTCGCTCAGAAATAATAGTCCAATTACCACGATGGAGTATGATTTCAGTAGATAACTGCATCTAGTTGGTACTTTATTTTTAGGTAACTTTTTTTTTATTAATTATTTAGCTTTGAGCGGAAATAAATTTATATTAATTTTAATATACTTTTTTCAAGTCGCTGCAGAACTTTCCAATGTTAAATAGAGTCGAAGGGTACGAAATTAATTGGTAAAATATCAGCCATCGAATATTGTTTATACAAAGGAGGAATAACCAGAGATTTTTATAATTTTTTACCGTTCTTTATAGTTTAATAATTCACGAATTGCGAAAAACAAAAAAATAATTTTTTTTCCCGGCGTTATTGATACAACTTATTTGATTCTATGTTGAACATTAGGT
The DNA here is from genome assembly GCA_013282895.1 of Eriosoma lanigerum. NCBI lineage: Eukaryota > Metazoa > Arthropoda > Insecta > Hemiptera > Aphididae > Eriosoma > Eriosoma lanigerum. Next base: position 25,060,651 of record CM023361.1, on the reverse strand, counting down.
TGCTTATTTCAGGGGCACATTTTACCCAACAAATTTTATTTTACTTTAATCGTGTGACGCGTGTTTATCGAATGGGAAAATTATGTCACATAAAAATAATTTTACAACAACCTATGCCTACCCAATATTTTACAGAGAAATAAAATGTAAAATTTATAAGACTCGAAATCATACTTACCTGGATAGCCACTCGACGAACTATAGTGGACTTATCGTTGTGTCCTGGTATAAAATGGCAGATCAATTCGCATCTATGCGGATTCGTTTATACCAATCTGTACGCATCTTCTATGGTTTATATTTTAAATCCAAATATTATAATTTTATATATTAGTATATTACCTTGTCCAATTATAGTAATTTTAGTATTATTTAGGTAATTCGCTCAGGTTCGTCCGTAGCGTGAAACACTGTTTCGAAACTTGCGTTATCCTACTAATCGGGATATTTACCGCGTGATGCAGCTAAAGTAAGAGATTTCAAACGGTGAGGTCAAACTCAGCAGTCGGGTTCCTCTGATAGAACTACTGACTATCAGTTGAGTGAATTACGAGTCTTAAGTCTAGTGTAACCGACTCGGGTTATGTGTGTAAACCGTGCGGGCGGGTGAGGCCGGAAAGAGAAACTTTTTGCACCCTTAGTCTGTGCCAAGGGTGCGATGTACGGGCGTTCGGTTCTTGCCTCTGTGTCCAATTACAATAGGTTCATCGAGCCCATGTCGCAGACTCCGTGACTTCCGTGACTGACGTGACCAGTCGATTCGCGGCCGACGTAAATAGCGACAGGTACAATTCCGGAAAGTCGGTCCTCGGCCCACGTTAATGGGGTCGTGGTCAGACGTTTATGAGTCTTTCCTAATGGCACGTCTACTCGTAACGAGCCGATTCTGGTACAAACACGGTAAGAAAACAAACACAGAGATTTCGCTTGTCCTTACTCCTTGTCCTTACTAGTAGTTGATGATCACACCTCATACAATCGTTTTCTCGATTACAGTCTCTGTGATTTTGACATCAGAAGATACTACGTACTACAAGTCGTTCCATTTTTTAAATAATTTATTTTTCTGGTAGTTTTAACTTTTTAACAATATATTTTTCTGCGATGTAATGCATTTCAAAGCTACAAAAAGTATCTAGTTACTGCAGGTTATTAACTTGTCACCTACCTTTGTAAGCACAATAATTATGTATTTAAATTATGTAATTTATAACGGTAATATACCTATAAATTATATATTATATACGATTGTAATTATTAATCGCAAATTATGATTACAATTTTGAATTAATATTGAATTCGATAAAAATACATATTATTAATAGTCAATTAACGTCAAAGAATATATTTAATTTATGACTATAGTAACCTGAAGTAACCTAACTCTAGTGCTACACGGAAAAAAATAATTTAGTTAATAATTGTTTTCATTATAGTTGGCCTAACAATAAGGTTTGTTACCTTTACCTAAACGTTTAGTTGAGAGTACCAAATACGTTTAGTTGGGTTCCATAATACATGTTTTTAAGAATACAACTCAATTTTATAGTTAAATATTCATTTAAACCATTTAAAAGGTTCCATCAATCATAGCAGTATGATTGTGTTTACCGAAACCAATAAAGTATATATATAATATAATAGTTTTATAAGATGTAGGTAATAAACAATTTTAAAATAATTGTACAGCTGCAGTTGTTTACTTCCATATTTCATAGAAATTAATAATTCTGAATGTGTGATTACGGACGCGCTATTGTTGTACACTTACACGAGACATGACTGCCTATTTATATGTAAAAATAATTTCTCATTTGGATATCTATGTTTGTCGATGGATCATAGTTACATGTTTTAATGTTTGTAAGTTTAATTTTGACCGTTTTGCATTGTGATTTTGACTATGGATAATTTCGTAATAAAAACATTAAAGGAACTGAATATTCTACCAAACATAATTGAAGAATTTAAAGGTAAGTACGTATCTTAAAATTAATATAGAATTTAGATATTTTTTACTATAATATTATTGTTATAAAAGTTAATTTTATTTAAAGAGTAAAATATTGTGTAATAACATAGACAACAACTTTAAATTTTCATTGGAACAATAGAATAACGTAATAATTTTTATATTTACAACTAAAATATATAATTTTTTATGGCTAGATCAAGAAGTAGATAAAGAGGCTTTTTTACGTTTAAGTGAATCAATGGTTCAGGAGATTTGTTCTCCTATTGGATATCGGGTAAAATTTTTAAAAAGAATAAATGAATATAAATTATTGACTGTGCAGGTTTATAGTATATTTTGAACATAATATATTAATAATTAAAATATAAGTCAATGCTTTTATTAACTTATTAAATAATACTGTATTTATTTTATGTATATAAAATTTTTATAAAACGCAATAAAAATATTTTTATGTACCTACCTATTTTTGTACTATTTATTTATTTACATATATATATATATATATATATATATATCCTGTCCTAGTAGTTTATATAACCATTCCAAAATGGTTACTGCAAACGAATAAATTGTTATTATTCCCTTATAATATAGTTGGAAACAATATATATCATCCTTAAAAATTAGGTTAGGACAACCATAATTTTTGGTTAATGTAAATTCCAATCATAATTTTTGGTTGATGAAAATTACAACCATAATTTTTCGGTTAAATTTCCAACTAAATGGATTTAGTACTACTAACTATGTTAAATGGTAGTCCCTATACCTACCATCGATTTTGGTTAGGGTAACTATTTAAATGGTAACTATAACTATATATTTTTTTCCGTGTACGCTATATTTGTTTTTTAAAATAATTTTTATACCGGTAAAATTACGATTTTCGTAAATAAAATTTACCTCTGACTGAGTGAATGAGTGGATTCTCCTCCCATAAGCACAACCCCTCGTTGTTTAAAAATGAAGCTTGCACGTTGGTAAATTATATCCTATAAAAGTAAAAATTATAATACCATGTACTATAAAGTAGCCGCCAAGAAGGTATATCATACATGTCTAACTAATCGTTGCCATGACAACATAGATATAATTTTATAACATTGTAGAGATTACATTATTTTTTATGATTTTAAAAAATTGATAACAGTTTTTTTTATTTTAAAAATCAGAATTATTTATAAATTTCCTTCTATCTACATATATACATAAATATTATTATAATGCAGTTTGAAGCTGAAGACACTGGCCCAAAATTATGGCTTAACGAGATAATGGTTACAAAGTCTATAGCCAAAAGAGAATTTCAAAAGCATAATTACGAAATAGGTGAATAAATTATTCAAATTATATAACTATTGTTCCACGGGCATTAATTAACTACAAGAACAATATATTTGTGGTTTCGATCTTATTTAAATGACTGAAATATTTTGAGAAGGTATATGATATACCTATATATATATTTTTGAAATAGAAAACAATATATCTGTTTAAAATTGAACGAGAAATAAAAAAAACTTTTTTGTTTCGAGATTAATAAATATTACTAAGAAATACCTATAGTACCTAACCTAACCTATAGTATAACTTATTCTGATAATAAATATGTACCTAGTGTATTAGGTAGGTACGTTTAATAATCATAAGACAATATTATTTGAGGAGAAATGAAGAAATAATGAGATTTAAGAGAGAAGAATCATTTTATTTTCATTTTAATTAATTAATTAATTTGTTTATTTTATTTTAATCGCTATAATAAAAATGTTAGTTATTTTAATAACCAAATAAACAAATATATACCTATACTACTTACTATTACTATTATTCTTTGTTTTATAAATTGTAACTTAAATTTAGAAAATGATATTTTTATTGGATAATTGTCGATATTGTATATTATAATAAACATTTTACAGTGTAATTAGAAAAAATGCTCTGAAAGGGATAAAAATTTTAAATTATAACTCATAATGGTTAATACATTAACTAAAATCAAGGACATCCACAGAAATTTGTCAAAGGGGAGGGGGGTAAAATATTTTAATTTTAATTTCACTATCCGATTAGTGTTAAATTATGATTTGTGAAATGTTTTATTTTATAGGTATAAACGGTATAGGTAATCTAATGACTAAAGTAAAAATGATTTATGAATTATGAATAGATTATAATTACATTTAAATTAAAACTTAATCTTACAAATAACACCATTAATTTATATTAATTAATATGTTTTTTTAAATTAACTTAAGCATTTTTAAAAAATACATAAAATGTTACTAATTATTAATTTTTTAGTATAAATATAATTGTAATAAATAACTTTTTCCATGACTTTAATAATTAACAAATAAGAATATGATGTACCTATAGATACTATAGGTATTGAATTACTATAGTATGAATTATCAAATACAATTTTTCACCAAACCAGTATTATTATATTTTAGTAGTTGCCTATACTTATATAAATTATATTTTAAGAATATTAGTATATTTTTGTTATAGCTGCAAAATACTGTGAGAAAGTATTAAACGTGTCCAGCAATGATTTGGAAACTCGAATTCTTCTTAGTAAATGTCAACAGAACACGCTTCAACCGCATTTGTCGTATAAAAATCATTTGTTGGCGGAAACGCAATCTCCTGAATCACTTTTAGTCTTAGAAAATGGAGCAAATGTTTTTCTTGATAATGGAGAATTCGAAAAAAGTTTAATAACATATTCAAATGGGGCCAAAAAACGAACTCAACCTCCAATTTTCACATTTGGTATTTTAAAGGTACCTACTTATATTGCTTATTCAATTAAATATTCAGTGTATATTATTATACTTATAGTTATAGGGTATAGGTGATATATAAATAACAGTCATCAATCATATTATAGGCATCTCAAATCATAAATGATTCAACAAAATTATTAAAAACAAAATATAGAAAAAGTTGTTTAGGAAAGACCGTTTTAAATTTGGCAAAACATAACCTTTTAGAAAATGTGACTAAGTTGAATTCAATACTTTTGGAAAACAATAAATGCAACGAACGAAACAAATCATTTTACCTTGGACATTTGGCTCAAGACAGAAAGTACTTTGACAAAATATTAAAATCTAGTGGTCCCAAATGTCCATTTTATTTATCGGAAACGAAAATACAGAATTATATGAGACATGTAATAAAGGCAACAGACGTAGCTGAAGTAAGTACATTTCCCAATTAGGTACCATATCGTACAGAATTTTTATATCTGTTAATATTAATTTGTTAAGCAAATGTATAATTTTAAATTTTAGGATCAATTGTATAAAAGAAAACAGTTATACATTCATAAATGTGAGGCACATATAATGAGAGGCGAACGATTAATGACTCAAATAAATCAATCTAAAATCATAAAAACCATGAGACGCTTACAGATTGCTAAATATTTAACTACTATTATTCATTTGGTTATAAACAATGAAATAAAAGGTGCCAAACAAAAAACTGAATTAATGATTAATTTTATGGAAAAAACACATTACAATTCTATTAAGATTCTGGATGTAGTTTATCGAAGTTTTGGCGTGGCGCAGTATTTATTATTCCAATACATAATTGGATTAGATGAAAAAAAAAATAATCAACGTATACTTATTTTACTTGGAGCTACAGATAATCTATCAAACTCTATACCACTCCAAGAATCAATATTTGGACCATATGATTCAAATCCAAAGTAGGAATTGAATTATTTAAATTAATATGAATGTAACATACTCATGTATATAGTTTATCTAATTTAATTTAATTATGTTCAATCTGGTGATGTAAGTATTTTGTTAGTTAATCCTTTGTTGTTATATTGGTAACTACTAATGTTGCATAAAATGATACCATTGTACTTAAAGAGAAGGAACTAAATATTTATTTTTAAACCAGATAATATATGACGTAGGTACTAAAATACCGTGTTAACCAATTTGCCGCCTAGGGTAAATTTTTAATTACCGCCCTTTTATACCCTTATATACATTATGTAAAACATAGACGTATTTAGCAATTTATAAATGGGGAGTGGAGGGTACTTTAGAAGCTTTCATGAACCGAACCCTAACCTAACTTAACCACTCCCTCTTAACGTTTTATAATATAAAAAAATAAATGACAAAAAAATTATATTAAACATGTTCTATATCTGTATATATTATAGTGCAAAATCTAAAACAAGTGGCAAAATAATATTAAATAGGCATTTTTTTTTTTTGGTCATCAACGGCTTTAAACCCGTCCGACCCCCCATAAATACGCCTTTGATGTAATAACCCAACTATTATAATCATGTAAATATAAATACATAATTATTGGAAATAATGTACATTATTACAATACACTATTACAATACACTACACTAATAAATCACTCCAAAATTTTTTCTTACTTATATACTACCTATGTTAATACTCAAAAAAAGTTTCAAATCCCTACGATCAAAACTCAATTAGTTATCACGAAATTTAAACATTTTAAATAACAGAAATCGTAATTTTGCCGATTTTCCGTCATTTTTTGGTAGTTTTTCTTCTTCTAAGGAAATACTTTTGAGAAATTTAAAAAAATGTGCTAAATAAAGTACCAACTAAACGCAATTTCCTAACGAAAGCATACCCGATTTGTAGTAATCAGACCATTATTTTTATCCGAAAAAATGTTTTCATACATCAAAAAAAAAATATATATATATAATATTCAATTCTACTAAAAATATTCAATTAGAAGCTTATAAAAAACAATTGTCAGTCACGATTACTAAAATATTTTGTAAAAAGATTAAGTTGTATATGATGAGACTCTGATAAAATTTTCAAATCAAAAAACCAAAAATTACAGGAAATATTAAACATTTTTGGAAAAAAGTTATAAGCTCAATATTTAGTCAAAAAATCAACCAATCGTTTCAAAAATAATGTATTAATAATTTATGTAATAATGATTTTCCATAATGTAGAACACTTATATATTGACACTCAAAAAAAGTTTTAAGTCCCTATGATCAAAACTCAATTAGTTATCACGAAATTAAAAAATTTAAAATAACAGAAATCGTAATATTGCCGATTTTCCGCCATTTTTTGGTAGTTTTTCCCCTCCCAAGGAAAAATTAAGTACCAACTAGACACGATTTGATACCGAAAGCATACCGTACTTGTGATAATTGGACCATTATTTCTACCCAAAAAAGTGTTTTCATACATCAAAAAAAAAAAAAAAACATCTTTGTAAAACCAATACATTCTTCGCTCGCTCAGAATCTAATATTTTATGACGAAAATAAAAATTTAACAAATCGTGCTCAACTTCTATGTATATAATTATAACATGTTTGTAATTTATATTGAAAATAATAATAAAGAGAGTTCAAATTAAAAATACGGGCACATGACTATATGATATATCTATAATAGTATAATAGACAATGAAATATTGTTAGTAATGACGAAAACAATAATATTACCACGTAATTTTCAACACTTACGAATTTATTATTATTCATCTTTTTCGATAATATTTATAAAATAATAATCAATAAATAATAACTAATACGTTATTCTTAAAATAAATCTAAATGAATACAATACACCTTTTTTCTTGCGCTAATAAAAATTTGTCGCCTAAGGCTTTTTTCCCCTTTGCCCCCCTCCCCAATTAACACGGCTCTGGTACCTATAATAGGTAATAACGTAACATGTATTTTGTATTATGTATTATTGTATATTATGTATTTTATAGAATTACGAAAAATAAATTATCGGCACGAATGAAAATTACGAAATCTGTTTTAGAACAGCTTTATTTAAATTTTGAGATGGCTAAATGTTACTTATTACTAGGATGTGATTATTTTATTGATGCACGAAAAAAAGCAGCAAACTGTTTAAAATTAGCTTATGAAATTAATAGTCGTACATGGATTGCTAATACATTGATTTTGGGTGCATCAATCGAATTTCAATTAGACAGTAAACCAAAATGTTATAATATGTTAAACAAGGCTGTTGAAATTGCACTTGCACTTCAAGTACCTGGAGTATTACTATTTTTAAAGCAGGTAAATTTATCAAATTGTTGTAAAACTACAAATTAAAAACAATTTCACTTAACCTGTGATAAACAATTTAAAACTAATACGTCTAATAGGTTCACAATCAAATAGATTTATTTACATTTTGTATTATTGTTCTAAAAGTTTAATTTGGCGGTGTTCATCGTTCTATGTGCTTACTGCAAATTATTTATTTAAGGAATGATGAAAAATAGGTTTTATATGATATATGGGTAGATATTAATGGGTAAATATTAGTACATCATAAAAAATATAACAAAAAAATATGAGTATAATATCAATAATTGATATTATTTTTTTCAAATCTGATTTTTACAATTTATAATTACCTAATTACCTAATTTAAATGTACATGTAAGTATTTATTTTAATTATCTTTAGTCAATAACATTTTTTTATTGCAATCTTTTAAAATATCTAACAATTGTATTAGGTGTTTCAAACGATTACTGCAGTCAATTAGATATACTTATTATTTTGAAATATTAGCCAAATGCAGATTTCATAGTAGGTAGATACATGGATGTAATTAGGATTAATTAGTTTAAAGGGTCTACAGCCCTGACTCAAGAGTATTTAGAGTGCTTAAAAACAAAACAAATTACTAGTAACTACAAGTTACTAGTTATTAATAAAAATAAGTTTAAATAAGTTTAAAAGGGGGTCTAGAAATATTTTTAGAGGGACTAAGCCATCTAGCGCTACTAGTTACGCTAACTGGTAGGTGCCTATTAAATATTTTCTACACGTTATTATTTTTACAACACAAAATATATGACAAATCATAAACTAAAGAAATAAAATTTACATTTGAGATTTTGAGCGGAGTGAGGAATGTATTGATTCTACATAGATGTTTTTTTTTTTTTTATGTATGAAAACATTTTTTAGAAATAATGGTCCGATTTTCTACGTATAGCATATGCTTCGCTTGAAAATGTTATCTACTTCGTACTTTATTAAGAAAATTTTTAGAATTTCCCAAAAGTTTTTCCTTAATAAGCGGAAAATTGGCAATTTTTTATTAATTTAATTTTTTATTAAAATATTTTTTATATTTTAATTTTATATATTTTTTTTTTCGTGATTTCTTATTAAGTTTTAATAGTAGGGACTTGAAAATTTTTTTTAAGTACTAACATAGGTTATTTACAAGCATGGTAACATTTTAGAACGGAATAATTAATTATTTGGAAAAGTATAGAGCTTTAAACGTTTTCCCAAAAGAAATTAATATTACCTACAATTTTGGGATTATCTGTTTGAAAATTGTATAAAAGTTCAGTACTATATTACTTAACCATTTTACAAAATATTTAGAAAATCGAAACAGACAAATTTTTTTTATAGGCTTTTTATTTTTTATTTTCTGATCTATGAAAACCTTTTTTCGGGTAGAAATAATGGTCCGATTACCACAAAAAAGGTTCCCTTTCTACACCAAATTTTATCTAGTTGGTACTTTATTTAGCTCATTTTTCGAATTTCCCAAAAGTATTTTCTTGAAAAGCGGAAATTCGGCAATTATAATACGCTTTTTTCTGATATATGAAAACCATTTTTCGGGTAGAAATAATTATTCGATTACTACAAATAGGGTACATTTTCTATACCAAATTTCATTTAGTTGGTACTTTATTTTGCATATTTATATATGTAATTTACATTCGGGATAAATTTTGAATTGGATTATTAGTATAATATATTGCAATATATTTAGATACGCTCAGAATCTTATTTTCTAATACAATATCATTGCATTCAAGTCTTAATAATAATAATAATAATTATAATGAACCACTAATTACTCCGAGGACCGGAGGGACGAAGGAGGAATGTCCACAATTGGCCTTCCCACTTTTTTTTTTATTATCAATATTAGGATTTTATTTAAAATCTTGACTCTGCGTCTGTCATTAAATATTATATAGCTAGCAGATACGAATATAAGTTGATATTTACCATTATTATACAATTTAATTATTTTGTTTAATTTAATTTCTTAAAGACTATCAAAATGGTCTCACAAATAGAAGCTATAGATATTTCTCCTAATATTAAGACTCAAACGGAAATAATAAATTGTATGCCAAACATAACAACGAAGATGGATTCTATGTATATGTTTCGACGACTGAACACTATGCCAATAAATCGACAAATGTCTCTAGTACCTGGTGTAATTTTAAAACACAACAATGCAAAATATAGTCCAGCTCAAGCTGCTCATAAATATTTATCAATAGTACCTGGAAGTCAGACACGTAGGCTCGGAATACCAGATTGTATGCTTCAGAAGCAAATTCAATTAAAAGTGAATGTTGATTAATCAATTAAGTTATTAAAATACTAAAAATTAACATTGCCTTTAAGTAATGCAATCTCATTAGACAATATAAATTATTGTTGTTCGCTTTGCATCGATATATGAAAATATTACCAAATACAATTTTAGTTTACATAATTTAAACATTGGCAAAGTTTATCTCGATGTTACAAATGTGATCATTATAACTATTTATATAAAAACAAATAAACATTGGAAAATTGTAATTAACTTTTTTTTTGTAAAATATAAAAATAATAATTGTTTAGTATACACTTAATATTAGACAAAAATGTCCTACACTACGATGTTTTGGAATTTGTAATAGTATGAAAATTATTCTCTTTTTTATTGTTATTAGTTTATTACTCTTTGGTTAGGCTCAAGCAATAATTGGTCTTATTGGGTTAGGTGGGTTATTATTGTTTTGTTTGTTTTGTTATGGCTAGAGATAGAATTTTTATACTTATCTATTTGTCTTAGGTCTATTTATTTTGTTAAATATGTTTAAAATATTTTAACGATACATGAAAAATAAAATCAAAAGAAAAACAATTATTTTACATAAAAAAACATCATAATATTTTAAGGATTGGAGAACATTGTTGATCATGTTTTTTGATTATAATTACATTTATTAGATTTAATAGTTATTTTTATAGGTATTTTTCTCAGTATTAATTTTCTTCGTATAAATACACCTAAATTTACATCTAATTAATGGTTTATTATATATTTAGGTTTTAATACATATAATATAAATATTTCATATACAGCACCTGTGAAAAATGAAAAAGGTTGAACATTTAGATTATAAAAAATATTTTTAGATTGAAAAACATATTTTACATTTGTAAGGACGTAAAATATAATATTTATGTTTTTTTTTTAAGAAAAAAATCAATACCTATTTTAAACGACATACTTATTATTATAATCATCATATTTTAAATATTTTAAGAGGTATAATTCTTCCTACTTAGTACTTATAGTTATATAACTCGAAAAAAAAATATTGACAATCTTAATTTTATCTCACGTCAAAGAAGTTATATAAACTTTCTAAATTGTTGAAAAAGTTTAAAAACGAATTATTGCGAAAGTTATAGCCAAAGAATGTTAATAATGTAACATTGTCTAAAATTATAAAAAGCTTATTGGTTACTGACGGTTATTTTTATTAGATTTTTCCGCTAACCAGGAGAGCCATTTTAGTACTTTATAGGAGGTGCGAAAATTGAAGCAGGGCAATTTTTATGCCGATCAGGTCAATTTTATTTGATATTAAAATTTTGTTAGTAACTGACAACTACATTTGTGATGTATTTTTTAGGAATGTACAAAGTTTTTTAGTTATAATTTTATTAAAAATACATCATTACTCACTGTTAAACAAACCACAAGATACAAAATACAAACGATAAAATAGTACAAATATACAAAAGTACAATAATGTTATGTTATTGTAGATTATGAAGGTGCAGACGTTTGCATATTATGTATATGCGCGATAAAATACAGAAAAAAATAGGGGAGCCATGGCCAACTTTGCTCCCCCTCCACACCTAAATGGCGCCACTGCGCTTAACTATAATAGTGATGTTTTTTATTTTATTTGATATTTTATGAAAACATTACACAAAAACGAAAGGAATATTTGATTCTATTATATTTTAATATGAATATTGTATATTATTGAATATTTGAGAGTAACAATAATATTATAGTTTATTACTATAAAAGAGTCTCTAAAATATAGGTATAAAAGTCTAAAAGTTAACTTGTTATAATATTTTTATGACATTAATTGTAGTAGTTATTATTATTTTAAGTAATTTCAGTTATGTATAAATAATATTCATCGTGGTGGGCAATTTATATATGCCTATTTACTCAATTGCTGCATCATATTTGTGGAATGTGCAAATAAAATAAAATAAATATAGGTATACTATTCAATATCAATGACGTATTTAGGATTTTGTCATGGGAGGGGATATGCGTTGGCTAAAATTTCATTTTCTCGAATGTGGTGGAGGGGGAGGGGTTGTGTTATTCGCTTACCATCACCAATACTACAATTTATCAAAAATTGTAAGGATTAATATTACTATGAAATTAGAATGTACATACTTAAAATCATTAAACTAATTTTTCTGATAAAATATTTAGTAACAAATTTAAGTATGTGATTGTAATTATACAGTAGTGGACAGTGGGCACAGTGGGCCGTTGCCGATTTACAAGTTATGACCGCTACTCGCTAGCTATTACTATTATTTTTTTGGTCCCAGGTAGAAAAGGATTAAGTAAATTTTTGACAATTAAAATAATTGTAGTTTATAATAATATTATATTTAAATTTTTATTTGAATATAATTGTGGAAAATATTAGGTACCTTAATTAGATACCTAAGGCAGCTATTTCAAAAAGTTATAAGCTAATAATGACTACCGTCATACATACAATTAGTGGCGGCGTGAACATTTTTAGTTGGAGGGACACCTGAATATTTGGTCTACCCCCCACCACCGCCCCTCCCTATAACATAAAAAAAATTAAATATATTTTAGTATACTAAAGTATATTATTTTATTTATTTTTGTTTCTAAGTGTACATTAATGTTTTCTTAAATATACTGGATGCCATTCAAAATGTATCAATTACTTCATATAGGAGTTAATTTCTTTATCATTTTCGCACGAAAATTCTGGATAACAAAAAAAAAACGTTTTGCTGTAATGCTGTGTTTATAATGTTTTTTTATTACAAAGAGTAGAGTGAAATAATTGTTACGAAAAACAGAGAATTTAATTATCTGTAATATAATTTAAAATACCTTTAAAATTATTATCACTTATCTCATTATCGTACTAACATATCCGTCTTGCAATTATACCTGTAACCTGCCTATATAAAGCATTCAACCAGACACCCATCACAGCACCACCCACCCCCAAAACGTGATGAGACACCTGTTCCAAAAAAACTCGTTCCTGCCGCCACTGCATACAAATTGTATCTATGTCCATGATATTATTTTCATATATTTAAGTATTTTTTTTTTTTTTTTTTTTTTGATAGGCAGAAAATAGTATTTACTCTCCTATCAAAAACTAAAATGTCACCTCTATAAAATGGTTTTGGGCTGTTCATTATTGTAGAATATTGGGATGGATACTTCTCAGTCCGCCCCTGTAGTTATATATTTTTATTATTAAACAGAATACACTATACCTATAATATAAAATCTAATTTCCTGTTATTCAAACATAGTTCATCAATGACTTCTTCTAATGTAGGTAATTATAATGTTTTGTTGGCATGGCAACAGTGCTAATCCATTAAGTCTACTCTAATAACAAAATTAACGTATTTATAGTATAATATAATTTAATGAATATATTATATTAAATAATAATAATAACATATTTTTTTTTCTGTCATAATTTTTCTAAGATATGTCTTAAATCTTAATCCTCTTTAATGAGGAAAAATTCGTTCAGGCGTGGCAGTTGAGACTGGAAAGTGTGTATAATATTTTGAATTTTTGAAGGATTTTAATATTTTAACATTACTATATTGGTCGTTATCATTTACCACAAATCTACAATACACGAGCTATTGCCTTAAAATAGAGACTAAAAGCGGAAAACGTTATTATTACAAGAAATGTGTTTAAACCGGATGGTTATTGACGATATAAGTATAAAACATTATAACGATATTTATCATATTTTCGCATTACCGCCTGTCGCCCGGCATCAAAATATCTACTTATGATAACAATGCCATGAGAAATATAAATTGTGGCGAGCGTCCGTGAATATTCTAGAGCGGTCGCGCCGTGCGACACGTATTTGCACGGCCGCCGCCGGAATGTTCTGGAAGGATTATGCGGCGCCTATTACCACCCTGAGAATGATCGAGAATATTCTTTGGCTTATATAAAGCGTTCCACCACTGGGTAGTCAAGTCAGCTATAGTTAGACAATCGACCAGTTACACATGGTTATTCATTTCTTCTCTCACCGTCTCGAGTCTTGTTCATTAATGTACTAAATTACTTTATTTTTGTTTTATATTTGGTGTTACAATATTTAAATATAGTATTTATTATTAATATTATAATATTTAGTGGTTTACATTGCTTATTTATTTCACCTCGACGTGATCATAAACCATATAAACCATACAATTATATTAATCAGAACGGACTAAAAAAAAAGGCCAAGGGGGGATCTATTCCCCATATTCCCCCACCCGTAAATACGCAACTGTTCAATATAATATAAAAATTTATATTACCTATAATTAATTATTTGGGACGTAAATCACCTACCACCGCCAAAATACTATATCATTGGGATGCAATACTCATCAGACCCGATATTAACATTTTTGGGTAAATTGTATAATATATTGGTAGTATACCTATTTTATATTTCAATTATAGACATTTTAAATATTCATTTTGATTCACCAGAAAATTATAAACCGTACTGTAATTTATAAAAATATATTTTATAACTTTTAGATTTAGATATAAGATCTAGTATAAGATTTCGAGTTAGAAAAAAAAAACATTAGGTATTAAGAAAATGTACCGTGCCTACCTATATATATTGCATTTAACGAATGAATAATGTATAATATATAACACCTGTTTTTCAATAACATATTTTTAGGCATAATCAAATCAGAAGAAAATAAAAAACACCAAACACATCAGAACCGAACAGGTAGGTACAACATATATATGTATATACATATAACTCTAGGTAAGTATCTATCTGTATAATATATTCCTATAATAAAGATTAAAAAAAAAAAAAACGGTGGGGAACGGGAAAACGTATAACTATCCTTATGCAATACCTACCATTTTTTGTTAAAAAATATTTTTAACACGTATTTTCGATCAACCTGAGTACCTAAGTATTTTTTTCATCATAAAATATGTGCCGCACCCTTCCATAATAATATTCTATTTTGTTTTATAAGGTATTATTAATAACAACCGGTTGAGCGTAGCCGTAGTTGATCCTCTTGGCTTATAAAATCGTAGACTTGTGTCTGAGAGGGGTTCTTTTTTTTCTTTGCTAGCGTGAGCAGTAATAAATAAAAAACAAAAAAAACAAAAAAACACATTATCATAAATTAGCCGGATAAAATACCTTTTCGTGTTCGTGAAGACGGAAATTTTTATAAAGATAAATGTTTGAGATAGGGTCAGGTACGAATGTTCGATAAATATATAGCCCATAACGCAATTCATAATATATATCAAATATATTACCTACATATTATTATGCTGGTCCCTCCGTTGGCGACTATACCATAAAAAAACAAAAATAAAAAAAAAAACCTATTAAAACACCACGTCTCGTATAATTCGTGTGTATACCTGTCGTGCATACGGCTGTTCAGGCAATCGGAAAAAGTACACAAGTAGATAATATAATGTAACTTTTTAAGTAATGTATTTTAATTCCCACCGTGCTTTGTAACACGAAAAACACCATCGACCTGTAATAATATTATCATATTATTTTTCATGTAAAAGATACCCATACCGCCATACCGGCCATTCGCCTACCTGGTTTTTTATTATAATAATGTATAGAAAAAGTTTATTAAATTAAACTATTACGAGTTACAATTTATAACATGTTATTATTATTATTATTATTATTTTGCTTCGAAATTTATTCCAACCGAATCCAAATCTAATCTTTTGTGTCCGCCACCAACGTTCATGGATATTCGGACCCGACATCTATCGGTTCGACGTTGTACGTGAACAATGTATTAATCAAAATGTATTTAACCTGTGTCGTTAAACGCGCGTATAGCGTCGTTATCACAATAACAAAATAATATATATTTTTTTTTTGTCGCCGTCGCCACAGAAACGCAGTCGCAGTGTATTCGGGCGGCGGCGTTCTTGTGTTCTATGTGTATATGTGTATAGTGAATGTACGTGTGTGTGCGTGCATTCTTTTATAACTATTTTTCGAAACATCACTGCCGCAGCTGCTGGTAGAGTGGTAACAACGCTAACCACCTCTATGGCCCGCGCGTTATCACACGAATCCTCCTTATCACCGCTTTCAACTTTTCATCTCGTCGCTACTCAGTCATCAGTCACAAACCAGTCCCTTTGGACTATTACGAACGCGATCCGCGTAAAAGTCTGTCGTCGTTGTACATCAAAAATTATAGTTGTTACTTTTTTAATATGTTATTGATTGTTTCCAATTGTTTTATCAAGTAAATACGTATTACGTTGTCGCCGTCCATCACAGTTTTTTTTGTCTCCTCGAAATTCCAATGACCGACCATACGCGTAGTTATATGGATCTCGCGTTGCGTTTAATTTACTTAAAAACCTAACATAGTGTGAGATGCTATATATGGTGTTCGAAACATTTCGATTGCGTATGAAAAAAAAACACTATGCTCACCATAAAGTGTACGTTCCACACAGCTGACTTTGGCTTTTGAGCCACTGTCAATTGAAACGGTAACTGGTTGTATCTACAACATTCTCCTGCCTAAAGTTTAATTGCTCGAAATACTGCACTGAGGTTAGTATTATTTTTAATATTTACACATCACTTGTTCATACAAAACATACGTTGCATTTGTAATTACTTATACCCTTTTTTATTCACAAATTTGTATATTACTGTTTTATTTTAGTCTTAATGTTTGGAAATAATATGTTTGTAAACTTCACTAGTAAGCTTAAGGTAGTATAACTTAAATAGGTAATAATGACAGTTGAAACATTTTTTGATTTTTGATTAAGTAAATGTTTATTATATGTTTATTATGTTTATAACATAATTTATTTAATAGGTACATTTGAACAATTTTATTTTCATAGATATATGATTTTGATATTTAGTTTTATAAATTGTATTTTTTTGCTTTTTATGATTGTTGTGTACAAAAAATAATAAAAAAATTACTCATATAAAATTTATTTTGTGTTTGCATATTAAATGTACATTAAGTTTTGTATAAATAAAAACGATACTAAAATATTAAACATATTAACAGACAAGAATGGATATTAATCACCAAACATTCTAAAAATTAAAATTTACCTAAATCTGTTTGATTTATTAGAATTATTATAAAATTTATAATTATATTTATTATATTAGCTCAGTAATATTTGGGTATTATTATTTAGGAATGAAAGAGATGGATGTTATCAAAGAAGAAGATAGGATGCAGAGATTGCAAATTCTCGAGAAAAAGATACGTGATCCACGAAGTGTTTCAAATGTAGATTCTTTGTTGGTAAGGATTTTGATTTTAATTTAACTATACATATATATATATATATAATTTAACCTATTACACATGTGTGGTTTTCTTTATAAAAACTATGCTCGTGGAGTAGATTCATTATGATTTCATTATAATTTTTATGTAATCTATGTTTAATAATCAAACCAATATTTTTAATAGATACTATATAAATATAATAATATTAATTTTTATTTAAAGTTTATAATGCGTAATTAAAAAAACTAAATCTTTGTTTATATATAATTATTACAATTTATGTGAATGAACGTATTTTTAAATATATAATAAATTATTTTTCGAAACATTTTGGACATTTTTTATTAAGTACCATACTAAATGGTAATTCGTTATCAGAACTGTGATATGATATATTAAAATTATCTAAATTATTATCTCAACATTTTATATATATTTTCTTTGTTTAAGCTCAAACCTGACTGTTCTGTATTTGAATCATGTTCAGAATTAATGTATTCTATAATTTCAGAAGAGTCGTTATTGTTTGACCTTATAGTGTAATGTAAAATATGAAATAATATAAAACCTCTTAGACTTTTTTTAAAATATTTATATAAATGTTTTTAACAAGTATATAAGTAATTAATAGGTAGTTATTTATAATATTAAAATTAAATTTTTATTATAATTTAACATATTTTTATCTCACTGAGAAATTTAAATCAAATTAATCTGATTTGAAAATAAATAAAAATTGTAATGTTTGTGAAGTGTAACCATAGTGTTTTATAAATCATCTAGAAAAATTGTTACAAATTTATTGTATTAATATATTCCTTAACATTAATTTATATTTAAGTAAATAATTAATTTTCGTATTTCTTAGTTAAATAATGTATTAAAAGTATAATTTAAATTTAATATAACTTAGTATACCTAAGTATTCATTTAATTTTTATCTTGTTATATTTTGGAGGGAATGTCATATCTGTTTTGGTAAAGAAGTTATAATATATTAAGTTTTATATATATTTTAACAAACTTAACTTGATTGTCTGTCATACAATAACTTAATATTTAAAAATTGAATTAAAAATATATATTTATTCCTAATTTCTAATTATTTCATAATTAATTAAATAGTTTTTCTGTAATTTTATCATAAAATTATTTATATTCAAATAATTATGTTCAATTGTCTCTTTTTATAAATTTGATGGAATTTGTATTTTATTTTACATCCTGGGTAATATTAATAATTGAATTATGTCAACAATATTCATAATGAACTTTGGCTAAAGTATAACTATTCTTTTATAAATGCATAATTTTAACATTATCTGATCATTTGTAGATAATTAATTGGACAACTTTAAAACATTTGGAACTTGTGGCAAGCAGCATAGTTATAAAAATACATTAATACTAAACAATAATAATACAATAATACTTTATTATAATTTGTAAATTATATAGGTGTCTACATTACTTTTATTACATGATGTATGAGTATTATAATATAATTAATACTAATATTAGGTATACAATAGAACCTCGAATATGAGAATTATATATATATATATATACCTAAATTTAAATAATGTTATAGTTATGTAGACTATATAACTATTATTTTATAGAAATTAATAAAATGTGTTTTTTTCTTTATTAGTATATACAAAGACCTACTATAACTGCACAGTTAAAATAAATTATTAATGTTATTTTTTAATACTTAAATACTTTAATCACATAATGTTTAAAATGTTACTTTTTTACTTATTTAGTTTTAATTATAATGTTAGCTTAAAATTAAGAAATCTTTAATTTTTCTTTTTCTTTTTCATAATAATTATTTTTTTTTTATCTTATATTTTAAAATGTTTTAATACTAGGATACTGTACAAGCATTAGTAGCTGATTGTGAAAACCCTGCAGTTAAACGAATGAAAAATGTTGAAGCATTTATGCATAGATGTAAGTAATTTAACCTAATATCCTAATATATAGTGTAATATATACGAGATAATAGATGTTTGGTAAGAAAAAAAAAATTTTAAAGAACATTATTGTTTAACAACAAAACAATGAATAAATATGACTAATGGAGGTTACAAATGTATAAAAATAAATGTTTTTAATATAAATTTATTTATTTTATTTTATTTTATCAATATATTATATTGACAGTCTCAAAAAAGTAATAACCCAGTTACTCAACTTTTCAACATAAATAAAATACAAATTTAACATATATTGAATTTGATATTTTATTTTTGTGAAAATTGTAAAATTTTTATTGTATAAGAGAATAACTAGTCGTTATTTAATTAAATACGTTTTTATTAGAAATAATTATCTAATATTATACATTAAATAATTATATTAATAATAATAATAATCAATAAACAATTATTATATAAATATAATGAATTTTTTTAGTTTATTAATATATTTAGTAATAAATAAATCAAAATAATATTACATACATAAAAATGAATAATTATTTACTTAATGATTATTTAAAAGATATGGATTAATTAATAATTGTGTATCATTTGTTACATATAATTTTTAAATTTATCTTTAATATTTATTAAATAAATTATATTTTATAGATGATAAATTTGCATCTGATATTTGTCAATTACGTATGAAACCTGATGATTTCAATCTTATTAAAGTTATTGGACGAGGAGCTTTTGGTGAAGTTCAATTGGTAAATAATAACTAATTAATTATAATTTTTTATATTATTGTGGTACTTTATATATGATATTTTATTTTTAATGTTTATGATTAATTTTTTATTGTTCGATAATTATTTTTAATTTGTTTTTAATCTAACATTTTAAAACAAATATTATTTATACCTACACTAATAATGCATTTTGTGCATTATGTTTCTGAGAGACATAATAGATACATAGTATTGTAAAAAAAAAAAAATTAAATTTACAAGTAATTAATTAACAACAATATTCACTAATAAAAAAATAGTTAATAACATTGTGCATTACTTTCATTTCATAACTATAATTTAGAATGTTATATAGTAATTAATAATAACAAAAATTTGTATTTAAAAAATATATGTTTAGGTACACTTTTAAACGTTAAATTAAAAGTTTAAAAAATGTTGTCTTGTATATGGACTTAACATTGAAAAAGCTAATAATTGAAACTTATAAATAGAAAATGGTTAAAATCAGTTAAACAATTGCATAATATTCTAGTATTTTTACTCACACTTTGTATTTTAAATTATGTTAGGTACATAGTTAAGTAAAAACTAACATCGAAAAACAAAACCATGAATAATATTAAATGGGTTATGTGCAGTGGCACAACTATGTCTCAAATCTTGGTGGGTTACAATTTCATATTTTATAGTTTTATAAGTATTACATCTTTATGTACAGTTAAATTTGATTAGTATGGTCTTTATCATTTTGCATTTGGTTACTCAGCCTTTTTATTGGTAAATTAAAAATTAGAAATAAACATATTAAACTAATTTATAAAATTGTAATAATAACTTTCATTATGTTATGAAGTTATTGACTCCAATTAATTCTTATTTAATTTTTATATTTAATTATTAGTTATTACCTTTTTGTTAATCATATATAATTATTTAATAATATATATAAATATTATACTTATTATACTTATTGTGTTATATTACCTTTTAGAAGTATGATATATTTAAATTTTTACTTTATAGGTGCGTCATAAATCCAACCATAAAGTTTATGCCATGAAACTATTAAGTAAATTTGAAATGGTACGGTTTTATTATAAATGTATTCATAAATTCATATGATTTAATATGAAACATGATCACAAGATTATATAGTATATTTATTTAATTTAATGTAGATAAAGCGGTCAGATTCTGCATTTTTCTGGGAAGAACGTGACATAATGGCACATGCAAATTCAGAGTGGATTGTTCAACTCCATTTTGCTTTTCAAAATCATAAATATTTATATATGGTTATGGACTATATGCCAGGTATAGAATAAATTCATCAGTATTTTTATTTTTAGTAACATTTACTAAATAAAGGCTAAATCTTTAAAATATTGACTATGCTAATAGTGTTAAAATTTAGAGCTTTAGTTTAACCATTAGGTGATCATTATAAGAAAACTAATTATTTTCAATATTATTGTAAATGATACTAGAAACAGAAACATGTTTATTGTTTCTATTCTATACATAATTTAAAACCAATACGGTTTTCCCTTCACTCAGAATCTAAAATATAATATAGTAAAAATAAGGTGTTTAATATAGTTAATAAATCTTTTAGTAGTTTTTGTTAAAAATAAACTAAAAAAGGTGGTAGATCAATTTGGATGTTTGTCCTTTGTCCTTTCAGTACTCAGAGAAATTAGTGGTTTATTATTATCAACATTTGAATATAATGATATTGCATTTGAAAATACGATTCTGATGGAAACTCAATATAATACAATCAATATAATATATTATGTTTATAATATAATTATACAATATATAATATAATATTATAAACTGTTCCAAAATGTTTAATTTTAGATTTTACAGTTTTAAAATTTAATAGAAGCATAATTATATAATACTTCTTAAATGGACATTCCCATTTTTTAAATAATAATAAACTTTTAAAATTGGAATGTTGAGTGAAATCGAAGAATTATGATGTTTTTATATCTAAAAGTACTTTTATTGGTAGTAGATAATTTTCAATTTACACCAATGGGATATATTTTCAGAAGCTAAATTTTTTTATCTATTTGATACTTTTTTCAAGTCATTCTAATTTCTCTTAACTTTTCTTTTAAGATATGAAAAAAAAACAAATGATTTTAAATCAAAAAAGTGGGTGGGTTGATTCCTGATATTTCTTGGAAAAATTAGTGTTGATTAACATGGCATTCAAAAATACGATTATGCAAAACTCAATATAATAAAATATAATTAACTGATTATCTGTTCAAAAATTGTACTACGTCTGTAACTACCTATGAGAACACTAAAAAAAAATGTATAAGTCCCTACGTTCAATTTTGTATTAGTTATCATGAAAGTCTAAAATTAATTTTGTTAAAATTATAATTTTCATGAATTTTGCAGTTTTTCCATTAATTTTTGGTTGTTTTTCTTCTCCAAAGGAAGAACTTTAATAAAGAACCAATTAGATGCAATTTGCTATAGAAAGCATACCCTTTTAATTATTTGCTTTGCACAAAATCCAAAATTATTTGAATTTATTAAACAAATTTTTTACTAAAATTATTAGCAATTATATTAATTGTGAAATAAAATGACTCATAATTAGTTAAAGTTATGATTATTATACTTTAAGTTATATAATATAATATATCTAATATTTCTTAACTATAATTTTTTTCTTATTTAGGTGGTGATCTTGTAAATTTAATGTCAAATTATGATGTCCCGGAAAAATGGGCTAAATTTTATTGTGCTGAAGTAGTCTTGGCATTAGATGCAATTCATTCAATGGGATTTGTACATAGGTATGCAATTATTTGTTTTTAAATAATTTACATATTTTTATGTTTTAATTTTCTTTTAGGGATGTTAAACCAGATAATATGTTATTAGATAAATATGGCCATTTAAAGTTAGCTGATTTTGGAACATGCATGAGAATGGGACAGGTATTTAATATTATTATAGGTGTTATAAGAAAAATTACTATATTATTTTATTTTTATAACTAGTTTAACTTATTATATAATTAACATTTTCATTAAGGATGGAATGGTTAGATCTGACACAGCAGTCGGAACACCAGATTACATTTCACCTGAAGTGTTAGAATCTCAAGGAGGATCAGGAATTGGTGAACATGGGGTTTACGGAAGAGAATGTGATTGGTGGTCTGTTGGTGTTTTTGTTTATGAAATGCTTATTGGGGATACACCATTCTATGCAGACTCTCTTGTTGGAACATATAGCAAAATTATGGATCACAAGAATTCTCTAAACTTTCCTTCTGATATTGAAATATCTCAAAGCGCAAAATCATTAATTTATGCTTTTCTAACTAATAGGTAGTAATTAATATTAGAATATTTTATTACTTCCTTTTAATAATTTATTTATTATATGATGATATTTATTTGCTATTATATTTTAGAAAAAATCGCCTTGGAAGAAATGGAATTAGTGAAATTAAAGAACATACTTTCTTTCAAAATGATCAATGGACATTTGACAACTTGAGAGATTGTAAGATATAATTTTGCTATTCTTATTTTTTAATTATTATAACACGTGTTATAAATTTAGGTGTACCTCCTGTTGTTCCTGAATTAAATGGTGATGATGACACTAGTAATTTTGATGATGTTGAAAAAGATGATGGTCCAGAAGAAAACTTCCCAGTTCCTAAAGCATTTGCTGGAAATCATCTACCATTTGTTGGATTCACATATTCTAGAGATTATCAGTTAGTTCTTATTTTGATTAGTATTTATGTTTAAGTTCTATAAGAAATTTTTTTTTAAAAAGTGTATACTAAAACTGAGTATAAAACTGAGTACATAACCTATTTATATTTTACTTAATGTGTATTATTTGTTTATACTAAATATAATAATAGAAATATATATTTGTTGTTTTTATCTACTTAATACTTTTAATATATTTTAGATTATTGGGAAACAATGCAACAAATGGTGAATGTCTACCTGATACTGTAAGTATAATTTTAAACTTAATATTAAAAATAATTAAAAATTTTTATTAATGTTTCGGTGATACAAAAATATAATATTTTGTAAATCATAAATCAAGCATAAACAATTATTTTATAATAATTTAGTTGTAAATTTAATTTATTATATAATAACTAATACAACACAGGTGGGGTTTTTAATTTGACTTGACATATGCTTTAAGATTAAAATCACAAATATGAATCTAACAAAAGTCATTTCTTTTTAATACTGCAGATAGTTTATACTTATAATAATATTTTAAATTATCAAATAAATGCCATTTGGTTGATTATTTTATAATAATTATATTTTTTAAATTCTAACTATGTTAATGCTTTATTTTTATACTAACATAACTATTATTTTTTTCATGTGCTGCGCTATAAAAAGGTGGACTGTGTAAGTAATATTTATTTATTTTTAAAATAAAATAAATTAATTAATTGCTTGGCTATAATTTATTTATACATATCTTTTATTAGAATTATAGTTTTCTTTACTACATTAAAAGTATTTGAGGTAATTATTAAAATGTTGGTATTTATATTTTTTATTTTATTTTGTTTATTGTAGAAAGAAAGTATTTCAAGTGTAGTTCTTAAAAGAGAATTAGATAATGAACGAAAGGAATTATTAATTGTACGCGACCAAAATAGTAAACTATTAGAACAATTACAAGATGGAGCTAATCGAGAATTACTTTTGAAACAAAAATCCTCAGCATTAAATACTTCCATGGCTAATCTTCACAAAGACTTAAGAGATGTAAATACATCAAAATATTTATTAATTTTTTTAAGCAATTCTTTTTATAAATAGATATATTTTAATACTTTTAGGCTCAACGGAAAGCTGATAATGAATGTGAAATGCGTAGAAAAACTGAAGGATTACTGCAAGAATTGAAAAGGAAACTTGATGAAGAACAAAACAAAAGAACAAAAGAGATGAACAACAATCAACAGCACAATGATAAAATTATTATACTAGAAAAACAGGTAATTTTTATCAATTTTAACAGTTTTTTTTTTTTAATCAATTTTTTTAACAACAATTTTAGATGACTGAGTTGCATGAAAAATTAAAAGTTGAAACAGACACCTGTACTAAACTTCGTAAGCAAGCTGCGGAATTAGGAGTGGCTAAAGCAGCAAATGAACGTATGGCAGTTGAGTTACAAACAATGTTAACCACTTTGCAACTGAACAGAGATTCATTACATGAAGAATTAGCAACATTACAAGGTCAATTGTCTCAAGAAAAAAGTTCATTGCGTGATTTACAATTAGAACTTGAAGGTAATTTTTTTTTTTAATAAATGACAGTGCATGATGTTTCTAACAATCAATAATTGTATATATAAATCTAGAATTAGTAAATACACTTTACCAATATAAAAGAAAAGTATAATTATTGAAAAATAAATGTATAACTAATTTTTTATAGTTTTTAATTAAAAAAAAGTTAAAAGAAAAATAATTATTCATAGTTATACAGAAAAGAGACACAAAATTGTATACTCATATGCACACAGTAATTTTAATATTTAATAGTTAGAATAATGGTAATTATTTTTAAATAATTAACAATTTTATATAATATTACACCGCATAAAATATTATAATTAAATTATTAAATATTACTTTAGTTATTACTTATAAATTTATATATAAAAAAAAATGTATTATTTCTTTTTACAGAAAAAAAAAATATATTTTGAATTATAACATAACAATAACTAAAATACAATGATTAACTATGAAGATTTAACTTCATTCTTTTATTTATTTGTTAATTATAATATAATATACCTTAATTTTTTATCTTTAAATATTTATTATAAATCTTATTATTCTAAGTGTAAATTGTTAAAAGAGTATTCTGTAATAAAATAAATTATTATTATGATGTTATAATGAATAAATAAAATATACATAACTATATCTATATTGCTATTAAATTAAATGCAGAATAAATAATAACACATTATTAATTAATGATTTAGTATCATAAATTTAGATTTATGATAAATTTATAAATTTAAAAATAATTTATTGTATCTATTATTATTATTGTACTATTTTAAAATTGTTTACATTGCCACTTGTAAATTTAATTACTTTTATTGTATTTTTTTTATTTTTATTTGTTCTATTGTAAATATTCGGCTTTTGAAACATTTGTTCCTTATATATAGTATGTTTATTTGAATCT
This sequence comes from Eriosoma lanigerum, assembly GCA_013282895.1. Taxonomy (NCBI): domain Eukaryota; kingdom Metazoa; phylum Arthropoda; class Insecta; order Hemiptera; family Aphididae; genus Eriosoma; species Eriosoma lanigerum. The sequence continues at coordinate 25,033,997 of CM023361.1, read as the reverse complement.
TAAATTATGTGTACATATGAGTGTATTAATGTTGCTAACAATTAATAGTAATGTATTTAAATAAGCAAACCGCTTAATGTATTAAAACAAAAAGTATGTATGTAATCTCTTTTTTTCTGCTATGGAAAAAATATAATTTTTCATAATTTGATTATTTATTATATTATACTATTAAAATATTTTTTGTTACTTTATTATTAATATTTTAATGTAGTAAAAAATTATATATTTTAAAGGTCGATTACAAGGCTGTCAAGCTGATCTCATGCGGACTAAAATAAGAGAGCAAAAATTAAGTGATGACAACAGACAACTTAGTGAAAGGACATCAGAGTTGGAAAAAGAATGTGCAACTTTAGTATTGGAATTAAAAACTGCCCAGAATAGATATCAACAAGAAGTCAGGGCTCATGAAGAAACTGAAAAGAGCCGATTAATGAATAATGAGCAAGCTAACCTTGAAATTGTAAAAGGTATGTTTTTATATTGTAGTATATTCTGTAGTACTCAATATGAATACAATTAAAAAAATTATATAGTTTGTACCCTAATATACTTTTCAAATGAGAAAAGGTATTTTGAGATATTTTAATGCTATCAATAAGAGTATTACTTATTCGTATACAATATTGTACACGGATTTAATTATCATAACAATGAATATAATATTTATTTCTCTAAGAATTCAATACATTTTGAAACAAAGCTTAAAGTAATATTTTATATCTGGAAGATTGACAATTATCATACTTATTTTTTATTAACAATAAAAGTATATTATTGTACTATAATACTATAATATTAGTATTGTTTAATTATTATACAAATATATTAATTTTAGATTTTTAAACCGTTATATTATATTGTGTATTACTAAGTTATAAATTTTATTTTCATGCTTTAGTTAAAATGGATTATATATTTAAAGGTAACCTATACATTTAATATGTAGCTCATACTAAATTATACATTTTAAATATTTAATTATTGTTAAAACATAACAACTCTTACTTACAGCATTACAAACTAAACTAACTGAAGAAAAAAGTGCTAGACAAAAAGCAGATTTTCTTACTCAAGAAAAGGAGCGACAAATTTCAATGCTATCTGTTGATTATCGTCAAATACAACAAAGACTTCAAAAACTTGAAGGTGAACATCGGCAAGAAGTAGAAAAAGTCAGTGTTAAATGTGTAAATTGTATTTCTATTTATGTTACTTTCTAATTTGTATACTATTTTAGAGCAAAGCTTTAAATATTCAAATTGAACAAGAATTATCTAAAAAATCTACCTTACAATCTGAATTGAACATTCATATATCTGAAGCAACACAATTACGTGCTAGAGAAGTACAATTAATGCGCGAAGTCACTTTGTTAAGAGAAAATAAACGTACTATTGAAGAAGAATTACATAAGTTAAAGACTGAACATTCTGTGACGGATTTACAGATGAAAGAGTTGCAAGACCAATTAGAAGCAGAACAATACTTTTCGGTAAAACATTTTATTTATTTTATTTATTTTGAAATTATTAACATTTAAATATTTCTTAGACTTTATACAAAACTCAAGCTGCTGAGCTTCGTGAGGAAGTAGAAGATAGAGGAAAGGGAGCTGTTGAGTTAGAAGAAGAACGTGGTTCACTAGCTCACCAACTACAGATAGCATTAGCTAGAGCTGACAGTGAAGCTCTTGCTAGGTCTATTGCAGAAGAGACTATAATAGATCTAGAAAAGGAAAAAACAATGAGAGAGCTGGAATTAAGGGATAGTCAAAATCGGCACCGTAATGATTTAGATTCAAAAGAATTTACTCTTAATAATGTTAGTTAAAAACAAATCATATTTTATTAAACTTAATTTAACCAAGTTTAATTTTATTTAGTTGAGGGAAGTTGAAAATGAATTGAAAAAAAAAATGGAACAACTTATTAAGGATAATGAAGAGCTGAAAAATCAGTTAAATATAATTCAAGAAGGTAATATTTTATTATGTTAATGTAATTAATATGTTTAAATTGTAAATTGGATTGCTTTTATGGAGAGTATATGATCAGTATCAATTTTTTTTTTTTAATGTTCATGTTTATAAATTAATCTTGACAACTTATTTTGGTAAATGGAAGAATTTTTGTGAGCCTTAATGAAATTAAATATCCATATTAAATAAATTGTTGATTGTAAAACATACCAAAAACATTAATGCATAAAAATTATTTATAGAGAGTAAGAAGAACTTCTTTGAGGAATTAGAAAAACTTCGAAAACAACTAAAACAAGAGCAATTATTGAAAGCGCAAGCTGTTAATAAACTTGCAGAGATTATGAATAGAAAAGACAATACAACTAAAGGAAAGAGTAAAGTTTCTTCGGCTGATTTGCGAAGAAAAGAGAAAGAATGTCGAAAATTACAACAGGAGTTGACACAAGTATGTATTGAACTGAACAAAGATAATATATGTAATATGTATATGTCGTAGCCACTTCATGAATTGAAACCCTTTTTCTGATATTTATAAAATAATAAAATAATTCATTAAATGGTCACTTTTTCATGAAAGAACAGTACATTTTTATATTATGTAATTTATTTACTACATGGTTGACTAATTTGTGAAAAAAAAATTAGTTACCCATACATAATAATATAATTTTACTTTTATTATCAATAAAATAAAATGAGTTTTAGGTACATATTGTTTATATATATATATATATATATATATATATATATATATATATATATATACACACACAATTCTATACATGTGTTTGTTTTTACAAAGCTAGTATGCTATTTAAATATAATATATTAATGATATGCGAGTATTTTTTTTCATCACACATGGGTCAACATGGTCAACTAATAAATTAAATTAAATAAATTACACAATATGAATATTTACAATATCATATTTAAAATGATAACATATATTTTGTTGTATTGTATTACATATTTTTATTCTATCATGCTTCACTCAAAATCTCTTTAAAAACTGATTAAGCTCATCATAAATTTAAATTGTTTACAACCTATAATATATATCTTCATTTTATTACATAAAGATAAAAACAAATCTCAAAACATTTGTAAGTAGTTTAAATTTAAAATTTGTATTGGTAATTTGAAGTATTACTATCTTATAACTTAACCTACTCAATTTAGTATTGCAATAAATATTTTGTTAATATTCAGTTTTTATTATAGGAAAGCCAAGTTAAATGTCATCTAATCTTTAACTTTGAGTTAGCAGAGACAAAATTTAATGATAGGCTGTTGAGCTAGTTAATAATTTAGCGGGTGGAATCTATGTAGATAAATGAATATATTTTTTATAATTGTTTTATTATTAGGTATTTAATTTTTTTCCCTGTTTATATTTATGTAAACTACAGTTCACATTTTTTTCTTGCAAAGATGGAAAGAATGAATAATTTTGAGTTTATTCATAAAATTGAATAGTTGATGCTGTTTTTCTTAGACGATCATAAATATATAAAAAGAGACCAAATTGTTTTGATAAAATTTGAGATACCTAATAAATTTGTTTATTGAAAAAAATTGTAAAGTCCTTAGTCAATTATTAATGTTTTTAATCGAAAGACTTACCATATCGACAAATAGCCAAGCACCAAAGATTATTAGAAGATAAATTTATGCTGCAAAACATGCTTTAATTTTGGTTTCCTGCCTATTTCAGGTAAATTTGAATACTTAATTTTTCCATGGGTTGCACCTTGCATTCAATATGCCATTCACATATATTAACCCTATTAAAGTACAAATATGATCTTTCAAAATTTGTGCTATATTTGTATATTGTCTGTTATACAACTATTTAACGTTAAGACTTTTGAATAGTACAACTTCTGGTCAATTGTCTGTTGATATATAGTGTATCAGTAATTCAGTAGGAATTATCACACGCACATTTATCATATTTTTTGAGTAAAACACCACACATGATACAGTAGTGTTAATATAGTACAATTAATTTAGAAAATAAAAAAATGTATGTTATATATATTCATATATTTTGTCACATATTGATGTGATATATATAAAACATCCAATGAGCGTTTTGTACTTATATTAAATACTAATATAGTACATTTTTTTTCTTCTATAATTAATATTTCCATAACAAATGTAACATATGTTTAAATAATATTATATTTATTAGGAACGTGAAAAATACAATCAAGAAGTTACCAAATGGCAGAAAGATGTTCAAGAGCTGCAATCTCAAGTAGTAGAAGAGAATGCTAGTAAATTAAGGCTTCAAATGGAACTTGACTCAAAGGATTCTGAGATAGAACAACTTCAAGGAAAATTGACAACTTTGGGCAGTGAGACAGCATCACTTAGTAGTGCTGATAATGATGACATTGATATATACACTCAAGGTTTGTACTGTTCATGAGTATATGTTATATATAATTATTTGTTAGGTTACTAATAAATTATTACATTATAGAATCAAGATTAGAAGGCTGGTTATCTGTTCCCAATAAACAGAATATTAGAAAACATGGATGGAAAAAACAATATGTTGTTGTATCATCAAAGAAAATATTTTTCTATAATTCTGAAAGCGACAAACAAAATACTGATCCTATACTAATAATAAATTTAAAGTAAGTGAAATGGACAAAATTGTTAAAACTATTATTAATAAAAGAATCATAATTATTTATTTCTCTTTATTTATCTATATCTTAGTAAGGTATTTCATGTACGACCCGTAACTCAAGGTGATGTCATTCGTGCTGATGCTAAAGACATTCCTCGTATATTTCAAGTGAGTATTTATATTTAATTATGTACTTTAATATTTACCATCTATTTATTTTTTAGTGTTTAGTTATTAAGAAGTACTACTGTTTGAAATTATTATAATATTATAAAGTATTATTATTATATTATATTTTAAAACAACCGACTTCTATACTAAATAGATAACAAAATAAAATCAATGTTTTCATAATCAATTTTTGTATTTTGTTGTTTGTAAAATATTAAATTATTTCTCTATATTATATTGTGAAAAAATATCTAGTACATTTATTTTTAAATTTAAAGCATTTATTTTAGTGTTCAATAATTATCTAAATTAAAATTTTTAATGCTATCATGTGTATCACATATATAATTAACTTTTTAGATAAAAAAAATAGAAAGTAATATTAGCTTTATGACTTTACTTATAAGTACTTATTAAAAAGTTAATATTAAATAACACTAAATTACGCTAATTATTAATATTTTCCGTAGTGAAAAATTGAATACATTTTACTTTTATTTTCTTGTTTTATATTTATCTTTGTGCTTTTTATATTTTATGTAATTAATTATTTAAATACATTTTTATTTTCATATTCTATGTTAAACATAGTGGTTAGTTAATAATAAAAGCAATTTTATTTATGTTACTAAATTATTGGATTTATTGAAATTGCATTGTCTAACCTTACAAATAATAATAATTTACTGCTATGAAATCTTGTCAAAGTTAATAATAAATATTTAAAAATTTGTATGTTTAATATCAATTACCTAATATTGTCAGTAAACATCACTTATGAATCACGTTAATATTATTTAATAATTAATTATAAACTTTTACTATATAATAACAAATAACATTCAGCAATAAAATAATTGTATTTATTAATGTACATCTTGTATAAAATATTACTTTTCCAACCAACAAAATTAAAGCTTTTTCTATGAATTACCTATAACATTGTAGACGCGAAAAATATATGATATAAGAGTACATGGTATCTAGTTTGGTATAGAACTTTTATGAATTACATGTAATTTGTATTTTCTTTTATAAACTTTATATAAATAAGCATTATAATAAATTATATTAAATTATCGCTGTTATTTTGTGTTTAGTTATTGTATGCTGGTGAAGGTGAGGCTAGAAGACCTAATGACTCTAGTTTAGAACATTTGTCAAGAAGTACAAGTGTTACAAGTACTGTAGATGAAAAGCCAGGTACGATTACATTAAAAGGCCATGAATTTGTTCAAATATCGTTTCATATGCCAACAAATTGTGAAGTGTGTCCAAAACCTTTATCAAATGTATTTAGACCACCACCTGCATTGGAGTGTAGAAGTTAGTTAATTGGAAAATATAACAATATTATCTATTTGAAATTGTAACTATATTTTTTGTTAGGCTGTAGAATTAAAGTACACAAAGAACATCTCGAACGTAAAGAAGATGCAATTGCACCGTGTAAACTGCATAATGATCCAACATCAGCTAAAGAGTTGTTGATATTGGCACCCAGTCGAGATGATCAAAAATTATGGGTACAGAGACTGAGTAAAAAGATTCAAAAATGTGGATATAAAGCTAACACAAATTTAGATGGTTCCAAAATATCACCAAGGTTAATATAATTTATTGATATCTGTTTATCAGTGGCATGCGGTTAAGGCAAGGTAGAGAAGTGGCGCTTGTCCAGCTAAAAAGAAATACATGAAAAATGTATATTTTATAATTTATATTAATGTCTAATATGAATTAAAAATGAATGAAAACATTTTTTTAGATTTCATTAACTTATATAACATTAGTGTTTCTGTCATCAGAAAGTTAGTATAGTTTTGTTTTATAAATACATGTATATTGTTATGGTCACATTATGCGACCCGAACGGCTGCTTCAATTTTTGCCAAGTAGGGATTAACCGCCCGATCTCAGTACGTATGATAGGTGGGAAGACGCAATATACAACATGAGAATAATATAAACAAATAACTACGAGAGTCGACTTATTACCGTCATTGTGCGAGGTTTAAATTATAATTTTATACTTAAATTATTTAAGTTGTCTGTGCGCGTCGTCTCCGCCTGTCATTCGGATTTCCATTGGTCAATCGCTTGGATCCAGATATCAGGTGTATAATTTATATATATATATATAATTACATAGGTATTTCATTGCTAAATATATATATTCCATTGTGTTGCTAAATTGAGAGTTTACTTATTTGAATTGAGATTAAATACGAGCCCTGGGAGTCTCTGTGGGGCTATATAAATTAAATAGAGAACTTTAGATTTCCTAGTGCAGAGATAGCTTAGCCAACTATATCCTCAGGATTCCACTAGTCAAATCTATCGACGGACGTTCACTAGACGAATAGTACCGTTACAATATTAATTACATAATACTGGTATCATCATCGATTTTAGAATAGACTATTTTAATAGTCTATTGGTATCATAAATTAATTAATATAAATTTATTTAACAAATTACTTTTATCTTCAATCTTATCTGTGATTATTCTACTTATTTTTTTTCCATAGCGCATACCCTAAATATAATAACAATTACATGTCATTGCTGTTTATTTTCATTAATAAATGAGTTATATGAATTATGCGAGATAATTGATTATTTTTTTTTTTTTTTACAGGGAATCAACACGTTCCACATTAAAACTTTACACAGGAAGTTCAATACATCAAAGATCTGCAACATTACCATCAAACATTAATAAATGAAACAAATTTAAAGGTGGTAAAGTACCCTATATAATAACTCGCAGTAAGTATTTTTTAGTTATAAGAGTTTTTTACATAAACTAATAATTTTTGTAAAAGAACTGTTGGAATAAAATTTTATTTTTGAACCAACATAATAAGGGTAGACATAATATCACATTAAATAATTTAAACAAAGTTTCACATATAAATATTGTAATTATTTTATTAAGGTTCAATCTACAAGCAAGCACAAGTTTAAGAAAAATGATATTGATGACACATGGTATTATGTAAACATACGATATATTAATATTTAAATGAAAATATTTTATAAAATCACAGTAAGGTTTATTGAACACCAATTTGGCCTTCGGTTAATAGACCATTTTTTAAAGTTTTGTTTCCCATTAGATTGTATATAATAATATGGATATGCATAGAATTATAAATGTAATATTATTATCAATGTGTTACTTATAATGACTGATTATGTATATAAAAAGCTTTGTACTTTACATCTCATGTTATTAGCCAAGAAAATTCATTGTTTTGTCTATAGTTCTTAATTGTTTTTATGATGAATTGGAATTTGTGTTATGTTAAATAATACATGTAAAACCCTTATTGTAATTTTTTTGTTATGTTTTGTTGATAAATTTAAAATCTACAAAACTAGGGTTCTGTATATTGTTTTATAAACGTTCTTTTTATGTTCGTTAAATAGCAATCTTCATAATTATTTTCTATTGAATTTAAATCTAAAAATAAAATTATTTTAATAATGTAAACTAAATTATCATTAAATATTTATTGTTATGTATTCGGTTTTAAATTGATTTTATTATAAAGACGCAGGACATATTGTAAATGTTTTCACACATTCTATATCATTGCTTTTCTCTTATCCGTACTATTGATTGTGTATGTTTGCCAAAGTTTTTTCCTTAATATTTTAGATTTTTGTCATATGTTACCCATTGCATGTAGACATATTTATTAGTATTATTATATGTAATTTATTTTATTGACATATTTATCAAATAATATTTTATTATCGTTTTATTTTAATTTTTGTGTAGTATTTATGATTTATAAATAATAAAAATTACCCCAAAGATCAACTGAAGTCCGACAATATATATATACATTAGTTAAACATTTTATGAAAATGAGCATATTAAAATTTACACAATTTTATATTTTATTTTATAATTTCAATTTTTTGTGTTCATATAATTTGCAATAACCCTGTAATAAGTATATATTAACTGACCTAAGATTCGAAATTGTTAGTAATTCTTCATGTCAATATTCCGAATTAATATTTTAATGTAGAATATATTTCATTGTTCTTTTTTTAGAATTTTGTATTTATTGGTTTTTTTGTAACTAAATTGAATAAATTGAAGCAATAAATTTGTTGTGACTTGATACATTTTTGTATTAGAATATATAGTATGTTCTTTGTAATATAATTTTTTATTTTTTGAATCAACGAAACTGTAAATTATTTGCTCAAATTGATTAAATATATAAATTACAATTATATTCATTTCTAGAAAGTAGGATACTAATGAACACATAAAGCTAAAATATAACTTCAATATTTCAGATTTACAAAACCTATTTTATGATATTTCATTATGTGCTGTGTATTTATTCAATAATTTGAATATTATTTTTTTGTTGTTACATATTTATTATACTACAATAGTTTTGTATATTTCATATGTTGGCATTTAATACTTTAATAGTCAAATACTAAATAAAATATATTCACATATATTGTTCCTAACTTTCAACTACAATGTAAAATAGACATACAATCATTCAGCTCAATCTTATTTCAACTTACATTATTGTTTTTCCTATTTGATTACTATTTATTATAACTATGAATTTAGAATATTAAATTTGACTAACTCTATAGTTGAATATTTATAATTGCTGTATAAGAAAAGTCAAATAGATAAAAATGTATTATTTAAACTTTTATAAAATTGATAATAAGTTAAATTATAAGGTTTAAAATTTTCTGGGGACAAATTTATTTTTATCTAAATATTATATGTATTTGAATGAAATTATATTTTTTATGTAATGACATAAAAAAATTATAAATTAATTTTGTATTATGATTAGCTCAACAAATTTATATTAAAAAATAAGCTAGGAATTATTAAAAATAACTTTGAATTTTTTTATTAAACAAAATGTATTATACAACTGTATAGTTATGAACAATACAATTTAAAATAAACAATAAGTACAGGGCTTAAAAAAATATTAAATCATTTATTTAACTTTTAGTCTTGGTAATTTCACATTTGATTGATTTTTTTAAATATACAAATAGTTGCGATTTATTACTTTTATTGGAACAGCAATTATTGCAATAATAAGACTTACATATTAAATAAATATAAATTTGCTTACCAGACTATTATTTGTAATACAAATGTTATGCATTTATCAGAAATATAATATAATGTGTAAGACATTATTAATGTTAATTCTCGAACACTTAAAATTTTTTTATACCAATGGTTATGAAATACATTGTTAATTCTGTGATTCTAATATTTAATATTGTGTCGAGTTTCAACACAAACTTATAGTTATTTTATATTTAAATGTATTATTATTATTATTATTTTTTTTTTTTTTATATATAATATTTATAGTGTTTTAATAATATTATTTAAGTGGAAGACTTATATTATAACGATTAATATATTTTAACATTACTTTGTAGTACAATATTATTGTTAGTGTTTGATGTTTAGGGCATATTAAATTTTTATGTAATACATACATATAATATTAAGAGGATGTTATACCCACATGTGTTGTCTTATAATGGACAATCTATATATCAAATTCTTACTACATTTTATTCATAATTCATATTATTGTAAATTTACTTATAATAATTTTAAATGAAAGTATAAACTGCTCTAGCATTGAGTTTTTTTAAAAATATTTTCATTTTGAATCTAGAAATGTGCACTTAAAAATAAATTAGGTATTTATTTACTTATTATTTTTTTAAAAATAAAAATGTAAAAAACTCAATACTAGAGCACATGATTATTTTCTCCTCTAAAAATATAATATGTTAATTCACTTTAATATTAAGAATGTGGTACATAGATTTGCTATGTTATCCCTAATTTATACAAAGACAACAAATATGGATACAATATTCTTTTAAGATCTAACCTCTGTGTTGTGTTTATTCAGTATATTATAAATTTATTATATGTAATGTGAAATTATTTATACAATTTATTATAAGTAGATAACATATAATGTGCTAGTGCATAATTTATATATAATTATAATAATTACCTAATAACAATAATTTATGGACAATGGAACAAAGTAGCAAAATGTTTATGTAATATTATCAAGATAAACTTAAAATAAATTTGTATTACTACAACTAATGTGTCATTTTTGAACTATGCACAATTACTCAAGTTAAATAATTAAAAATTAACACTTTCAATACTTAAAAAAAAAATATATATATACTAAAATATATATTTATATGTATATAAACGTAGAAAATTATACTCTTAAAAATGTAAATATTTGAATCAAGTGTCTTTGAAAAAAAAAAAAAGATTGGACACCCATTAAAAGAAAAAGTTTAAAATCAGTAAAATTATTTAAAAAATCAGTGTGATGTAAGAATAAATATTATGAAAACTAATTTATTCGACTTGGGATCTTGGTCACCTGTTGTTGTTTTCGCAGTTTCATTTTTAATGCATCTCTTTTCTGAAAAATTATGTCAACACATTAGTAATATTATTTAGATGACAGTGTCTGATATTGTTTAAATAAATAAATAATAATTTTATTACAGTTTAAATTTTTACAGTTTATTTACAAGTTAAATTATTAATAAATAATAATTTTCTATCAAAGTAATCAATTTTCATGTTAATTTGTATAATTTCAAAATATATAAATAGTTAAATAAAATATAATAATTATAACAAAAATTTGGCCTTATTGTTTAATATATAAATTAACTTTTGTAAATTAAAATTTTTCCTTATAAAAATGTTATTTTCATTTTCTTTCTTATTTGAATCTTAGGGGCGAATAATTTTTATTTAAACAATAAATAATAATTCATTATTTTGTTAATTAAATTCAACATCTAATAATGATGTTTGTCATTGATTACATTAGTGTTAGTTATAAAGTGTATAGTGACTTTACATTAGTCAATGTGTTGAAATGAACTTTGAGTTGTTTTAAATGTTTCGCTCTTTGTCCAACACCTTGTAATTCAGTTTCGTTTGCCAATTTAGTAGGGGAACGTTTCACGCTATTTAAATCTTCAGTGAGAAAAGCTCTTCTTTTTTCCAACTCCTCATATTGTTTCTTGAACACCTCCAGTTGACTTTTTATACTATCAGTTTCTTTAAGAAGTTTTTGTTTTTTATTTTTTTTCCTGCAAACAAATAAAAAAGGTAATGAATTGTTAATTAATTAATTTTAAATTTAAATTACAAACTAATGGTAAATATTAAGTACTTTAATACATAAATTTAATAATTTATTTACAGTTATGATTTTATGAGTATTATAAAGTATTTTAATTTAATATTTTCAAATATATTATGAAATAAATTAGTATTCTTTAAAGTATTTATAACACTTATTAAAGTATAATGTTTGTTTAGATGTGTATCATCAAAAAATGTTTTATTTGTTACTTTAATCAATTTTATATGTAAATTGATATTGAGATATAAAAGGAATTGAAATTTGTTTTATTGTATTGTGTATTTGAATCACGTGCATCATTGTTAAACATTAAAATATATACTACTCAATTTATTAAATTTACAAATTATATAACCAAATAACATTACTAATAAAAGTAATATGCATGAAACATTTCATATGAAAACTAATTGAACCGGGAATGCTATACCTTTACATTTAACACTATCTACCCTTTTCCAGGCATTACATATTTTGTCTATAATTATGAATCCCCCATGAAGTTTATATTAAAATCAGCATTTTATTGGAATTGTAGTTTGTATTATATGGTATATTATTATAAATAACAAATCAACGATCAAAATTGTTATAATTTTTACATCTTTGTATTTTCTACAATAACTTGCAATGCTCAAAAATTCCAAAGCAAAGCAAATTAAATTAAATTTACAAGCAGCTCTGTGTTAAATAACTAGGGTTGTATCCCTCCATTTATTTTGTACCATCTCGATGGCCTGTCACAATTTGTATTAATAAAAAACTTAAAATTTATAATATTGTAAATTATAGAAAAAATATTCGGATAATATTAGTGGCGTCTCGTCAGAGGAGTCTTTGAGACGGCGACTCCCCATAAAAAGTAGTAACGCGATCAAAAAGTTTAAAGAAATTAGAAAATTGAATTATAATTTAATATTTTTAAACATTTTGTAAATAATTATTATTGATTTTCTGTTTTCGATATTAATATTGATAGTAATATTATATTATAATATTATAATATTACAATATTTTGTATTCTATTTAGTAGTTTTACATTAATAGTGATCAACAATAATAATAATATGGGTGGAAAATATCGATAACGATGACGGTCGCTAGTCTGCCATTCGAAAGACTCAAATGTGTAAACAAATTTCTTTTGCATAACGAGGCGGAAAACGGGGTAGATTATATAGATTTATGGAGTACATTGAGACTAGCTCATTCAAAATTTCAAAGTTTTTATCGTTCGCATCGCGGTCGTTACGTATTTTTCTTTAAACACGAAAATCTACAGCGTGTCGTGTGTCCATATATTAGACCATTTAATTTAGCTAAAAATAGTTTTAATACGTTAACATAGGAAGAAAAATGTCAATAAAATAGTATAAATTATTTATTCTTATAATTAAAAAGCTACTACAATGTTATAATAAGAAAAAAATGTTTTTTTTTGTCATTTTTCTATTAATTTTTTTTTTAATTTTCAGTCTCCCCAATGAATTTACTTGGGAGTTTCCACTGGATAATATATCGATACATCCAACGAAAATGGTAGAGACTCCATTTTGTTAATTGTTCAGGAGGAGCAAAATAAAGTTCAAAGTTAATTTTTTATTCTTATTTTTGTTTATTATAATATTATTTTATTATCTCTTTGGGATAGATGGAAATACAATCATTTTCGTGGTCGATAAAGAAAAAAGAACGCAGTGTTAAAAGTCGTAACTCAAAAACGAAAAAGAATTGAGTTACTACCTTTTTCGTTGGATGTATCGATATGTTCGAATTTCGCTCGAATTTTCGTTTATATCGTTAATTTTGTTTAAAACTCTTTTAAAATATTTCAATAATTGGCGGGAGAGCAACCTACTTGGAAATGTTTGCGTTTAGTTGTTCGATTTTGTCCAGCTCCTCGGCAAGATGATCGTCGTCCACCGCGAGTATCCTACTGAATTCCAAATTTCTCATCTGTTGCACCGTTATCTGTTCGGTGACCGCGCAAAGATCGTCCAAAACCACCGCCCTGCACATCTTGTCCGACTTGCTCGCGCTCAGCGTCATGTACTCGGTGGCCACTTCCGACAGGCTGGCCTGCAGCGATTCCGTCTGGCTGTCCAGCTCGTTCGCACGGTTGGCCAGCGTGCGATTACGTTCGCCCATCGAGTCGATCGCCCGGCACAGTGCGGCGAAGCTGTCCGTCCGCGTTCCGCCGCCGCCGTTGCCGTCCGATTTCGACGCGCAGACGTCGGCCACGAGCGCGTGAACGCCGGCCCGCAGACTGGCCACGATGTCCCGGACCTCCGCGGTGTCCGACGCGTCGTCGCAACACTGTTCCAATCGGCCGGCGACCGCACGAGCCAATCCGTCGCCGTCGCCGCACCGTTGGTCCGCGTACAGCCCGTAGAAACGCCGCCTGAGCGTCTCGTACGCGTCGTACGCGTCCTCGATGTCCGCGCGCAGTTGGACGATGACGCGATCTTCGGCGGCCAACATCTGTTCCAAAGACTCGATGTGGACGTCTTTGGCGCGTTCCAAGTCGCGGCACTCGTCCGCGTACCTGGTCACGTTGGCCACGTATTCTCGACGGAGCGATCTCTCGCTCACGATGGCCTCCTGCAACGATTGTATGTTCGAGTGCAGCATCCGTTTCGCGGTGTATTCTTCATTGCTCGATTTTAATTTCTTTTGTTTCACGGGATCTAGAAAACTACAACAATCGCGATTAATTTATGTAGTTAGATAGTATTTAAAACTAACTCCGATAAATTCGGTTAAAAATCTTTACAACTTGTAGGATTTAGAATTATAAAAAAACTCCAACGTAGTAAATTTAATAAATCAATAATTAAATAATGTATAATTATAAGTATATATTGCATAATTGTTTTGAGCTAGAAGAAGTAAAACTCCGAAAGAAGTGAATGAGAGGCTTTAAAACAGCACTTGAGAGGTGATGACTAAGGAATAGTAGGAGTAAACCTGATGCAATAGTGCATGATTTTAAAGGAAGTGATCAAGAAATTTATAGAGCAAAGCATATAATGATGATAAGTGATGATGTAGTGTGTGAAACAGATATGTTCGAGTACTTAGGTTCTGTAGTGTAAAAGAATAGTAGTTCTGAGGAGGACATGAAAAATAAGTTACAGTGTGGATGGATGAAGTGGAGGGAAGCATCAAAGATTTTGTGTGATAAGAGGCAGTTGTGGTACATAGTTTTTTGTCTAGATGAAGCAGCTAATAATATCGACACCTTACTTTTTTAAAAACAAATTTTCCTAAAACTGTCTAAATCTATGACGATGTAGGAATAGGATGGTTGACCTCATATAGTTGTAAGGTAAGGCGAAATAAAAAATAAGGAGAACAAGAACAAGAAGAAGGTGAAGGAGATTAAGAAGAAGACAAATTATTTTTGATCTTGAATGTAAATTTAGATTTGTTTTATATATTATTCTTATGTTTGTGAAATAGATATTATTTATTATTGTAAGTATTTTAATAAAAATAACTATATTATCTTAAGTTTGAACATTTGGTAGGTACTTTAATTATAATAAAAAATTGTAGTTATAAATTTTAATAATAATATTATTATCTTATATGTTTAGGTGTTTAATTATGTAGTTTATAGATCCATTAGGTATATCATAATAAAAAGATAAATCGTAATTTGTTTTGATTATAACACAGTTGTAGGCAATAGGTTCATCATTTTCTAAGTGTTATGACAAAAACAATGTGTTTAGTATATTATACCTAGAATAATATAAATATTATTGCTAAATACTAATTGGTTTAATAATTAATATAACATCAAATATAAGTATCTATATAATTTTTATGTTTTCCTTCTTCTTATCATTTTTTAATTTAATGCAATAATAAAATATACTTAAATTTACTCAATTTCAATTAATATAATTTTTTTTTTTTTTTTAGTATAATTATTATATATAACAAAACTGAATAAATGAAAAAAAAAAATTATTATCTTTAAAGTTTTTCCTCTCTTGTCAATGAACTAAAATTAACTGTATATAGGTACTAAAAATATTATTTAATTAACCTATTACAATATTTTACGATAAATCATTATCTGAATTATGTTTATGGAATCTATAGTCGATAGTCCATACAAATGCACTATTTTTTTAAAAAAAATTTAGTAGATACACCTACCCATCAAAATATTCAGTGATTTTTACTTTTTATATATTTTCTAACTTAAAATTTAATATAGTCCTTAGCCCAAATAATTATTCAAAAAAAACGACTAGTAAAATTTTTATTTTTCATGCAGATATTACATAATTAGTATTTTGTTAAGCAAATAGTGTCCGAGACACTATGTATTATAAATACATTATAAGTATTATAAATACTTATAAAGTAGGTATTACAACATCATTTTTACCTGATTTTTCTATTATGCTTCTGAGAAATGATCATCCGCTTGAATTCCATAATTCCAATCATTAACTCGTTAGTTAGACTAAGTTTCTTTTTCTTCCTCAAAGTCTAAGATAAAAGAATAGTAATAGTAAGTATTTCTTGATTAAAAGTTAATTATATAATGTAATATAGGTACGTTTATTATTTTGTTATTGTTTTGTGTTGCGACCGTATTGGATTGTTCGTTGGTAACGAGAAGACGAATTTGATTAGACATTTTTGTTCCGTAATGTCCACGACGAAATATAATAAAAAAATTATATAATTGTGTTTCCAGCTAAAACATAATAATACCGTCAAATTATTGTTATTTTATAGATTAATCATTTATAGCTAGAAAAATGATTTAAGTTTTACTTAATTAGTTTGGTTAATGTAATAAAATGCAAAGTTTTAACCACCACTCATATTATATTACATGATAATTTTAACAATTTTGTCAAATTTATAAATAATTCTTTCCCAAATCAATAAAATTAAAATATTATACCATCCCCTAAATTATGGTCTGGTTATGACAATACTCAAACCCTATACTCGGCGCCACTGGTGTTGGGTGCAATATGTATTGTTTTCTTGGTATTTTAAAATATAATTTTATAAATTAAAAATTATCATATTTAATGGATGAAATTGACCAATCTTAATGTAATTATACGACAAATTAAATGTTTTTTTAACGGTTTTAAATAATTTTTCACTTAATGTTAATTTTTTTACAAATATTAGGTATAAGTTATTAAAAATAAAAGAAAACCGATACCACAATAATTGTGGTAAATAATAATAATCATTGATAATCATTAATGATCATTAATAATTATTGATTATTGGATGCTTGAAATTTATCATTAGATATAATATAAAAAAAATCATGATACCTACTATATAGCGTGATTGAAATTATTTCATGATACAAAAATTATGTCCCTATTTTTGAAATTTGTATTTTAGATTATGAACTGAAAAACATATTAGATGGTTAATTACCTATATACATCGGATACGTATCTAAACGAAAATTTTTGGAGGAAGGGAGATATTTTTTAATTAATATTCTAAATACAAAAATGTATACATTTAAACTGAAAACTTAAATTAAAATATAATGCAGGTATAATACCTGCTGTTATATAATATTCGTTCATAAAAAAAATATTTTAATAAAATAATAGTATATATTTAGTTTTTTCAAGTCAATTTTTCTTTTTTCATTTTTGCGAAATTTTCAATAATGATATGTATTATTATTTATTCTATAATTTATATTATTCAATAATGGTATGTTTATTTTAACGTAAATATTTAATAAAACTAATAAAACTACAAGTCATTCTTGTCCCATTTTAGACTTGACACCTCAACTACGTTTTTTATCTGGGCAAAAAAATTAGTGACTAATAAACATAAACAGCAATGATTTAATAATAAACGTGAAACATTAAGCCCATAAAATGTATCTTATAGAACACATTTGAATATGTATTGTATGTATTATTACAACAATATAATAATTATAATATAGTTATTAATCAAAGATTAAACTACTATCATTGAGATGTGTGTAGCTGCTTATTTTTAACAAAATACTCCAAGTTGGCTGGAAATGACGTTAATTTGATTCGTAAATCTGGTTCAATTTCCAACCTATTTCTATACTTATTCTTCAGGAACACGAGTGTTGAAAATCCTGCTTCACATTTATAGGTCGTGACAAAAGGCATGAGAAATTTTATCGCTTGTTCTGCCAAAACTGGGTACTCCAGACGAGAAGATAACCAAAAATCTATTAATGGCCGTTCCTTAAATATGTCTTTCAGTGCCATGTCACACGAGAGTTCAATTAATGATTCAGCATTAAAGTCCGAAAAAGTTGTTTCAATATCGATTGAAAATGGATTTGTTATCCAGTCTTTGTTGCTGTTAATTGGAGGAAAATATTCTTTTAGATTAGATATGTATTTAGATATTTATATTCACACTGGAAATTTAGACGCGTGTTCATGTATTTCATACAATTTTAATAAATAAATAATAATTGTAAAAACTAACAATAAAATATAAGATGTCAAGTAATTGTATACATACGAAAGACGTCGTAGACGTATGTCGTCAAACACTAAGGTTCAAAGTGAAATAAATATTTAGCTTTAGCTATCAAGGAAACAAAATAGCCAACGCTATATCAGTAGGTAATTCATTAGTAGTTAACAGGTAAATGCCGTAAAAACCAACGACGCTTGCCCCATGCATTTGTTACTAGTATGTTGTATTTATAATTACAGCGAATGTCATATGGATTTTTCATGAAGTCTAATTGATAATCTCAATAATTATTATTTATGTTGTAAATAATAGTTATTCGCATTAAGGAATTTATTTTTACTAAAATGTTCAAATTATCAAACGAAATGATAAATAACAAAATTTAATATGAGAATTTTATTAAATTCTGCGATCCGGTATTATATTTTCGTGGCCCGGTAGTGGGTCGCGACCCACCATTTGAATAACGCTGGTATAGTACATGTTTTGATATAATAATAATAAAATTAAAATCTAAATAATTATCTAATTTAGTATAATATATTAGTATTATATTTTTTTTATAGGGGGTGATTGCTCCTCTTAAATACGTGCCTAATCTACGTACTTACAATTAAAATAAGACACAAAAAACATTTGTAATATAATTTATTTTCTATTTTGAAACTACTAATTTAGGTTAATTAATTTAGATTTTAAAGTAATTTTTTTATGATATTGTTGCAAAGTAAGGGTAATTGGCTACCTAATATATATTTTTAGATTCTAAGCGAATTGAAGAATGTATTAATTTTACAATGTTATATATTTTTTTTTTAATGAACGACTGAAAGCACGACTACGGGTAGAAATAATGGTCCTATTACCACGAATAGGGTAGGCTTTCGGTAAGGAATTGCATCTAGTTTGTACTTTATTTAGCTCATTTTTCGAATTTCTCAAAAGTATTTCCTTGGGATAAGATAAACTTTAAAAATTAACGAAAAATGACAAAATTCGTCATTTTGACATAATTGGTTTTAGATTTTTCATAACTAATAAAATTTTGAATGTAGCGATTTGAAAATTTTTATTAGTGTTTTCATTGGTAGTCTACATACGCAATACAATTTTGAACGGTTTTTTCAATATACCTAATATAGTTATTTTATTATATTGAGTATCGCTCAGAATCGTATTTTCGAATGCATTCAAATATTAATTATATTAAACCACTAATTTCGCAATTATTGAACCGATGGGACGAAGAAGGAACTTCCAGAATCGACATTCCCACCTTCTCTTAAATTTAATTAATTATATATACCTTTATTCGTTATTATAATTCGTTTTGTTTGGTGCATTTGTACATTACATTTGCCATTTGTGTTTCGGTTGTATTTATAGTTTTTATTAAAAAAATTACTCACAAAAGTCTAGGAAGTCGATTTTAGACGTTCCTTTTTTTTTTTTGGTTCTCGGATAAATTAGTAATGGAATAATGTTATTGTATTATATAATAAATATTACAATTAAAATTTTAATAATTGAATACAATAATATTGCATTCGAAAAACGAAACTCAGTAAGATACGAGTATACAATATACTGGTAATATTTATTTTTATAAATTTTCTATATCTGTCAAATAAAGTGCAACAGAAAATTATAGTTATCATAAAATAATGAAATTTAAATTCGTCAAAAATGTAGATTCCATGTATTTCCGTTTTCTGTTGTTATTAGTGGTATTTTTCGATTTTTTCTTATTTCATTAAAAAAATATTGAATTCAAAAATGATCTGAATAATGTACCAAATAGACAATATTTTCTACGGAAAGCACACTCTGATTGTAGTAATCGCACCAATATTTCTGTTCTAAAAATTATCTACAGATATAAAACTTATATTTCTTCGATATTACTTGAAATTGAAATTTTATTATTAATAATCCAATTTCTTATTTAAAAAAAATTGGCACTGTCGATTTACGTAATTGTTTAATACTGAATTAAGTAATATCTAAGAGTAATGTATAATATATAATTTACGAGTTTTATTAAATTTTCAAACTGTTAAACCCAAAATTGCAAATCATATTGAACATTATTGCTTTTTTGTAAAAATTGTATTATCATATTATCTTATAAAAGTTCTATGATTAGACATACCTTATATTTATGTACTATATTATTAAATATAATAGTTCCAAAATATATAATTTTTCTCACATGTAGAATATACCTAGGTATGTCTCATTGTAATACTCGAATAAAATGGTTTAGGTTCATACGTTTAAAATTACATTAGTTATCATAAAATATCTTAAATCGAGTTCGTCAGTATTAGTTTCCGTGAATTTTATAATTTTTTCGTCAGTTTTTGGTAGATTTTCTTCTGCTGAAGAAAATATTTTGAAAAGTACGAAAAATGAGATACCTAAATAAAGTACTAACTAGATAAAATTTTCTAAAATATTTTTTAAAAATATATAAAAAAGCACACCTCATTGTAAAACCAATAAATTAAATAGTTTTATCAGAATTTAATGTACAATACTATATAGTATTAGTATTAGTATTATCGAAAATAAATAATTTTTTTATTTGAATCGTCATTAAAAATGAAAATATATTCATAGTTGGTTATAATTATTTAAGATGTTTAAAATCTTATTAAGAGTTAGGACTAATGAAAATAATTAATAACTACCAAAGTAGTTAGTATTTACAATTACATTACACAATAATAGTCACCTTATAATAATAATACAGAGTGATCAGAATTCAGAATTTTATGTCACAGCTAAAATAACGAAGTTTCCATTTGATATTAAAACGTTGATAATCAGAAAAATCCCATGAAACAATAAAACATTATTTTTTGTTTTATTCATTTTACTCAATTTAGCAAATTAAAACAAAATTTTTATAATTTAGATCACTCTGTATACTAATTTGTTTTGCTTACCATCAATTGTAACTTTAAATAAGTAATATAATTATATAACTTCTAAGTACATGCGGTATAAACATATAAAATATACAAATTATAACTTATATTGGGTATAGCTTACTTGATAACTTTGAGCGATAATCAGCGTAAATTTGATGTGTTATACTTCTTTATGTCATAAAACAATAATATAATATTGCGTATTCTGTTCTTTCGATAGCTGTTTCGCTTTTTAAATTCAATTTGCAAAAACTTCGGTTAAAAATGTAAAAATATTCGATCGATGCGTGTGGAAATTAGATGGCATACGTAGGAAATATAGGTATAAAGTATCGTAGGACGTGTTATAATGAACAAACGAAAATTTAATTTACGTCTCACGTATATTATAGTATGTACTATAAGACACTAAGACGGTACTTAAAGATATTATTTTAGATAAATCGTATAAAAATAAAAATAGGCCTTTCCGGATTGAATATCCGAATGTCTAATAGAAACCGGTTGTTTCATAATATATAGCGGGCTGGCGATAAACTCCGATAAAATATTGCAATTATTTTATTTTATTATCATTAATTTATGTTAGGTATTATTATTATTATTAATTAATTATACGTTTGAACTTTAAAATCTAAATGATTTATGATAATATCACAGATTATGTGAAATCAGATAGGACACTCGGCCGTTTTTCAAAATGTAAGCAAACAAAAATTTGGCCTCACGTAACAACGACAACATTCGTAAAATGAAATTATTGAACACTCGTTTTACCATAATATTGTACCATTAAATATATTGTTATCAATTATCATATAAGTTTTGTATACTATCACAGATTATATGAAATCATATTTTATATTATTTATATGTAATATGTTAATATTATTTGTTTTAATCTGTGTTAAATATTTATTATTTTGGCTCATATGTATTTGGTAGTATTATTTTTTTATTTAATTCCAAGTCAAATTATTTTAATCTATAACTAATAAATACTACTATTTTTTCGTATCTTTGAATTTTCCTAAAACCAAAATTTTTAATGTTTACACATTACATACATAGTTACTTTAGATGTTGGTATTTTAATTACACACACATTACAGATACTACGAGCAATCTGCAGCAGTATGTTTTTATATCACTTATTCTAAAACAAAAATGCTGATGTCTTTACCGAGATTTTATTTTCACAGTATTTCACCTAACATTTTTTGTACGAAGGATATTTTAATTAATTAAATTTCATATTGAAAATTGTTTACAAAATGTATATAAAGTGAACCAAAATTTTAAAAGTCAAAAGAATATACAAATTTAAAACTACAAAATCGCAGTCAAAGAACCTCGTGCTTATCACAGCCTCATAAGCATAACAAATTCAGTGATGCATATTTTCCATTTTTCTTCAAAAGAAATTTATTTTTCGTTAAGTGGTTAATCTGCAGCTAGGCTGAATTTTGGTTTTTTTTACATTTTTGAGAATTACATTGCTTTAATAGGGAGTGTCATAGGTCTGATAATATGACATATTACGCTATTGACAATTTCGCGTTATATTGTGGGCCTGTGGATACCTATTACAAGTATCAAGTATTATTGGTATACGTAGTATCACAGGCAGTGGCGCAACTGGGTAAAAAATAGGGGGGGGGGGCAAAATAATGTACTCATAAAAATTGTAAACGGGTGGGAGGGGGGTGGGTAAAGTACATTTTTCTTTTACATATATCTAATTTTTTATTTTTACACAACTACACATGGCACAAGCCTTAAACGCATGGGAATTATTTTTATTTTATTTAAGTAAATAATAATAATAATAATAATAATAATAATAATAATAATAATAATAA
>CM023361.1:24994903-25008840 GCA_013282895.1 Eriosoma lanigerum | reverse complement strand
AAATGATATATAAAAATATGAATTTTGTTAATTTAATATAATCAATTATTTATAATTAAATAATTTTTACGCCAAAATGGTTCTATGACAAAATAATCTCACGCCTAACGGCTTACGCCAAAATGTCCTAAACCCTAAATTATAATATATCAAAGTATCAGTCCTACAACATACATCATCACTCATTTCTACAATATGAATACCTACCCTTATCAATTTGAAAATTTCTCGATTGCTTCTCTTAAAAATGATATAAGATTATCTACCTATATTTGACTGTTTTACTACTATATGTTTTACTATTCCTTAATCCTTTCCCTTCAAGCCCTGTTCACCATTGCTTAAGCCTCTCATTTATTTCACTATTTTATTATATATATAATATAAAATATAAAATATACTTTATTTAACACTATATTTTGCACCATGGCACCTCACTTTATATAACTTTTTTTATCTTATCTGTTACTAAACAAAATAGGCAAAAGCTCAAAACTTAACCTTGGTGCACCAAACACTTAAATTCCATAACACATTTTATTCTTGTAATTATAATAAAATATATATTATTACTTACAGAATCCTTACGTATTGGATCGCTTGAAGATTTTCGCCAATTTATGCATCATCGACAATCAAATAAACAAGTTGGTCGATAATGTGGTTGATCAAACAATTTTCAAAATCCCAAAAAATATCATTAATGTATTTTAAAATTAAATTATTAATATGTGTATTAATAAATATTATTTTGTCATGTTATTATGTTTAATTTTTATTCTCATAGATTATCATTTTAGTTTTCAATTACTAAAAAGGATCTAGGAAGATATATTCTATATTGTATTACAAAATATTTAAATATATAGTGCTTATTCATAGACTTTAATTATAAAAAGATATAAACATATAATTTTAATATGTTACGATTTAAATTTTAAGACAAGAGGTTATTGTTAATTCTATAATAGATATAATGAGTTATTAATAATCGTATTAAAATTAAAATTTAAATCGAGACAAACAAAACAGTTTAGCAACCTACTACCTAATATAATTGTATATCTATTAATTATTATTTTTTTTTATGAATGAAGATACG
Organism: Eriosoma lanigerum; assembly: GCA_013282895.1. Taxonomy (NCBI): domain Eukaryota; kingdom Metazoa; phylum Arthropoda; class Insecta; order Hemiptera; family Aphididae; genus Eriosoma; species Eriosoma lanigerum. The sequence goes on along the minus strand of CM023361.1, from coordinate 25,007,738 downwards.
ATAGTTTTACGGGTAGAAATAACGGTCCGATTACCATTAGTAGGGAATACTTTCGATAGAAAATATTGTTTTTTATAAATAGCGTTTATTAGGCGTAACTCTAAATTAGAAAACTAAATGAGTAAATCAGCAAACGCTTAAATGAGATTTATCAAAGACTTATAATGTTAATTTTGAGTTAGAATTTTGTGTAGTGTACTAAGTATATAACATGTAGGCGATTATTCATGCTAAATTATTGTAAACTATAATTATAAATAAAATAATTAAAAAAAACAATTATAAGTGTATGCCAATAATTTAAAACATCATTATAAATGGAAACCTGAATCTCATTTAGGTAATGGAAATATATTAGAGCTAAAATTATTAAGTAATATCGAAGTATAGATAAAATGAAATATCTATTCCACCTCATTATTCGTGCTTTGTATATCAATTAAGGCAAATTGTAATTGAAATATCCGTCTGATTATCTTCTTATTGGTAAAGTGTTCTTACCAAAACTATGAAAAATGTTTTATAAGTAAATAACAACTATAATAACTCATACATAATAATTACTTTCAAAAAAATAAAATATAATATTATAGACTAAATAGGTTGCAAAACACATTATAAAATATAATATTACATAAATGTAGTAAAATACATATAATAATTTATAGACAATACATGCAATTAAGTTAAATAAATGAAAGCAGAGAAATTGATTCTGAGTGTTCATCCTACGTTTCTTCGACGATTTTTATCTAGTTGGTAATTTAATATTATGTAATTTTTCTAATGAAACAGGAAAAATAAATAATAACAACAAAATCGCAAAAAATATATTTTTGACAAACTTGAATTTCATTATACCTATTATGTTAATTAATTTTTGTCTTTTACATTATTTTATAAAAAAAGATATTTTATAAAAATAAATATTATCAGTTTATTGTATACCTGATAAATTTTTTCTCAAAATCATCTTTTCGAATAAAATACGATTACAATCCAATTTTATATAAAGAGATAACACAGTAACATTCAATCACTAAATTCTCCGAGGACTGAAATGCTGAACACTAAAATTCAACTGCCAGGTTTTAGATTATAAACGAAGAGAGGAATGTATTGGTTTAACAACTTTTTTTTTATGTCTAATGACATTTTTTCAGGTATATTTGGTTCTTTCGGTTCCGATTGTATAAATCATTTTATATTATATAATTATTTTATATTATTTTTTATTTCATAGTAAACATTTTTTAATACAATTTCAAATATATACTTAGTCAGAAAATCAAACAATCGTTTACAAATTTGTTTTTCTATTATAAAATACCTATGTTTATATTTAAAAAAGTTTTCAAATCCCTTAAAACTCAATTAGTTATTAAGAAGTAAAAAAATTTTAAATAACAGAAATCGTAATATTGCCGACTTTTCGCCATTTATCTCCCAAGGAAAAACTTTTGAGCTACTAAATAAAATACCAACTTGATGCAAATTGCTACCGAAACCATACGCTCATTCGTGATATTTGGACCATTATTTTTACCCATAAAAGTGTCTTCATATATCATATACATAAAAAAAAACATAATTGTAAAACTAATACATTATTCGCTTCGCTCAAAATCTAAAATCTAGTTAAACTTAAAAAAATAACATTTTGATGTTTGATTAAAATATGAATACCTCATAATTTAATATTGTTAGAATTATATCTGAAAGAACTTTATCTGTTCATTTTAATAATTAAGTGCCTACTATACAAAATACCAAGTACCTATATTATTATTATACCTTTATCCTCTAATAGTATAAACACTATTAATGTAAATAAATTTAACAAGTTAAACCTTACATGTACGAATTCAGGTAGTTAATTTTATATTATTTATTTGAGTTACAATTAGATATGTATGTACATGATTTTGAAGTAGTTATATGTAATATTTAATTTATAGCTTAAGATTGTATATCTATGAATATAGATAAAATCAAGTTATTTGTTTTCTTCATAATTGTGTGCATCGACAAAATGGATTATTTCAAATAATTATTTATCATATATTAAATGTTGATATAATATATAGATAATGTTTTTTCTTTTTTTATATATACCGCGGTAACTTAAGAATATTATTTAATATGGTCTTAATAAACTATTGACAATAATAGTTGATATAACTTTAGACATACAACTTCGCGTAAACGATAATATTGTCGATCATCTAACATATTGATTGGAGTAACCTATTATTGATCACACATTTAATCAGAATGAGTAAGTATTATTTATTTTAATGTGGGTATATGTAAATTATTATGTAAAATAATTATTGTTGGGTTAATTTAAATTTTTGTTAAATTATTTAAAGCAGTAACTTGTATCAGTCATTTAAGCAATAATAGATAAAAATTGAAAAACCACGGAAATTTATTGAAATCTTTACTATTTATATTTGGTATTTTGGTAATATTAGCTTTATGCAATTATTTAATACATGTCTTAATATATTTAAAAAATTTTAAAATATACATAATAATTAAAAAGATCCCAAATGTGCAAAAACCTGTTTCCTAAAATAATTTGGTAAAAATTATACGGAAAAATGTCTTATAGAACGTTCAAAATGATTCATTTTATAAAACTTAACATTAATTTTTTGTATATCGTGCATTTAAATAATACATTTTTATTTATAATGCATTAATTAATATTCTTTGGTATTACAGGATTTTTAAATTTAATATTGTTGACATTATTTTCTATTGGATCATTTTCTGCACATTCACCAAAACTTCAAAATACACGAGAATTCGATGAAAATTTTTTTTACGCAGGAAAGAAATGGGTAGTTTTGGTTGCAACTTCCAGTGGATGGAATTATTATGGACATCAGGTTTTAGAAACTTATTTAATACTTATTAATCGTTTATTAATTGTTTAAACGTAATAATATTAATATTTAAATAATCGTAATAATGATTATAATATAGTATACAGTAGAGTATTTATACCTACTTCTTTATTTCTTTTCTTTTTTTTTTTGAGGTGGGTGGATTAATCATAAAAAAATATATTTTAGACTTAGAATAAACCACCAGAATAATGACCAACTACAATTTAAACTTGATATAATTATACATTTCATGGTCTTAAATCAACATTTCTGGGGGAAATAAACCTCCTAAATCCCCCATCATAAATATACCAATGGTAATATAGGTACCTGTAACGAATTGACGTTTAAGTACCTAAACAAATCGAAAGTTGGTATATGCACAATTAGAATTAAAATACTTAATTCAACAGTCAATTTCAAGTTCAACAATAAAAATTTACAATTTATATTGTTAGTGTTATAAAAAGTACGAAATAAATTATATTGGAATAAATAAATGTGAATGTTTTAGTTTTAATTATTTATTTAATAATGCACCTATTTACCTATTTAATGCAACCTAACCTTATTATATTTTTCAATGTGTCTTAAATAATATACCATGTTTATTTTGATTTCAGTAATTTCATATGTAACTTTATATTAAATACCTACTTAAGGCTATGATTAGTATTGAAAAATGTGTTTTATAGCATAAAATTAACTTTTTCTTATAGAAATACTAAACCTATATTTATTGATTCATTATAATATACATCCTAATAGATTACATTCATATAGAGAGATAAATTTAAATATTTAACTAATTTACTTCTAAAAAAAGTAAATAAGAAATTTTAAAAAATAATAATACAATTTTGTATATTCTTATTGATAAAAAATAAGATGGTTATTAATTTTATTTGAAATTGAGTTTTAATATTTTAATACTAATGAAGAAAAGTGTCTTTTTAGAAGAATTATATTTCTAAGTAATAAATGTTATATCAGTCGTATGTTATTTTAAAATCTTTAACATAGTTCAAAAAAGGCCATCCCTGAGAGAATCTAAATGTAGGATACGTTGCATTTTTATTATAGGCTGATATTTGTCATGCATACCAAATAATGAAAAGAAATGGAATACCCAAAGAAAACATTATAACAATGATGGTGGATGATATTGCATACAATTCAAGGTAAAAATGTATTATATTATAAAACAATAATAATTTATTATATAAAATTGTATATAAAATTTTATAGTTATTTTTAGAATTAGATAAATAATTAAGTAATTATTAAATTATGATTGAAAATACCTACATAGGTAGTTGATCGGTTAAAGTAAGTAGATCAATAAACTAACAGTAGGTACCTATTAAATTAAAATTAGTATTATGTATATAATTATCATTATTTTTATATTATTTTATTTCAATCATTTGAATAAAAAAAGGTTGTAATTTTGGTTATATTAATCAATATAAGTATATCTATATTCTATTTCTATATATCATATTATATATTGCAATTATTGCGTGTATATCTTTATTTTTATATTTCAAATGCGAATAAATAATAATGAAAATAAGCACACCGCACACATTATTAAAATTAATAATTAAAGAATCAATTAACTGCAAATTAGTAGAAAAGTTATACTAGGTATTGATTTGATCTTTACGCATTTATATTTATTGTCATTAGACAAACGGAATTAACTTAAATTTTGTATAATTACAACCTTAAAAATGTATTTTTTTTTTTTCAAAAGAAATCCAACGCCAGGAAAAATAATTAATCAGCCAAACGGCACAAACGTTTATGAAGGAGTCATAATCGACTATAAAGGAAACGTAAGAAAAAGTTCATATTATTATTTTTAAACAAAATAATTATTTGTTAAGAACGACAAAGTGAATTAATTACAATCAGTGACGTGGAAAACTACTTTAATACATGGACTATATATTAATTTTTACTCACCCACCTTAACTTTTAATCATCATTACATACATAATTCACTCGCAACAAAAGTTTATAATATAGGTAGGATACATACTATTTTATGGTTTTGGTTTTAAAAAAAAATTATTAGACTTACAACTTTGTTAATAAAATGTTTTTGTTTGGATTATATTAATACTATTTATTTAATACAATCTGTATTTTATTCATACCAACTAGTACCCACCTAAAATGTTGAAGGAGTAACTGTTCCTTAAAAACCGTTTCACCATGTCACTGATTACAATTCCAAATAACTAACAATGTAAAAATAACGATTTGGAAAACGATGTTGTTTTACTTAATAAATAATAAGAAATTTTAAAATATAAAGGAAATTATTTAATTTGAATACATATGAATTCATATGAATACATATATTAATCTTATTTAGAATGTTAATAAAAATAACTTTATTAACATCATCACTGGGAATAAAACAGCTATGGCATCAATTGGAACTGGAAAAGTTGTTTTAGGGTAGGTACAAATTTGTCATATATTTTTTTATTCTTTATCATTATTTTGATGTTATTTTTTTATGATTTATTATAAATTAAAATTTTAGAAATAATGTGTAAAATAATAAAACTATATAATAATAATAATATTTATCAAATACAAGCTATTATTATATGTAAATATATTCCATAATAACAAATTGATTATTAAAATTAATAGCTATTTAATTAAAATAAATAGATTGACAATAATTTAATTTTTAGTGTTTTATAATTTTAATAATTTATATTATAAATTTTATAAAATTGTTTCAGAGGACCTAAGGATACAATTTTCATTAATATTGTTGGAAGCAGTAGCTCTGGTGTATTATATTTTCCTTATGATTATTTGTATGCTGATCAATTAAACAATACCCTTTATAATATGTATAAAAATAAAACATACAAAAAGGTATTTTTTTAAAATAAATATTGTATTCATTATAAATGATTCCCCGTGTTTAATCTTAAAAAAAATGTTTGATAATGGATAATTAAAATTTTGATGATAGGTTTTATTGTACGTTGAGGGAAGTAAATCAGGTTCTATGTTTGACGGAATACTTGGTGAAGATACAAATGGTAAGTTTCGATAATTACAATTTATATGTTGGCAATAATGTAATACATTGGAAATGTTAATAAAATTATTCCACATTTATATTTCATATTTCATATTTTTATTATTATTTCAATATTGTTGCGATAAGATTAGGTACCTACCTATCTTGTGGTTTGTTTTTCTATCTATTGTGTAAAGTTTTTATAAATTATTCCATTCGTTCAATAAATCATATTGTATCATATGTATTATTATTTACAAATAATTGCAAAATATTACGTATATAACTTAAAGATAAATTAAATAATTAAAAAAGTATGAAGGTCGATTGTGGACGTTCCTCCTTCGCCCCTTCAGTTCTTGAAGAAATTAGTGGTTTATTATACTTAAGACTTGAACGCAAGGTTATTACAATAGAAAATACTATTCTTAGCAAAACTCAATATATTATAATATACTATACTGATAATCCATTCCAAAATTTTACTACGTGTGTAAATTATCAATGTAAATATTTAAAATGAATTTCAAGTTCCTACGTTTAAAATTCAAGGAGTTAAACCGCTAAACATAAAATTGCAGGTAATATTAAGTTTTTGGGAAAAAATTTCAGAACTTATCCGTAATTTTGCCAATTTTCAGCTATTTTTTTTAGTCTTTTTTTTTCCCGAAGGAAAAACTTTTGAGAAATTCAAAAATTGAGCTTAATAAAGTACCAACTAGACGCAGTTTTTTACCGAAATTATACTCTATTTATAGTAATCGGATGATTATTTTTACCCAAAAAAAGCATCTTTGTAAAATCAATACATTTTTCTCTTTACTTAGAATCTAATATTGTATTTATTGTTACACTATGATATCATAATAATGATAGATGATATAATAATAAAATGTTGTACTTCCATATTCTTTTTCAAAATTGCGTTTGCATTTATATTATAATTTTTAGTTTTAGCAGTTACTGCATCTGGACCAAGAGAAAATTCGTATAGATATTATTGTGGTTCAGCTTCTGGAGAATATAGGACATGTCTAGGAGATGAATTTGGTGTAACTTGGATGGAAAACTTAGACGCGGTATGTATTCCTGTATTGGGTTAGGTTTAAGTTAGTAATTATAACCAACCTATGTTCAATATTTTAATGTAGGTTTATACTATGATCAAAATATAGAATGTAATAGTTACATTATAGTATATAGAAAGATAAATGACTAGAATACATAAAAATTCGGTGTAAAGTGTTCATTAATCAAATAGTTGGTTCAGTGACGGTCAAACGGGGGAGGGAGGATTTGGGGAATATATCTTCCCCCCATGACTTTTCTTTTATTATGTATTTTTTTTAACAATAAACCGTTTATTACCTTTATATTTATAATAAAAAAAAGTGGGAAGGTCGATAATGGACCGATGGTCGATTATTATATTTGAGTATCTATAGTACTAACAAGAGCACAATGATTGGATTTAATTTATATGCTAATTTGAATGTCATAATAAATCATTTTTATGAACCCTAGGGTTTTGTAAGCTTTACATAATCTATATTTAATGAGTTAGAGAAGAAAGAACAGGAACAAATTGCATCATATTCTGGATATTGCCAATTGCAGGGTCATTAATACTTATAAATAAGTTATGACATAGGGGCGCACTTTCTGGTAAAACTTATAGATTTACGTTCATTGATTTTAAGGGTTAAACCTACTACAGTGCCTGACTTAGCGGGGATGCTGTTAATGCATCTTACTTCTAAAATGGCCACTTGAAATATAAGGAAACCTTTAATTTAGTGCATTAATGTGCATTTGGATCAATTTTATTTTATTTTATTGTATAATATTAAGTGTCCGACATTTTTCTCGTACCAAGGCCCCTAAATTTCTAGTTGCGACAATTGAAACCAAGTGATTTACTCCACTTAAAAAAAATATATGAAGATAATTTTGAAGTGACAGATAAAAATCGTTTGATTTGACTGTCATAAGCTTTGTGTCATGTCGTTTGCGAAACAAATAAGGTTACAATTTCGGAGAACCAACTATTGACAAATAGAAACAACACCTAAACGGCATCTGTAAAATAAAAACTAATAGAGTAATAAATACCATGGTATGGTACATTTTGTCATATGGATATTATTAATTTATATATTAATATTTTAATTGTAATATTATTATATTAATTTTTTATTTAAATTAATGTTTTTATAATATATAGAAAGCATTAGAGCCATCTGCGAAAAAGAGATCCATATTCAATCATTTCAGGGAAGTTAGAACTAACGTCATCGATAGTAACGTTATGATGTATGGCGATTTTGAAGTTGGTAGCGAAAAATTATCTACATTTATTGGATATTATAAAAATAATGAATCCAAAACAATTAAATCGACATCGAGAATTATCGAACAAGTAAAATATACTTTTATTAATATGGCACTTTTATTTAAATTTGTATATAGTAATGAACATAATGTAATATTCTGATATTGGTTCATGATATATTTATAAACTTTCTTTTTGTAGAAAATATCGCAAGAAAATGAAAACACTATAATCTATAACAAACACCTAGCAAATAACGAGTTAACTGAACAGGAGAAACAAGAATTAGAAATGAAATTACGTATAAATAGCGAAGTATGATAAACTATTATGTATAATACAAAACATAACAACGATTAACGATAATTGTAAATCATTCATTTTCTTTTATATTATTAGTCGATTATTTTTATTAAATGTATCATTCAAATATTATTATTGATTCATTCGATAAGTTCTACTATAAGATTGTATGAATAATTATATTAGTAAAAATATTATTTGCAACTGTATTACGTTTAGTAACATTTATATTAAATAAATATTGTGGCTGATGTGTAGAAATAATATTATACATTTTATTAATATAAGTAAGTACCGTACTAGCATAAATACACAATTAATATAGTTAGGTGTTTGCATTGTTTTCACAATAGATACTTTAAACGTAGATTTTATCCATAAAATAAGAATAAGAAATGCTGGATATTCGAAACAAAATATCTAGTTGTTCCTTATTTATTTTTAAAAAAAAGTATATCATAATATTATGTATAATGAGCAGCGGCGTATTTATGGAGGTGTAGAATTGTAGGAAGTTTTCACCTCCCCCAGAAATGTTCATTTTAGACTAAAAAATGTATAACTACATCAAGTTAATATTGTAATCGATCAATTTCTTTGTAAAAATACTGTCCTTTTATAACCTAAAGTCAAAATTTTTATGGATTTCTATTTTGTTATAATTTTATTTTTAAATAGAATATGCAATTTGAATGTCAGAAATATCAACCATTTACTTAACTCAGAATGCATAGTAAAAACTTTATAGGGCATATAAATGCATATTTTATAGATAACAATAAAGTCATATAACTTTAATTATTTTTACATGATTAGGTAACAAAGTTGAAAGTATACATTTGTAGAAAATAATTTTATCTTTTAATATTTCGATGTTTTTTAAATAGGAGAAAATTATGTGGTTAATATTTTAAAACGTTTGAATTTTAGAAAATTTTTAATATTTTCGAGTATATAACAATTTGGCAGGCATTTATTATTATTATCAAACGTTTGAAGTTCATGAAAATATATACATTTTTTGATATTCAAATGGAGCTATTACCCATTTGTTTTTTATATAATACGAGTGTAACCCGTATTATTAGTTTAATTAGCGATAACATTTGAAATATGTAGTGATATCATAATCAATAATCATTACAGATTCTACATATATAATAATTTATACAATTATACATAATATGAGAGAAGAGAAAATATGTATCACACATTTCAAATAATTGTAAGAAGTAGCCACACTTTAGTATGGTAGAAGTTTTTATTATCAATTTTTTCTAATAATCACACATACAAAATCACTATTTTTTAATTTATAGCTTATATAATATAATTTTACAATTTATAAATAATATCTGAAATTTGTAACATTAAAATTTATTAATATAAAACTATTGCCTATAAGTAGGTACTTATTATATTTATAAAAATTAAATTAATTATAATAATACCTATTATCATATTCATACATGGTATCTCACGACTATCACCATCTAACCAATTCTATTTCACATATTCATTAAAGATTTACATAAACCAATCTATTTCATATCACATCCATTGGTCTCTTTTTTTAGTATTCTTCTACAGATATTTTCTTAACAAATATTATACTTATTATTTATCTCAGTTATTTTGCATTTTGTGTACCTACCTCACGACTTTTGCTATCTCATACATTTGAAATATATTATTAAATAGATTAATGAAAATGAACTAATAATATTATTAACTATGAATAATATTATTTCTCTTATAACTTTATAAGCCATAGCTACAGTTATGGTACATGGTACAATGTATGAAAATAAATGTAACTAATAAAATTGTATTTAATTGAATTTTTCTATTTACTTTGTTAAATATTTTATAATATAACATAAAAACTATATGGTTCAGATTTTATATAAATTTGTCATACATTATTCATAATTTGATTTATTTAACTATGTTCATAACAAAATAAATCCAACGCCAGGAAAGATAATTAATAGACCTTACCATAACTTGATGTTAATTACAACTTTTGTTTAATATGTCACTTGGGTTGATTATTGTACCCGTACTGTTACTGTCTAGTTGATATTTTGATGTATCTATTACCAAAAACTTTTACTGTCGTTTCTGATGACAAGTGTAACAAAAAATAGTAACTACATGTGTACAGAAATAATTATTTTAAAATTTAGGTGATAAACTGTATAATATAATTATCATTTAATCAAATTATTTATCGTATACTCATAATTCAAATAATATGTAGGTACCTACTTAATTCAATTGACATTTTGCCAATATTTCAAATGATAAAAATCTGTAAATTTAATAGGTACTTAGTTATTATATTTTATATTTTCTCATTATAATAAAAATTTAAATATTTGGTAGGTATATTTATAATTTTTATAAAAAAAATGTTTAACCACATAACTATGCTGAAGTTTACATTACTTTTTAAATAGATCAAACGTAAGAATTTCAAATTTCTTTAAAATCATATAATATGGATTAATAATCGTTAAAATTACGAAATGTTTAAATGTTTATTCGTGCGTGCGTGTTTGTGTGTGTGATGAATTTAACTGCTTTTCACCATATTTGAGACAATTTTTGGGTTTATTTATCAATTGAGAAAATTTTTTAATAAATATAATTTCAAGGTGTTATATAGGTATTTTCATAATTTATTCACATCGCTATTGAAACATTTCTTATAGATATACCTATATATATATATATATAAATATATACTTTTTTGGTATAGAATTAATAAACTCCTATTAAAACATCGATAAAATTATTTTCTGTTCATTCAAAATCTATAATCAAATTATGTCAATTATGTCAATGCTCGAAAAAGTTTGTTATTGTCATACTATGTGTACATTGTACTATACAGTTTGTACATACTTATAGATTACATACCTATTTATGAATGTACAACTATTTTGTTTAAGAACTATATTTTCAAGAAGTTACTAAGAGTCATAGACGGTACTAGACCTTCATGGCAGCAGGCAAACAAATACAATTTTAATTCAATTCATGAAGGTGGCAATTGCTTTGTCAGTAATCAACATCATAAATTTATCACAGATAAATTAAGCACACTATTTGGCCAAAATGATTAAAAAACAGATCTTACCCTGTAAGAGAAAAAAAAATAAGCTAGATACACACTCTAAGTATTAAAACTAGATAACATAATTAGGTATTTATATTATTGTTATATATTATATTATATATTATTATTGCAATATTTCAAAGCTCCATGGTTTCACAGCTGGCCTCAATGTTTTGAATGTATCAATTACTCCGTCAAGATTTAGGATTTTTAAGATTATGATTTCTCATAAATTGTAATGATTTTTTTAACGATTTCACAAGATCAATAGATATCAATATGTGATCATACAAGATCAATATGTGAATAGATTTATATTTGATGATTGTAGAACTGTGCTTACGTGTTACTTAAATTCAAAATTGGATCTAGCATTTGCATAGCAAAAATGAATTCAAAACTCTCCATTTGGTAAATAATACCTTTAGCTCTTATATCTGATTGCTTTGTACTATCTGTGATTTGTTTAATGGCAATCAACAAAGCAGAATAATTATTTTTCACAGCATTGAGCGCTTCGGACCGGCACGCCTATCTATTGGTAGATAATGATTTTAAAGTCTTCAATTTAATATTTATTGACCTAGACACATTTTCTAAAACTGCATGCCTTATACAACTTCCTTCAATAAAGTTGTACCATTTGTCATTTTGTTAATTTTGTTAATTTTGTCATTTGAATACATCCTAAAAAGTTAAACGATACCGTATTGTTTTTGCTAATAGTACATAAACTTTAAATATTTGATGTAATATATTATGGTTCGTCTTTTTACATATATTAACGCATAATGCAGCACTGCGACATCACGGATTCAATTTTAATGTTAAGAGATGAAAGAACGGGGGGGGGGACAGCTGCCTATCCAGCCCCTCCCGTAGTACCACCTATGCTAAGAGTTAATATAATAATTTACAATAATTAAATGAATTTATTACGATATGGTTAGGTTTAACTAAACATTAATAATGTGTTTTGAATAATTCGTATATTTGAACGCTGATATAGATTTACATCAATTAATAAGTATATTGTGTATACTACTAAAAATGATACTACTTTACACCGCAGTGGCACCCACAGAATTTTTGTAAGCCAGTGCAGTCAATAATAATACACC
>CM023361.1:24963530-24977459 GCA_013282895.1 Eriosoma lanigerum | reverse complement strand
GGTGTATTATTATTGACTGCACTGGCTTACAAAAATTCTGTGGGTGCCACTGCGGTGTAAAGTAGTATCATTTTTAGTAGTATACACAATATACTTATTAATTGATGTAAATCTATATCAGCGTTCAAATATACGAATTATTCAAAACACATTATTAATGTTTAGTTAAACCTAACCATATCGTAATAAATTCATTTAATTATTGTAAATTATTATATTAACTCTTAGCATAGGTGGTACTACGGGAGGGGCTGGATAGGCAGCTGTCCCCCCCCCCGTTCTTTCATCTCTTAACATTAAAATTGAATCCGTGATGTCGCAGTGCTGCATTATGCGTTAATATATGTAAAAAGACGAACCATAATATATTACATCAAATATTTAAAGTTTATGTACAATTAGCAAAAACAATACGGTATCGTTTAACTTTTTAGGATGTATTCAAATGACAAAATTAACAAAATTAACAAAATGACAAATGGTACAACTTTATTGAAGGAAGTTGTATAAGGCATGCAGTTTTAGAAAATGTGTCTAGGTCAATAAATATTAAATTGAAGTCTTTAAAATCATTATCTACCAATAGATAGGCGTGTCGGTCCGAAGCGCTCAATGCTGTGAAAAATAATTATTCTGCTTTGTTGATTGCCATTAAACAAATCACAGATAGTACAAAGCAATCAGATATAAGAGCTAAAGGTATTATTTACCAAATGGAGAGTTTTGAATTCATTTTTGCTATGCAAATGCTAGATCCAATTTTGAATTTAAGTAACACGTAAGCACAGTTCTACAATCATCAAATATAAATCTATTCACATATTGATCTTGTATGATCACATATTGATATCTATTGATCTTGTGAAATCGTTAAAAAAATCATTACAATTTATGAGAAATCATAATCTTAAAAATCCTAAATCTTGACGGAGTAATTGATACATTCAAAACATTGAGGCCAGCTGTGAAACCATGGAGCTTTGAAATATTGCAATAATAATATATAATATAATATATAACAATAATATAAATACCTAATTATGTTATCTAGTTTTAATACTTAGAGTGTGTATCTAGCTTATTTTTTTTTCTCTTACAGGGTAAGATCTGTTTTTTAATCATTTTGGCCAAATAGTGTGCTTAATTTATCTGTGATAAATTTATGATGTTGATTACTGACAAAGCAATTGCCACCTTCATGAATTGAATTAAAATTGTATTTGTTTGCCTGCTGCCATGAAGGTCTAGTACCGTCTATGACTCTTAGTAACTTCTTGAAAATATAGTTCTTAAACAAAATAGTTGTACATTCATAAATAGGTATGTAATCTATAAGTATGTACAAACTGTATAGTACAATGTACACATAGTATGACAATAACAAACTTTTTCGAGCATTGACATAATTGACATAATTTGACTATAGATTTTGAATGAATAGAAAATAATTTTATCGATGTTTTAATAGGAGTTTATTAATTCTATACCAAAAAAGTATATATTTATATATATATATATATATATAGGTATATCTATAAGAAATGTTTCAATAGCGATGTGAATAAATTATGAAAATACCTATATAACACCTTGAAATTATATTTATTAAAAAATTGTCTCAATTGGTAAATAAACCCAAAAATTGTCTCAAATATGGTGAAAAGCAGTTAAATTCATCACACACACAAACACGCACGCACGAATAAACATTTAAAAATTTCGTCATTTTAACGATTATTAATCCATATTATATGATTTTAAAGAAATTTGAAATTCTTACGTTTGATCTATTTAAAAAGTAATGTAAACTTCAGCATAGTTATGTGGTTAAACATTTTTTTTATAAAAATTATAAATATACCTACCAAATATTTAAATTTTTATTATAATGAGAAAATATAAAATATAATAACTAAGTACCTATTAAATTTACAGATTTTTATCATTTGAAATATTGGCAAAATGTCAATTGAATTAAGTAGGTACTTACATATTATTTGAATTATGAGTATACGATAAATAATTTGATTAAATGATAATTATATTATACAGTTTATTACCTAAATTTTAAAATAATTATTTCTGTACACATGTAGTTACTATTTTTTGTTACACTTAGACAGTAAAAGTTTTTGGTAATAGATACATCAAAATATCAACTAGACAGTAACAGTACGGGTACAATAATCAACCCAAGTGACATATTAAACAAAAGTTGTAATTAACATCAAGTTATGGTAAGGTCTATTAATTATCTTTCCTGGCGTTGGATTTATTTTGTTATGAACATAGTTAAATAAATCAAATTATGAATAATGTATGACAAATTTATATAAAATCTGAACCATATAGTTTTTATGTTATATTATAAAATATTTAACAAAGTAAATAGAAAAATTCAATTAAATACAATTTTATTAGTTACATTTATTTTCATACATTGTACCATGTACCATAACTGTAGCTATGGCTTATAAAGTTATAAGAGAAATAATATTATTCATAGTTAATAATATTATTAGTTCATTTTCATTAATCTATTTAATAATATATTTCAAATGTATGAGATAGCAAAAGTCGTGAGGTAGGTACACAAAATGCAAAATAACTGAGATAAATAATAAGTATAATATTTGTTAAGAAAATATCTGTAGAAAAATACTAAAAAAAGAGACCAATGGATGTGATATGAAATAGATTGGTTTATGTAAATCTTTAATGAATATGTGAAATAGAATTGGTTAGATGGTGATAGTCGTGAGATACCATGTATGAATATAATAATAGATATTATTATAATTAATTTAATTTTTATAAATATAATAAGTACCTACTTATAGGCAATAGTTTTATATTAATAAATTTTAATGTTACAAATTTCAGATATTATTTATAAATTGTAAAATTATATTATATAAGCTATAAATTAAAAAATAGTGATTTTGTATGTGTGATTATTAGAAAAAATTGATAATAAAAACTTCTACCATACTAAAGTGTGGCTACTTCTTACAATTATTTGAAATGTGTGATACATATTTTCTCTTCTCTCATATTATGTATAATTGTATAAATTATTATATATGTAGAATCTGTAATGATTATTGATTATGATATCACTACATATTTCAAATGTTATCGCTAATTAAACTAATAATACGGGTTACACTCGTATTATATAAAAAACAAATGGGTAATAGCTCCATTTGAATATCAAAAAATGTATATATTTTCATGAACTTCAAACGTTTGATAATAATAATAAATGCCTGCCAAATTGTTATATACTCGAAAATATTAAAAAATTTTTAAAATTCAAACGTTTTAAAATATTAACCACATAATTTTCTCCTATTTAAAAAACATCGAAATATTAAAAGATAAAATTATTTTCTACAAATGTATACTTTCAACTTTGTTACCTAATCATGTAAAAATAATTAAAGTTATATGACTTTATTGTTATCTATAAAATATGCATTTATATGCCCTATAAAGTTTTTACTATGCATTCTGAGTTAAGTAAATGGTTGATATTTCTGACATTCAAATTGCATATTCTATTTAAAAATAAAATTATAACAAAATAGAAATCCATAAAAATTTTGACTTTAGGTTATAAAAGGACAGTATTTTTACAAAGAAATTGACCGATTACAATATTAACTTGATGTAGTTATACATTTTTTAGTCTAAAATGAACATTTCTGGGGGAGGTGAAAACTTCCTACAATTCTACACCTCCATAAATACGCCGCTGCTCATTATACATAATATTATGATATACTTTTTTTTAAAAATAAATAAGGAACAACTAGATATTTTGTTTCGAATATCCAGCATTTCTTATTCTTATTTTATGGATAAAATCTACGTTTAAAGTATCTATTGTGAAAACAATGCAAACACCTAACTATATTAATTGTGTATTTATGCTAGTACGGTACTTACTTATATTAATAAAATGTATAATATTATTTCTACACATCAGCCACAATATTTATTTAATATAAATGTTACTAAACGTAATACAGTTGCAAATAATATTTTTACTAATATAATTATTCATACAATCTTATAGTAGAACTTATCGAATGAATCAATAATAATATTTGAATGATACATTTAATAAAAATAATCGACTAATAATATAAAAGAAAATGAATGATTTACAATTATCGTTAATCGTTGTTATGTTTTGTATTATACATAATAGTTTATCATACTTCGCTATTTATACGTAATTTCATTTCTAATTCTTGTTTCTCCTGTTCAGTTAACTCGTTATTTGCTAGGTGTTTGTTATAGATTATAGTGTTTTCATTTTCTTGCGATATTTTCTACAAAAAGAAAGTTTATAAATATATCATGAACCAATATCAGAATATTACATTATGTTCATTACTATATACAAATTTAAATAAAAGTGCCATATTAATAAAAGTATATTTTACTTGTTCGATAATTCTCGATGTCGATTTAATTGTTTTGGATTCATTATTTTTATAATATCCAATAAATGTAGATAATTTTTCGCTACCAACTTCAAAATCGCCATACATCATAACGTTACTATCGATGACGTTAGTTCTAACTTCCCTGAAATGATTGAATATGGATCTCTTTTTCGCAGATGGCTCTAATGCTTTCTATATATTATAAAAACATTAATTTAAATAAAAAATTAATATAATAATATTACAATTAAAATATTAATATATAAATTAATAATATCCATATGACAAAATGTACCATACCATGGTATTTATTACTCTATTAGTTTTTATTTTACAGATGCCGTTTAGGTGTTGTTTCTATTTGTCAATAGTTGGTTCTCCGAAATTGTAACCTTATTTGTTTCGCAAACGACATGACACAAAGCTTATGACAGTCAAATCAAACGATTTTTATCTGTCACTTCAAAATTATTTTCATATATTTTTTTTAAGTGGAGTAAATCACTTGGTTTCAATTGTCACAACTAGAAATTTAGGGGCCTTGGTACGAGAAAAATGTCGGACACTTAATATTATACAATAAAATAAAATAAAATTGATCCAAATGCACATTAATGCACTAAATTAAAGGTTTCCTTATATTTCAAGTGGCCATTTTAGAAGTAAGATGCATTAACAGCATCCCCGCTAAGTCAGGCACTGTAGTAGGTTTAACCCTTAAAATCAATGAACGTAAATCTATAAGTTTTACCAGAAAGTGCGCCCCTATGTCATAACTTATTTATAAGTATTAATGACCCTGCAATTGGCAATATCCAGAATATGATACAATTTGTTCCTGTTCTTTCTTCTCTAACTCATTAAATATAGATTATGTAAAGCTTACAAAACCCTAGGGTTCATAAAAATGATTTATTATGACATTCAAATTAGCATATAAATTAAATCCAATCATTGTGCTCTTGTTAGTACTATAGATACTCAAATATAATAATCGACCATCGGTCCATTATCGACCTTCCCACTTTTTTTTATTATAAATATAAAGGTAATAAACGGTTTATTGTTAAAAAAAATACATAATAAAAGAAAAGTCATGGGGGGAAGATATATTCCCCAAATCCTCCCTCCCCCGTTTGACCGTCACTGAACCAACTATTTGATTAATGAACACTTTACACCGAATTTTTGTGTATTCTAGTCATTTATCTTTCTATATACTATAATGTAACTATTACATTCTATATTTTGATCATAGTATAAACCTACATTAAAATATTGAACATAGGTTGGTTATAATTACTAACTTAAACCTAACCCAATACAGGAATACATACCGCGTCTAAGTTTTCCATCCAAGTTACACCAAATTCATCTCCTAGACATGTCCTATATTCTCCAGAAGCTGAACCACAATAATATCTATACGAATTTTCTCTTGGTCCAGATGCAGTAACTGCTAAAACTAAAAATTATAATATAAATGCAAACGCAATTTCGAAAAAGAATATGGAAGTACAACATTTTATTATTATATCATCTATCATTATTATGATATCATAGTGTAACAATAAATACAATATTAGATTCTAAGTAAAGAGAAAAATGTATTGATTTTACAAAGATGCTTTTTTCGGGTAAAAATAATCATCCGATTACTATAAATAGAGTATAATTTCGGTAAAAAACTGCGTCTAGTTGGTACTTTATTAAGCTCAATTTTTGAATTTCTCAAAAGTTTTTCCTTCGGGAAAAAAAAAGACTAAAAAAAATAGCTGAAAATTGGCAAAATTACGGATAAGTTCTGAAATTTTTTCCCAAAAACTTAATATTACCTGCAATTTTATGTTTAGCGGTTTAACTCCTTGAATTTTAAACGTAGGAACTTGAAATTCATTTTAAATATTTACATTGATAATTTACACACGTAGTAAAATTTTGGAATGGATTATCAGTATAGTATATTATAATATATTGAGTTTTGCTAAGAATAGTATTTTCTATTGTAATAACCTTGCGTTCAAGTCTTAAGTATAATAAACCACTAATTTCTTCAAGAACTGAAGGGGCGAAGGAGGAACGTCCACAATCGACCTTCATACTTTTTTAATTATTTAATTTATCTTTAAGTTATATACGTAAAATTTTGCAATTATTTGTAAATAATAATACATATGATACAATATGATTTATTGAACGAATGGAATAATTTATAAAAACTTTACACAATAGATAGAAAAACAAACCACAAGATAGGTAGGTACCTAATCTTATCGCAACAATATTGAAATAATAATAAAAATATGAAATATGAAATATAAATGTGGAATAATTTTATTAACATTTCCAATGTATTACATTATTGCCAACATATAAATTGTAATTATCGAAACTTACCATTTGTATCTTCACCAAGTATTCCGTCAAACATAGAACCTGATTTACTTCCCTCAACGTACAATAAAACCTATCATCAAAATTTTAATTATCCATTATCAAACATTTTTTTTAAGATTAAACACGGGGAATCATTTATAATGAATACAATATTTATTTTAAAAAAATACCTTTTTGTATGTTTTATTTTTATACATATTATAAAGGGTATTGTTTAATTGATCAGCATACAAATAATCATAAGGAAAATATAATACACCAGAGCTACTGCTTCCAACAATATTAATGAAAATTGTATCCTTAGGTCCTCTGAAACAATTTTATAAAATTTATAATATAAATTATTAAAATTATAAAACACTAAAAATTAAATTATTGTCAATCTATTTATTTTAATTAAATAGCTATTAATTTTAATAATCAATTTGTTATTATGGAATATATTTACATATAATAATAGCTTGTATTTGATAAATATTATTATTATTATATAGTTTTATTATTTTACACATTATTTCTAAAATTTTAATTTATAATAAATCATAAAAAAATAACATCAAAATAATGATAAAGAATAAAAAAATATATGACAAATTTGTACCTACCCTAAAACAACTTTTCCAGTTCCAATTGATGCCATAGCTGTTTTATTCCCAGTGATGATGTTAATAAAGTTATTTTTATTAACATTCTAAATAAGATTAATATATGTATTCATATGAATTCATATGTATTCAAATTAAATAATTTCCTTTATATTTTAAAATTTCTTATTATTTATTAAGTAAAACAACATCGTTTTCCAAATCGTTATTTTTACATTGTTAGTTATTTGGAATTGTAATCAGTGACATGGTGAAACGGTTTTTAAGGAACAGTTACTCCTTCAACATTTTAGGTGGGTACTAGTTGGTATGAATAAAATACAGATTATATTAAATAAATAGTATTAATATAATCCAAACAAAAACATTTTATTAACAAAGTTGTAAGTCTAATAATTTTTTTTTAAAACCAAAACCATAAAATAGTATGTATCTACCTATATTATAAACTTTTGTTGCGAGTGAATTATGTATGTAATGATGATTAGAAGTTAAGGTGGGTGAGTAAAAATTAATATATAGTCCATGTATTAAAGTAGTTTTCCACGTCACTGATTGTAATTAATTCACTTTGTCGTTCTTAACAAATAATTATTTTGTTTAAAAATAATAATATGAACTTTTTCTTACGTTTCCTTTATAGTCGATTATGACTCCTTCATAAACGTTTGTGCCGTTTGGCTGATTAATTATTTTTCCTGGCGTTGGATTTCTTTTGAAAAAAAAAAAATACATTTTTAAGGTTGTAATTATACAAAATTTAAGTTAATTCCGTTTGTCTAATGACAATAAATATAAATGCGTAAAGATCAAATCAATACCTAGTATAACTTTTCTACTAATTTGCAGTTAATTGATTCTTTAATTATTAATTTTAATAATGTGTGCGGTGTGCTTATTTTCATTATTATTTATTCGCATTTGAAATATAAAAATAAAGATATACACGCAATAATTGCAATATATAATATGATATATAGAAATAGAATATAGATATACTTATATTGATTAATATAACCAAAATTACAACCTTTTTTTATTCAAATGATTGAAATAAAATAATATAAAAATAATGATAATTATATACATAATACTAATTTTAATTTAATAGGTACCTACTGTTAGTTTATTGATCTACTTACTTTAACCGATCAACTACCTATGTAGGTATTTTCAATCATAATTTAATAATTACTTAATTATTTATCTAATTCTAAAAATAACTATAAAATTTTATATACAATTTTATATAATAAATTATTATTGTTTTATAATATAATACATTTTTACCTTGAATTGTATGCAATATCATCCACCATCATTGTTATAATGTTTTCTTTGGGTATTCCATTTCTTTTCATTATTTGGTATGCATGACAAATATCAGCCTATAATAAAAATGCAACGTATCCTACATTTAGATTCTCTCAGGGATGGACATTTTTGAACTATGTTAAAGATTTTAAAATAACATACGACTGATATAACATTTATTACTTAGAAATATAATTCTTCTAAAAAGACACTTTTCTTCATTAGTATTAAAATATTAAAACTCAATTTCAAATAAAATTAATAACTACCTTATTTTTTATCAATAAGAATATACAAAATTGTATTATTATTTTTTAAAATTTCTTATTTACTTTTTTTAGAAGTAAATTAGTTAAATATTTAAATTTATCTCTCTATATGAATGTAATCTATTAGGATGTATATTATAATGAATCAATAAATATAGGTTTAGTATTTCTATAAGAAAAAGTTAATTTTATGCTATAAAACACATTTTTCAATACTAATCATAGCCTTAAGTAGGTATTTAATATAAAGTTACATATGAAATTACTGAAATCAAAATAAACATGGTATATTATTTAAGACACATTGAAAAATATAATAAGGTTAGGTTGCATTAAATAGGTAAATAGGTGCATTATTAAATAAATAATTAAAACTAAAACATTCACATTTATTTATTCCAATATAATTTATTTCGTACTTTTTATAACACTAACAATATAAATTGTAAATTTTTATTGTTGAACTTGAAATTGACTGTTGAATTAAGTATTTTAATTCTAATTGTGCATATACCAACTTTCGATTTGTTTAGGTACTTAAACGTCAATTCGTTACAGGTACCTATATTACCATTGGTATATTTATGATGGGGGATTTAGAAGGTTTATTTCCCCCAGAAATGTTGATTTAAGACCATGAAATGTATAATTATATCAAGTTTAAATTGTAGTTGGTCATTATTCTGGTGGTTTATTCTAAGTCTAAAATATATTTTTTTATGATTAATCCACCCACCTCAAAAAAAAAAAGAAAAGAAATAAAGAAGTAGGTATAAATACTCTACTGTATACTATATTATAATCATTATTACGATTATTTAAATATTAATATTATTACGTTTAAACAATTAATAAACGATTAATAAGTATTAAATAAGTTTCTAAAACCTGATGTCCATAATAATTCCATCCACTGGAAGTTGCAACCAAAACTACCCATTTCTTTCCTGCGTAAAAAAAATTTTCATCGAATTCTCGTGTATTTTGAAGTTTTGGTGAATGTGCAGAAAATGATCCAATAGAAAATAATGTCAACAATATTAAATTTAAAAATCCTGTAATACCAAAGAATATTAATTAATGTATTATAAATAAAAATGTATTATTTAAATGCACGATATACAAAAAATTAATGTTAAGTTTTATAAAATGAATCATTTTGAACGTTCTATAAGACATTTTTCCGTATAATTTTTACCAAATTATTTTAGAAAACAGGTTTTTGCACATTTGGGATCTTTTTAATTATTATGTATATTTTAAAATTTTTTAAATATATTAAGACATGTATTAAATAATTGCATAAAGCTAATATTACCAAAATACCAAATATAAATAGTAAAGATTTCAATAAATTTCCGTGATTTTTCAATTTTTATCTATTATTGCTTAAATGACTGATACAAGTTACTGCTTTAAATAATTTAACAAAAATTTTAATTAACCCAACAATAATTATTTTACATAATAATTTACATATACCCACATTAAAATAAATAATACTTACTCATTCTGATTAAATGTGTGATCAATAATAGGTTACTCCAATCAATATGTTAGATGATCGACAATATTATCGTTTACGCGAAGTTGTATGTCTAAAGTTATATCAACTATTATTGTCAATAGTTTATTAAGACCATATTAAATAATATTCTTAAGTTACCGCGGTATATATAAAAAAAGAAAAAACATTATCTATATATTATATCAACATTTAATATATGATAAATAATTATTTGAAATAATCCATTTTGTCGATGCACACAATTATGAAGAAAACAAATAACTTGATTTTATCTATATTCATAGATATACAATCTTAAGCTATAAATTAAATATTACATATAACTACTTCAAAATCATGTACATACATATCTAATTGTAACTCAAATAAATAATATAAAATTAACTACCTGAATTCGTACATGTAAGGTTTAACTTGTTAAATTTATTTACATTAATAGTGTTTATACTATTAGAGGATAAAGGTATAATAATAATATAGGTACTTGGTATTTTGTATAGTAGGCACTTAATTATTAAAATGAACAGATAAAGTTCTTTCAGATATAATTCTAACAATATTAAATTATGAGGTATTCATATTTTAATCAAACATCAAAATGTTATTTTTTTAAGTTTAACTAGATTTTAGATTTTGAGCGAAGCGAATAATGTATTAGTTTTACAATTATGTTTTTTTTTATGTATATGATATATGAAGACACTTTTATGGGTAAAAATAATGGTCCAAATATCACGAATGAGCGTATGGTTTCGGTAGCAATTTGCATCAAGTTGGTATTTTATTTAGTAGCTCAAAAGTTTTTCCTTGGGAGATAAATGGCGAAAAGTCGGCAATATTACGATTTCTGTTATTTAAAATTTTTTTACTTCTTAATAACTAATTGAGTTTTAAGGGATTTGAAAACTTTTTTAAATATAAACATAGGTATTTTATAATAGAAAAACAAATTTGTAAACGATTGTTTGATTTTCTGACTAAGTATATATTTGAAATTGTATTAAAAAATGTTTACTATGAAATAAAAAATAATATAAAATAATTATATAATATAAAATGATTTATACAATCGGAACCGAAAGAACCAAATATACCTGAAAAAATGTCATTAGACATAAAAAAAAAGTTGTTAAACCAATACATTCCTCTCTTCGTTTATAATCTAAAACCTGGCAGTTGAATTTTAGTGTTCAGCATTTCAGTCCTCGGAGAATTTAGTGATTGAATGTTACTGTGTTATCTCTTTATATAAAATTGGATTGTAATCGTATTTTATTCGAAAAGATGATTTTGAGAAAAAATTTATCAGGTATACAATAAACTGATAATATTTATTTTTATAAAATATCTTTTTTTATAAAATAATGTAAAAGACAAAAATTAATTAACATAATAGGTATAATGAAATTCAAGTTTGTCAAAAATATATTTTTTGCGATTTTGTTGTTATTATTTATTTTTCCTGTTTCATTAGAAAAATTACATAATATTAAATTACCAACTAGATAAAAATCGTCGAAGAAACGTAGGATGAACACTCAGAATCAATTTCTCTGCTTTCATTTATTTAACTTAATTGCATGTATTGTCTATAAATTATTATATGTATTTTACTACATTTATGTAATATTATATTTTATAATGTGTTTTGCAACCTATTTAGTCTATAATATTATATTTTATTTTTTTGAAAGTAATTATTATGTATGAGTTATTATAGTTGTTATTTACTTATAAAACATTTTTCATAGTTTTGGTAAGAACACTTTACCAATAAGAAGATAATCAGACGGATATTTCAATTACAATTTGCCTTAATTGATATACAAAGCACGAATAATGAGGTGGAATAGATATTTCATTTTATCTATACTTCGATATTACTTAATAATTTTAGCTCTAATATATTTCCATTACCTAAATGAGATTCAGGTTTCCATTTATAATGATGTTTTAAATTATTGGCATACACTTATAATTGTTTTTTTTAATTATTTTATTTATAATTATAGTTTACAATAATTTAGCATGAATAATCGCCTACATGTTATATACTTAGTACACTACACAAAATTCTAACTCAAAATTAACATTATAAGTCTTTGATAAATCTCATTTAAGCGTTTGCTGATTTACTCATTTAGTTTTCTAATTTAGAGTTACGCCTAATAAACGCTATTTATAAAAAACGATATTTTCTATCGAAAGTATTCCCTACTAATGGTAATCGGACCGTTATTTCTACCCGTAAAACTATCGTATCTTCATTCATAAAAAAAAATAATAATTAATAGATATACAATTATATTAGGTAGTAGGTTACTAAACTATTTTGTTTGTCTCGATTTAAATTTAAATTTTAATACGATTATTAATAACTCATTATATCTATTATAGAATTAACAATAACCTCTTGTCTTAAAATTTAAATCGTAACATATTAAAATTATATGTTTATATCTTTTTATAATTAAAGTCTATGAATAAGCACTATATATTTAAATATTTTGTAATACAATATAGAATATATCTTCCTAGAATCTTTTTAGTAATTGAAAACTAAAATGATAATCTATGAGAATAAAAATTAAACATAATAACATGACAAAATATTATTTATTAATACACATATTAATAATTTAATTTTAAAATACATTAATGATATTTTTTGGGATTTTGAAAATTGTTTGATCAACCACATTATCGACCAACTTGTTTATTTGATTGTCGATGATACATAAATTGGCGAAAATCTTCAAGCGATCCAATACGTAAGGATTCTGTAAGTAATAATATATATTTTATTATAATTACAAGAATAAAATGTGTTATGGAATTTAAATGTTTGGTGCACCAAGGTTAAGTTTTGAGCTTTTGCCTATTTTGTTTAGTAACAGATAAGATAAAAAAAGTTATATAAAGTGAGGTGCCATGGTGCAAAATATAGTGTTAAATAAAGTATATTTTATATTTTATGTTATATATATAATAAAATAGTGAAATAAATGAGAGGCTTAAGCAATGGTGAACAGGGCTTGAAGGGAAAGGATTAAGGAATAGTAAAACATATAGTAGTAAAACAGTCAAATATAGGTAGATAATCTTATATCATTTTTAAGAGAAGCAATCGAGAAATTTTCAAATTGATAAGGGTAGGTATTCATATTGTAGAAATGAGTGATGATGTATGTTGTAGGACTGATACTTTGATATATTATAATTTAGGGTTTAGGACATTTTGGCGTAAGCCGTTAGGCGTGAGATTATTTTGTCATAGAACCATTTTGGCGTAAAAATTATTTAATTATAAATAATTGATTATATTAAATTAACAAAATTCATATTTTTATATATCATTT
>CM023361.1:24937070-24956023 GCA_013282895.1 Eriosoma lanigerum | reverse complement strand
TTTTTATTGTATCAAATTTAAAACCTTAACCTTAAATTTATGGTGTTTTACTAGGATTTTTGAAAAAGTTTTTATAGAATTAGAAAAATTTTGAATCAATGTGTCGTTGTGAATGAAAAAATAAAAATTTTTTTTTTGTATTAAATTTATAACTTCAACCTTAAATTTATGATATTTTACTAGGATTTTTGAAAAAGTTTTGATAGAACTAGAATTGAAAATGTATTCGATTCTCAAAAAAAGTTTCAAGTCTCTATGGTTTTTTCCTATACCTAATTAGTGAAATTAATTATATAAAAAAATGTTAAATATTGCATATTATTTCGAGATACTGAAATTAGTAAATAGATCTGGGAGCCCATGTATATATATTATACTATTATATATCATTGAATATAATATTATAATTCATAATTACTTTTGTTATTTTTATAACATGTTTTACCTTTAGAAACATATCGAATTTTTATTTTTTTTATTATATTTACCTAATTTGTTGTCGTGCTAATGACTACTGATCATTTTATAACTACTAATTTCCATGCAATTTTATATTTTTTTAGGTAATCAATTATTCCAATTTCAGATTTAAGAAGACGCTGTTTGAACGTCGTTGACGAACTATGTTAGAGAGTTATGAAAGTAATTATTTTATAAATATTTTATTTGTGTAGAGATCATAATATTTTTACCTGAATATAATTAACCTAATTTTTGTGATATACTTACAGTGATTTATAATATTATATTGAATATAAAAACGCAATTATATATAATTATATACAAAATATAGATTATTAAATTTCTTCATCATGTCTGAATAACATCATACAATTACCATATTTTTTTATGGTTAAAACATTTGATAACGTTTAGTATAATTAATTTCTGTCTGTCCTTTATTGCTAATTGCTACTATCGCTACCATAATAATTAGACAAAACAAATGTCATATTTTACGTTTTACACTTTTTCTAATATTTGTATTTATTACTTTTTTAATAATCATTTAACTTTAAATACAATAGCTGGTATAGCATTGAAGATAACATTATATTATACAACATCAATAACATATAACAAACTAGTAATTATAATATGCAACATCCGGGTGAACTGATAAACTATACCCTCTTCACAAGGACTGCAAATCTATTTACATAGGATTGAATCCTGCGGATGTATTTTCATCAACATCTATATAATAACATCTACACATCTAATTTAAATATCTAAGGACTCATTATGTCACATTTACTCAATGATAAGATACATTCTAGCGATAATATCTGATCAGCTAGTGAAAAGCAGAGAAAGCAAGGAAGCTGTTTCTAAAGAATGAAACCATTACACTATATAAAATGGGGTATCGCGATGAAAATTATTTAGTCCTCGAGTCACATGCTTTTATTCAGACAAAATGTGCTAAAACTTCATTAATGTTAATGTATTTTAAATACATTACGTTGAACATATAGTTTTGCTTCACTAACACCTAATTAAATTAATTTACTCAAATTAGGCAAAAAATCAAAAATTAAAGATTAAATAATAAAATTTCAAAAAAAAAAAGAATTTTACTATAAGAACAATGTCAAATTCAAGTCACATGTTAAAGCTCAGTCACATGTTTACGTTCATAAATTGAATGCAAAATTATTGAACTTTTTAAGAATCATAGGAATAGAGCGAAAATTTAAGGTTAAATTTGTTAAATTGAATTTGAAAAAAAAAATGTATTTTTTATGTCAAGAACAATGTTCAAATCACATATTGAAAGTCAAAATCACATGCTCCTCGCTTCGTTTAGAATCTAAAAGGGAGTACATTTTTGAAGAATAAAAAAAATACATTGCTTGAAAAATAATCATATTATAATAATAGGCTACCTAACATATAAATGTGTAAAGCTTTTGAGACTGAAAAAAGTGAGAATGTTTGAAAGACAATCATCAAATATTTATAAAATAATATTACATTCATAGAATTATTAAAAAACAAATAATTATCATTAAATTATATTATATTATTTATTCTTTATATACAACTTCTATAAAAATAAAATAAGCCTATTTATAAAAGTAAGGTAATAAATTACTGAAAATGAATATAAACTTAATTCATTTAAAATCGTAAATCAATTATTAATGTATAAAATCTGAATTTTAAACATTTAAAATTTACTATAATATATAAAGTATAAGTATAGAAGTATATAATGATGCATGACACTCATCCGGTGAACACATACATTTCAACGTTTTACGGTAAATTGTACATCAGTTTGGTTAAAGTGTTCCGTTTTTAGCAAAAGTAGTATTTTAATCTTTGTTTCGTGATACATTAGTTTTCGGTGTGACTCACGTGGAAATCGGACCACCAGTAAATTTTTTATGGCAAATTGAAGCTTGCCAAATACTATGTACGAAGGCAGCCATATAAATGGACCAAAACCGCTTAACTTCGGTCCCAAGTGATTGTATAACATCGGTGAAAAACTGTTGAATCTGCACAGCTAACATTGGTCCGAAAACATCAGTCACAAATTGCGAATTTTTTTTTTGCATACCATAAAATTTGTTCCGATTGACTAACAACGGGAATCCATCGATTTGTCTTAATAAGGCGAATTCATCAATATTTCCAAATTGATAATATTTAAAATCTCTATTAACAATAATAAAATAAAGATAACTTTTAAAAATTACATAAATATAAAAAAAAATAACAATAATTATAAGAACCAAATTAGTAAATATTATTTCATATAATACTCAAGTTTAATGAACTTTGGTTATTATTCTCATTTATAAAAGGTTAGTTAAGTAAAGTGGTTAATTCTCAAAGTAAAAACTTATTATCAATAATATAAATTAATATTGTTGTTAAAATAACAAATATTAAGAACGATTTAATAAGAGAAAAATTGCTTCTGTGAAAATATGAATACCTATTGTTGAAATTTTATTTTGTTAAAATTCAAAAAAATCTTTATCAGCTTTTTTTAGAAAATGTATTATATAATATTTATAATCAATGAAATCTTACCATTCATTGGCATAACATCAACCTGGCTTGAAAAATGTTGTGTTTTAAGTAAAATATTAATGTCATCAATCGTAACAAAATTGATGGCAAAACCTTAACGACAAGACTGTTGATAACGGCTCATTCTAAAAAAAACATATTGTTATATAAATGGTAGAAATGATATTTACATTTTGTAGATCCATGAATAAAGTACTTGTGAATATATAATTCATGATTGTTTGGTATATCATAATTTATAAACAAAGAAACTTGTTGTACATCAATACCACAATCCCAAATATCTGTAGTTATCAAAATTCTTCTGCATGAACAATACAATAAATATTATTTATATAACATTATAATATAAAGTTTAATAAATATTTTTAAATAATTTAAAACTATACAAATATTTTAACCCAAGTCTGAAAGCCATTATGTCATTATAGTGACATTCTTATGACAAAAATCTGTATGATAAAATAATATTTCATAGAACTATTAAATGTGGATATTTTAAAATATTTCAGAGAAGGAAAAACTGATAAAGAGCCGAGGCCAATGATAAGTGATGTGAATCAGAAAAAAAAACTCAGCAATAGACTTATAAACTGGAAAACTTTGGAATCTGATGGTATACTGGCTGACCTAACCTTGAATCAATGGGACAAGATTATGAATTAAGCCGAAAAAACTAAAATAATAGAATTACTAGTAATGGACACTGTTTTGAACATTAAAAATAATAATTGCTCTTGGGAGAAAGGATTAAGAATAACAAAAGATGAAATAGTGTCCATTACTCTATGTAAGTTTTTAAAATTATTCTAAAAATATTAAATATTAGAATAATAGTAGATACGTCCATTAATCGACAGTATTTTGATCTCAAAAAATATTTAATGGAACCATTGCACATCACACCAGTGTAAGTGGTAATTTGAGATAATATAATAATAGATATATGATAGAGGATAGACCATAGATTATAATATGAATATGAATGTGCTGTACTGCTAAAATATGCTGAGGAATACGTACGCTCGACCAGATCAGAATTCCTTCATAAGAGACTCGATATTTTTTAGGTATATCTTCATGCATTGGACAGACGGTGAAATTCGATTCCCTCATTTTTCCTGTTATCAATTTCACCTAAATAAACCATTATATACATTACTAATGGCTAATAAATATGCAATAAGAAATATTGTATTCAAAATTAATATTGAAGAAATGCTCATTAACTCACAAATAGATTATAATTAAAGATATAAAGATAAACTTATGCCCGGAGCTTATTCCAAGGATTTTTCTCAACGGTGCAGTGGTGTAATTATTGCGGGGGGATAAATTCCACTAGAGCCATTTATATAATAGGTATATTTTACAAAAAAATTCTATATTCCCCTCAAGATAAATTTCCACTGCAACAACAATCTCTATTCTATGTCTGCTAGTCAGCAACATATAACACTATAAAGGTTTATTCGAATACAACATAATAGCTTAAAATAAAAATATAAACTGTAAGTAATAGAAATACTGTTTATTGTTATACTGCATTCTGTTATCGATTGCTATGATATTTAGTATATATTTTACTTAGAAGTTACATTATACATGAAACAAAATTGTATTGTATTAAATTACGAATTTGACAATTAACTATATTATTTTTATTTCTATAAGCATATAACAATATTGATTAAATATTAATTACACATATTATAAGAATATCAATTACGCAAATATTGATTATCAATTGCGTATCTAGTATTTTCAAATACGCAAAATATTACCAATTGCACTTTAAAATAAGTCCTGCTTATGTCTGATGTGCAATAATTATAAATAATTGATATATGTTTGTTAAGTATGAGATAACTTAACATTAGACAATAATTAAAGAAAAGTCACTATTCAAATATTTTTGTAAAATTGTATTATTCAAATATAATAGATGTAAAGAATCTAAAGAGTTTATATAAAATTATGCAATATTAAGATAATAAACGCATATTTTTCTGCAGTCATTTCTGTCTAACCAATAGAATATTATAACAATATGGAACATAAATTGTGACAATTGAGTTATCTTGTAGATTAAATATTTATCAACAATTTTTAAGAGTAGAACATTTTCAATATTACAACATGACTTTTGTAAAATATTATTACAAACATGTTGTAATTTGTTATATATTATTTATTAAATATATGTATATAAATTTGTAATCAGATGACTTATAAAAAAAACTTACAATAAAATATCAAAATGTTACATTCATTAATAACAGATAAACAGAGACAACAAATATTGTTATAGCATCCCTATTAAGTTTTTAATTTAACAGTTTTTGTTTTGTTGAATTATAAAGAAATTAAACCATAACAATAAAAGATTCAAAATACCAACTATATTAAATTAATTAACTAATAATTAGTGGACAAAGGCTTTTTTTAAAATAATTGTAAAAAACATCTGTCAGTCGACCTTCATAAACATAATTTATTATAAAATTATTATTAGTTATTAAAATTATTAGCAAATATTTATTTATTACATATAATTAGGGCACAGTATAATGATACTTTTGAAGTTTCAAATTAATGAATTTTGGGTAGAATAGAAGTTAATGGTATAGGACAATAATTAGAAATTAAGGATCTTTTTCATTTTTATAAACAGGATTTAAACATATAGAATATATATATTTATAGGTTTAGCGAACATACAGTGTATAAGATATGTGATAGGCTGAGAGAGGATAAATAATAGTTTTATTATTAGGTTCATTCATGAAATTATCATGAATAATAATGAATTATAGGATTTCATTATTTATATTATACCTTTATTTTTGTACTACAAAAAATAATTGCTTATGTTTTTATTAATGTAGCATATAAATCACATAGGGTATCAAATTTCTGTTCTTCCTTAACAGCTACATACAATTGTTTTATACCTTCCAATGGCAATTCATCGCTAAAAAAATAAACGTATATATATATTAATCAAATGGAAATTTATTTTCAAAAATAATTAAATTTTACGGTTTAACTATTATTCTTATAGGATTTGTCATAAACTTATTGGTCATTTCAAATATTTCATGAGATAATGTAGCAGATATCAGAATAACCTAGAGAAAAATGAAAGGTTCCAGAAACCAAACAGAAAGAAATTATACAGAGCGAGTCTCGAGGATTTGACTTTGGTTTTATGCTATATTTATTTCAAAAAAAATTTTTAATTATTATTACACCCCGGTGCTACAATTTGGGTATATTAATTTTTATTTATGTTCTCAAATCCTCAAGACAGACCCTGTATATAAAAATTATCTAAAGAATTATAAAGATAAATTAAACAAATCTATAAAAATGATTATACTTGAGTATCTGGTGGAAGAAAACGATAAATATTGTATATTTGTTCTTTAAATCTTCTATTTAACAATTTATCAGCTTCATCTAATATTAATGTTTTTATGTTATAAGTACGGAGCGTTTTTCGTCTTATCATATCTGTAAATAAATTCTAGTAAGTTATAAATAAAAAGTTTATTATTAATACATACCAAATACATGTCTTGGAGTTCCAGAAACAATATGTAGGTCAAAATCTAATTCATTACTAAGATTAGTACCTCCAATACGAGCATTACATTGGACATTCAAATAACCTCCCAGTGCTAAAACTACCTAAGAATACAAATTTAAATATTTCAATTAAATACAAAGTATTTGTAAGGCGGTAAAATTATTATTACTATTAAAAGGTAATAAATATTGTTTAAATATTATAGTTTTAAGTAAAAGAGTATTAATATCAAAATATTTGATGAACTCAATTACAAAAAAAAAAAATTTGGTTAGTAACTAACATAACATTTGTTTAATAATAATTTAATTATAGCATGTTAATTAGCAAGTCTAAATTAAAATGTATTACTGGTTAAAAAAATTGCAGAGGTATGTCAAATTTGATTATAAAAAGACAAATATTATATTAGATTAATTGTAGTTATTTTAATTCAGGGCACCATTTGGAAACAGGATGGGCCTAGGATATTTTTTTCTGTATTTTATTCGTACCATTTTACCATTTGTATTTTGTATCTTTGTGGTTTGTTTAGCAATGAATAATAATATACTATATTTAATAAAATTGTAACTAGAAAACTTTATAAATTCCTAATAAATGCATAGAAAATGAAGTTGTAAGTTTCAAACATAATTTTAATATCAAACAAAATTGGCCTTATGGGCATAAAACTTGACCTGCATCAATTTTAACCCCTCTTATAAAAATACTAGAATAAATTTTAGTTTTAATTAAATTAAAATTATTAATTATTCACTTAATTTTAAGTAAAATAAAAAACACCACAATATTTTTAAAGTAAATATTGCTAGTCAACAGTATTTAAATTTGATGGACTTAAAATAGTTTCAAAAACGCATTAAATTCATTCATAAAGTATAAAAAAAAAAAAATTTTAAAAAAGTAGGATAATTTCTTTTGTCATATAAAAGTGTATTCTTACAATATATTTCAGATTTTGTAATAAGATTTAAAATTAATGTATTCTACAATTAAATATACATTTGTTTTATTATAATGGTCGATTGTTTGTGTGTGGAATTTAAGTCACCATTAAAATAAGTAGGTACGGAAAATACCCTTTAATTTGGAAGAGTTTAATTATTAGTTTAATTAGTTTAATAATCACTGTCCACCACTAACCTCTCCGAAAGAACGTCCGGAATCGACTGGCCGGATTTTTTTTTTTATTTATTGCATATTTTCATTAGTCATCATTATATTTATTTATCAACTATTAATGTTTTTATTATGTAAATGTCAAATGGTTCTCATTTGATCATTTGAATATTTTTTTTTTTTTTTGTATAAAATATATCGTTTTGTGTTGCTTTGTTCATATGTCTACGAATATTATACCTAATATCATAATCCATCTTATCATCATCCTGATCATATCATCACCCATATCACAATTGAACGTATGTGTATTATCAGTGATTATTATTGACATCATTGAATTCTATAATTTATAGTAACTTTGTATACTTGATTTCTGGATATCGTTTTCAAAATCAATTAATCATTGTTAAACTTTCATTGGGAAAATATTAAACAAACAAATACAATGAAATAAGGTTTTCGGTTCATAGTTTCTCTTTCTATTTGATTTCACTTTTACCTGTAAATATTTCACGTTACCTCCAGGTAGTATTTCAGATAAAAATGCCTAACAATTTACCGACATTAATTGCAATCAATAAAGACTTGGGTGAAAATTTCGACAATTTAACTGTCAATTGTAGAGAACGTAGAAAAGTTATTCTGGAAACAAATAATGACATTATAAAGAAAGTAAATATGATTAATTTTAAAATTTAACGTAATAATTCAATATATTTTGTTTAGATCAAATCCCAAATAGATGGTGGGTTTAGGTGTCAGGTGTTAAGTAAAGTACACGAAGCACGAATAGAAATTATTTCATTAAGAAAAAAAGTGGAACAGTTAAAATTTGAATATGATAAGCTTAAGAAAAAGAATGAAATTATTAAAATTAATTTTAATAATTTATTAAAGGATTTAAAGTACAAATGTAACCGATATATGTACTATATATGCATTCAATGTGTTTCATCAAAAAGGTATGATTTTAAATATATTATGTATATACACACTTTAATAAATTACAATTATTTTTTTAATTTTAATATTTATAGTAATGAAATAAGAACATATTTATCCAGTAAGCACGATAATGAAGCAATGAAGACTTACATGGTTTTATGTAAACTAAATTTTACAATGAATGTTACACAATGTAAACATTTGGTGTCCTATATAGTCAGAATAATTAATTACTGGTACTGTATATTGGAACAATATTATTCAGAGTAAGACATTTTAATTATTATAACATTATAAGGTATTATCATAAATAACAAATAATTATAATATATTTAAAGGGTTTTATTATTTTATATTTATCTAGAGATTTTAAAACTGTTTTAAAGCAAATTAACTGGCCATTTACAATGACTGAATCAATAGACACTAGAAAATTGGAAAACTTTAAAGAAAATTTCCAACGTTTAGCTAATTTTTTAATAAAAATTGACCTTTTGTATCCTTTTAAAATAAAAAATAGAAATATTCTCAGTCAGTTGGTATAGTATTAGAATCTCCTTAATTTATATTTATAGTAAAAATAGATATATTCATTTTGATGATATGCAACCAACATTACATTTAATGGATTATTTTACAAATGTTAGTATACCTATATCTATTTTAATAATACCGTTACGAAAACGATTTTTATTCCATTTTACTGGCAAAAAGCAAACAAACAAAGCGAATAAACCTGAATGGTATCTATCTAGAGTTTTGAGTTGGATCAGAAATTATAGAATGTTCATATTGGAATGGTTAGGTCCAATATATAAAAAAAATAATAAAAATTGTATAGATTCTCAAGTAATTATTTTATTTATAGTGTTAGGTAAGAGTTTAAATTACTACCTTTTTAATTTTTTATAGAATGAGTTTATAGTAGGTTTACTTCAGTCTGTTGTAATAAAACTTGATTCAGATTTATCATGTATTGAACTCGAAGAAATGGTATTTTGTCATATTGTGGATGAGACGTTGACATTTGAACATGAACTCAGAAAGGTCTATGGTTATCCAGATAATTATCCTAATGTTACTGAAGTATTAACACAACCTTATATATTTTTAAAGTGGACTAATTTAGAAAGAAAATGTTAGTAATAATTGAATTATTTAGGAATAATATCTATTTATATATCTTTTATTTATTAATTTTAGATGTAAATGCAAAAATTGATGTCATTATGTTAAATAAAGACGAATGGAAAGTGTTAGTTAATGATAATAAATATTGTATTATATCATGTGCTGATAATTTATTAACTTTGTTAAATACAATGAGTAATCGATACAATATTCTTCGCCAACCAAGGCATAAGTATGCATCTTAAGATTTTTTTTTGTATTGGCATTTGAACATATAAATATTAATATATTAATATAAAATATAAATTTTTAGATTTCAATTTTTAAAACTTCAAATAGATTTACTACAAGAATTCAAAAATAAACTAATTATTTTTTCTAATGAGATAAATCAATCAAATGAATATTTAATACAGATATTATGTATTTTACATTATATAGAATACACTGTTAATAATTGGGGAACTAATGTGGTTTGTATATTAATAATTTCACTTAATTTAAAAAATAACCATAATTATCTATAGTTTTAGATTCCTGTGATTTTAACAATTTAGTGATATTACATTAATCTTTTATAAATATTTAATAACATAAAATATTAAAAAAGAATTATTTAAAAATATAATTTAATATGAATCATATTTAAATAATCATACATTTTTATTTTAGCATTTTTTGTCTTTATTGAATTATAAGTGTGAGTTAATAAAAAGTTTATCTGACAATATTATTTTTGAAAATGTAGAAACAGTTTTTGATGATACAATTAAATTATACAATTTAGCAATAGATAATTTATTAAATATTCTATGTGATAATATCATAGATAAGATCAAAATAAATTCAATACCATATAAACTAGATAGGTATATAGATATATATTAAATATTAATCTATATAAATATAATCATAAATATTATATTTCAGATGGCATATAATGAAACCATTACTCAATGAGAACAAATATAATATAACTGACAGTGGTTGGACTATGTACGAATCGTTTGCTAACAATTTGAATATTTTAAACAAAAGTCTTCCTATTTCATTGTTTACTAAATGTTGGCCAATATTGGTTACTAAGTTATCAATTGTAAGTAAACAAATAAAATATATTACTATATATTTTATTATATATAATGCAATGTTATAGTTTATATTCAATGACATCTTATTAAGTAATATGTTTAATAAGGGCGGAGCTCAACGTTTATTTTGTGATGTACAATATAAATTACTCCCCATTATTTCAAAATATACAATTAAACCAACTATATATATCGAACGGTAAATTTATTTTTATTTAATTTATTATCATAAAAAAAATAATAATATATATACAATAGTATAACATTATTATGTAATTATAATTTAATCTAACCATTTTCAGGTTATTAGAAGCTTGCAAAGTGTTATGTTGTCAACCTAACATTAAACCAGTTACATTAGCAAGACATGAAGTATCAGAAATTTTACTTCGTCGGATTGAATATGGAAATTCATATATAATATAATACTTATATAATGATTTCATATTTATACAATTATATTATGATTTACTTATATTCATTGTCCTGTATAAATTTAAGAATATTATTTAATATTTAAATGTATGACATTTATTTGTTATTTTGAATTATTTTTTAATTCAAATATACAAGTCTAACTTTATACAAATTAAATTATAACATGAATTAAAAATGAACAGTTTTGTTAGTCAATGTACTAATGTTGTTTCTACACAATTTATAACAATAAGTTTTTTAACTTAACTTTAATATTAAGTATTTGACATTTAGTAAATGATTACATTATTTTATAACAATTACAATATAAAAACTAAACTACATATATTAAACCAAAAAATACATGTCAATATAAAGTTATTTATTGGAAGGATTATAGGGGAAAGATAAAGCCAAGGATAAAGCTGACTGTTGAAATTGGGATATTGTATTCTAAAATATACTAGAATAAAGTAATCTGTAATGATCTAGGCACAGTCTGATTAATTAAGTAGGTATCTCTAGTAATTGAGTTGAAGTTTAATATCGTTAAACCAAATGTACTTCCAACTTCTAAGGAATTAGAGTTACATTATATCCATCTAAAAGGGATATTCAAAAAATCCTACCTTCCATTTATCAAAAATTGATTTTGTTCGCTGTAGATAAAATGAAATTGATTGATTAGTATTGTTAACGACGGAGCATACTTAATTGAGTAACTAATTTTGGCAATGGAGTAAGTATTCTTTTTCATTACATTCGCGATTCATGTATGATCAATAAAAAATAAGCCCTATTGGAATAAGAATGAAAGAAAGAACATTGATTACAATAATAAAAATTAAGAGGAGATGGATGCGAGTTGGATTTAAGCAACACGAAACAAAATATAATTGTATAACATTCTGATGTAAAACACTAAGCAGCAGGGGGAAGGTTACAGACATTACAGTATTAGATAATATCAAAGTATTGTATAAAAGAAGACGTATTTTACAGATAAATTGGGTACACATATATTTTCAGTGGCTGGATATCTTCAAATGTTTTAAATTAACTTAAACAATTGATTTTGTTCACTAAACTTTTAAAACTAAATAAATAAATGAGGTAATATTATAGATCATTACCTAAATAATAGTATTAAAGAAAATTGCATTTAAAAAGCTTCATATTTCTATTGATAATTCACCACCGTCTATTTGTAAAGACAAGGAAAGTTAGAGTTTACGTAATAATAGACCATAGTTATTAAGAAGAAAATTTAGAAAAACACCTAAAACAGGAGAGAACTAATTTACTCGTAACTAATGTAAGACTGAAAAGTATACATCTATATCTAGATGTAAAAAATGTATAAATTAGCATTAGCGCAATTTGGGGGATTAGGGGCTTATTTTTTTATGTACAAGGGTGGTGGTAGTTATAATTTAACATTTAGTAGCTGACGCCCCCCCCCCAAAAAAAAAAAAAATTATAATTAAAATTTGTAAAGAGAATAACGGTAATTTTTATTAATATTTACTTAATAATGTTTATAGTTCAACTACAAGAAGATTTCTAGTACAGAAATAAAAAATAGACATAAATTTGAATTAATTATAATATTATAATTTGTTTACAAATTATCTATCTCACATTATCTACTACATATTTTCGCATTCAACTTCGTTATATTCCTAATCGGATAATTAATTTATATCTCAGACATATTTGTTGCTAGGTATATTTAGTAAGATGATTCATATTCTACAAAAACGATTTGTTTATAGCAATCATTTATTAGAAATAATATATTACTAATTTATAATAATATTATATTAACAACTTATGCCTTTTAATTTTTTAGTTAAAAATTAAATTATAACTATTATTCATATCAATAGTTTATAAATTTATTTTAATAAAGAACCTAATCTTCAGTTCAGGTGGTGGGCCCGGTATATCTCGATTTATCTCCTAACTGTATGTCATTGTACCTAAGCCATATAAATTATTATTGTCAAATATTTTATTATGAACATTATGATACGCATATAGGTACACTTTTTTTACGGACTACGGTTTATTAGATAATCGAATAATCGATTATTTCATTTCTTATCGAGGTAATGGAATATCTTGAATAAGAATTTTATAACAACGAACGACTGAGTAAATCACAACTGTTATCTGTAGTATGGCTAAATAACTGTGTTTAACCATGATCTGTAGTTTATCCCAGTCAATTATTTAAGAGTGTAAAGTTAGCTGATCAAAGTTAACGGACTATAATTCTTGTGTGATAATAAACGTGTATGTTAGGATGCATTGTGATTATTATTGAGGGCTACCATATAATTTTAATACATAAAGACCAATATACTGTTGTACTAAACTAGATGGCACTACAATTTCCATAAAATCTAGACGTATTATCTTATACAAATATACGTAGCAGGTAGTTAAATACAGAAATAGTACGCCGTAATATGGAAAATGATCGTTGCGGCGTCGGTACTATTACATTTAATAAAGTAAACTTGAAATGATGTATCTGGTGCTTTAGTTATTTATGTTTTAAACCATAGGCGTGCGCACAGGAGCAACAGGGTGTGCTCTTGCTACTCCTGAACAGTTCGGGTAAGTAGATTTGAAAGGGCCGAACAGATCCAAGCTGTGCGACCGTATAATGTGGCAATATAAAATATCCAAGTTTATTATACGAAAATATGTATTAAATTACTATAAGTTAATCTATTCTAAGTGTAAATTACATGATATTCACGTGATAATTCTTATTCCAAGGAAAAATCGTGTAAAAAATTCGAAAAATTAGCCAAATAAAGTACCAAGTAGATGCTTATAATCACATATAATTGTAAAACCATCAGATAATATATTCTTCTAACTGACACTGCGTCGATAATTTTTCATATAACGGGGTACACTTTTTCTGCATTTAACCACCACCTTCGTATAGTTGTATACGTCTGGGTATACAGTGATATCTAGTGTATTATTACATTTTATTAGTATTAATCCCCATATAAATTATATGTTATTCCTCGAAAATATCCAAAATGTATCCTAATATACACGTTTCTTATCACTGAGAATTAGCTAACTTTACACATGACTTATTTTCACATTGTGATTATTTAATTTAAATTATTATTTCAGTTTGATAGTTTCTATTTCATTAGAGTGCGATGATCTTTTGTGACTACTTAAAACTAAAATATATAAACTTTTTATAATGTCTAAAATTAAGTTTTCCAGAATGTCACGTTTGAGAACATTAGTGAAAAAAATTGATTTACGGAACGATATTGTATTGTAAAATTTGTAAAGTTTAGGTGGATGTAAATATTACCAGTGCTTGAATTAGTTGGGGGTGGGGGGACAGAGTACCTCTTCTTTTTTAGAAAAATTAAGCGTATATTTTATAATGTTTTGAAGTCCCCGTGAATTAGTTTGAATTTAATCATTGCAAGGGATACTACTTTTTCTCATAGTCACATAATCCTCCTTCTTTTATTTTTCCAATTCAAGCACAGAATATTACTATTGTTTTTTGTTTATTTTTAGGTAATTTAAAGAATCAAGAAATTCTAACTACCTACATAAAAAATTATGCTAAAAAAATAATAAGTTTATGGGGTACCTATGTAAAGTATATTTTTTAAATTTAAATGTGCATTTTTACAAGTTTTTTCGGTCCTAACCTAACCTTACCTAATATTTTACAAGTTCCGGACCCTAGTCATAATCATACCATTAAATCATTATTTGTACAGAGATTACAGATAAGACTTAGAGAAACACTAATTTTAGAATTATTTAAGTATTATCTTATAAATTGTTCAAAGTTTTCTCTTCAATTTTTTTTAACATGATTATCACATATGCCTCTATAATTTTGTTGATGTTATTGCTTTAATTTGGTCTTACACATGATACACGCCACTTGTTTTTTGTTTTTAAAATTTTGGATATTAATTAATAAATTACGAGTCTTAAAGGACTCAATAAAAAATTCCATTGGGCTCAAATTTGGAAATTTTGGAATTTTTGCTGGTCACAGAATTATTTCATACTAGTTTCCATCTCTACCATCAATTTAGAAATATTGTCGAATAATGACGTGTGCACTATCTTGTTATAAATTTACAATTTTCTCCCATGTAGCTAATGCAACATCATTAAACATTATTATTATTAATTATATTTTATTATTATGTATAATTACAATATTAAAAGTTTATACATACAAAGAATGAAATAATTTGCCTTTAAAAGTAAACTTGAGTGAGAAAACCAGAGATTTTAAACAAATTATATTATAATTTAAAGAATAACAAAAAATAAAATTATAATTTGTATTAAATTATCTTAAAATCTAAATTAATTTATAAATATACAATAAATTTCAACTAATATTTGGGGTGGACATACAAAATATTTAAGTAGTGAAACGATAAGAATTCTGAAAGTAGATTTGTATTCAGTATAAAATTTATTTGAAAACGGTTAAACTACATTTTGAAATATTATTCTTAGTTCCCTTTAGTTTTTGAGTATTAAAAATTTTAAAAATTTTCTTTTGTCTATAAAAAATCAATATAAAAAAAAAAATCGAAAAAGTTCTTCTGACCGTTCACAAGTAGACTTCAATCTGAATTTGAATCTGTTTTCAGAATTCTTAGCAGACTATTACCATTAAATTTAACTGCCAAGCCTACATGAGCCAATTCACGTTTTTAGTACTTCATTTATCCTATGAAAATATCAATTCGACCTTAAATAACGAACAATTCAAGGTATTAGATACCTATATTATATTTCTACTGTAAATTACACGCATATTGTTCATGTGTTTATAATAAAATAAGTATAAACGTAACAATATTTTATGATTAGGTAAGTAATAAAATCCCATATAACAGAAATATATTATATAAATATATAATTAATATTTCCATTTGAATTTGAATATTAATTATATATATATAGAAATACTTTATTGTATTTTTTAATTATTAAATATTCAAATCCATATATATATAGTTACTTTGATCCAAGAAATATTTATCTTTTATATATACAACATAACATATATATAATATACGTTTTACTATATCACACAGATGACATCTGAATTTTAAAGACTATATTTTACAAAACAAATATAAAACTCGCTCTAAAATGTTATTTTTTTTTAAAACTTTTTCATATATAATGTACCTATACACTCTAAATTCAACCTAAATATCACAATAGTATAAAAGTTCTGCATTGCTGATATTTGGTTATGTTACCCGTTCGATAGACGGAAACAGAACATACTTATTAGACACATCAGAGTATGACGTGCTCTTAAAACATAAGATACCAACATTAGACAACAATGAAAATATAAAATTACAAACAAATTTAAAATTAAAACATTTTTCTGGTGAGTAATAAACGATTTCATTATATTTATTTGTTTATTTCAAAGTATATGCAAGGTCAAAAGTAAAAAAGTTAGAGTTATAAATATATAGAAAATATATAAAAAGATTAAAAATTTAGACAATAGAATAACTTAATAAGAATTGATAGCGAATTCAATGTACACAATTATTAATTAATAAAAACAATGAGTAAAATCTGGCTTAATAAAAAAAAATAGGGGTCATTATTACCTGCACGCATTAGCCTATTAATATATAATGAATCAAGAAAGAGAGAAAAAGGAGGAAGGAAGAAAGTAGGCATCGAAAGAGTATGACATAATGGAATTTTAAAGTTAAAGAGTATATTATAAAGATCATAGGGGTCTTGACCAAAAGCTGATTGGTGTATCGGGAGAGTGAACAATAATTACACTCATACTACAATCGTATACTACTTACACAAATATAACAATAAATTACCTATAGATAACTCCTATGAAACTGCCGGTAAACGATTTTCTTAATAAATTTCTCAAACAAAATAAGATTCGGAAAACATTTTTATATTAATTTTAAATACATTTTTATTAGTTTTACGCGTATTGTTCACGA
Organism: Eriosoma lanigerum; assembly: GCA_013282895.1. NCBI lineage: Eukaryota > Metazoa > Arthropoda > Insecta > Hemiptera > Aphididae > Eriosoma > Eriosoma lanigerum. The sequence continues at coordinate 24,938,639 of CM023361.1, read as the reverse complement.
CTAAATTTAATTTCATTCGAATTAGTATTATATAAATTTAATAAGATCTCTTTTGTGTGTAATAATTAAATAGTTTTAAATTTAACATGATATATTCATTATAAAGTTTATACGTAGTATACGTTTGAAGCGGGTTTTTCTGGGTTATCCTTAAAAGAGTATTTATCGTAGTATTTGGTAATTTTAAATGACAAACATATGCTCCTCCCCAGGCACTGCCAGGCAGGCAAATATCACATATGAGTACACAGATTGCGAAGAAATAACAGACACCGAAGAAAACTATTCGAAAAGTAACAGGAGATAAAAAGCAATTTAGAGCTTTTAATTTATATAACCTACTCTTAATTTATTATTTCAATAGTGACTGTAATATGAAAGTCCTATTAATAATTTATCAATAATTACTCCAAGTTTTTTTATTGAATTCATAAACCTAATATATAAGTAAAATTACACTTAATTAACAAATTATCACAAATATTTATATTATGGCAATTTTTATTGTTATATTTTATCAAATCATTACATTCAACACTTTTAATTTTTGAGATTGAAAAAGGTACAAAACATATTTTTTATAGTAAATTTCGAGAGAGTTACTATTAAACCATATTAATAATAACGATAATTCGACTTGTTTTACAGATTTATTTTATTTTATCAATATCAGGTATTAGCATAACAGTATTATCATCCAAATATAAAATTAATTCTTCTCATATTATATTTAATATTATTGTTTATTATCTACATATTTATTAAATCATTGATATAAACAAAAAAAAATTGCATGCCCTAATATAGTTTCTTTTGGAATTAGAACACTAAAATTAAGAATATTTTCCTCACCAAATGTATTATTTACTAATATTCGTTGGTAACGATTATCAGTAAGGGTAATTGATTTAGAAACAGATCTAAATATTTTCTACAAATTAGTGGTCAATCATAAAAATATGGACCTAAAAGTCAGAATATATATTTATTTATGTCTCATCTGTGTACAAATAATGAGTTAACAGTTTTATTATGAAAATAATATAATGGCAATGTAAAAATTATATTTTAACAAATTTCGATTTAGTTAAATTTTATAAATAGAAATAACTTTTTTTACAAAAATAGTTTAAAAAGTAATCTGATGTGAACAATATTAGGGTTGCCATATTAAAAAAAAGTAAGTTGCAATGCACATGCGTGTAACGTGAGGATTAAATATTTAAAACATTTTCAAAATATGTACTTTTATTACTTTTATTACTTTTAATACTTTCTATAATACAGGTATCCCAAAAACGCTATTTCGTTCAAGTGTATTCCGCTGAAATTTTTAGTGGTATGTCTTAGCGCAAATACACTGTATTTATTGACAAGTTAATACCAGATACTTGAATATTATTTTAATACAACAATACGTTCTTATATATTTATTCGAATACCTATTGATTCAGAATAAAAAATAAAAATAGATATTTTTCACAAGTTTTAACTCACAGCCTATGCCTACAATAGTACATTCATATATATATATATATATATATATATATATATATATATATATATATA